>CM057822.1:5514135-5964135 GCA_030067965.1 Latrodectus elegans | reverse complement strand
AAGAGAAATCTATACAATTTAAGAAGTAACAGAGGTTCATTGTTTCATAAATTGAAACTTAACTTAGATAATAATCAACAAGCCAAGTCTAAATATTTGAAGCATATGAGGGATCTTATATGAGGAATACCAGTAATTTTCTTTTCACATTTAAAGGGAATAATCTCGAGAAAAAAATTGCTGAGTAGTGAATTATATAAATCTTAAAATATGAATAATAATTAATAATAATTCAAAGACGTAATTTTCCTAATTCATATCTCACTCATAGAAAATAATTTTTTTTTTACAATTTTGAATTACTTAATTTTGGTTTATATCTTAAATATACGGCAATTTCTATTATAAAGTATAAATATCTCTAACATTATGTGATTGTATCATGATAATTAAATATAGTGTGAGATACATCAACGAAAATATAAGTAAAATTATTTGATGCTAAATTTCCTTGCTTATGTTTTTACTGATAATCTATAAACTACGTCAAGTATAATATTACGTAGTAGGATATTTATTAGAGGGAGCATTGAAAAATAGAATAAAATTAAATTACGTTTTAAAAGTAATTGAATTAAAATTAATGATAATCTTAAATATTTAATATTTATTTTTACAGGAGGTACCCAGAATTGTGATATAATATCTGCAAAATTTGAAATTCAAATCGTGTACACACACACACACACACACACACACACACGCACACACGCACACACGCACACACGCACACGCACACACGCACACACGCACACGCACACGCACACACGCACACGCACACACGCACACGCACGCACAGCTCACAGGACAGAAATAAATCTACCTCTAATATGCAATGTTGAACACATATTTCTAAACACTAAAGACGAGAATTGAAATATTTCCAACACTGATAACTCAGAAACCGAAGTGAAGAATGGGATAAATATAAACTCGATTTTTCAGTGCAATGCAATATAAGTAAAAAGAAAAGTGCAATTGAGAGAGAAAGAAGCAATTTAAAACAAATTAATGGTTTTTGTAATAATTTTGATGATTTTTGATCTGTTATGCAGATATAGAAAGTACTATTTTTAATATTATAGTGCTTTCGATATCCGCATAATACTGCAGAATAACATGAAAATGTAACTAATTGGCTAGATAACTTTAAGAATATGCTGAAATTATTTAATATGTCATATTTAGAAAAATATTGCTGCTAAAAAGTCGTTGGGAAGAAATTCCCTATCGTTTGTTCTAACAGAGCCACAAATTATTTATTGGCAAAAATTGAGGCAAACCTTGATTGATAAATTTTCATTTGAAATAAAAACAAAGAATTATTAAAATGATTTGGTCATGAAGATCCTTTTGATAATATCGTAATTCATTATAAATTTGTTAAAGGTAAGGAATTAGTGGTTGTCTATAGGAGTATGCAAACGTAAATTGTTAGAAGTGCGCATGAATAATGACAAATTGGATTCAAATATACAGAGAAAAACGTTGAAGACTCCTATTTCACTCCCAGACTTAGACAAAAAAATTGAAAATATAGTATCTAACTGTACTCGCAGTATTATTGTGAATCTTAAAAGGGGAAAAAAGGTTAATTAATGAGCTTTCTATTAATGGGGTGGTCATCCTGCAGTTCGAGAGCCACACGCGGCTCTTTGAGGGATTATTTGTGGCTCTCGATAAATGTATTCGATTTCCATTTTCCTTTTTGTGTTATATTTAAAAAAAATTATTGTTTCGTGTGTGTTTCAAATATGTTTTAACTTACTGACAAGAAATATTAAAGGCTTAGTGCAGCGTTGTAACAAATTTCATTTTCGTCGAAGTTAGGAATGATATGACTCAACAAAAATATGCAAATGAACATAAACAGTGAGGTAATCGACCGATTGCAAGCAAATTTTGAATTTATAAACTTTCATTACAACAGACACTTGACATTGCGTTCTGGAGGAAACAATTTGTATGACTCCTGTAATGAATATAATTTGTAATTTAAAAGTTATGTTATATTAATTATAATTTGTTTCGTGGTATATAACACGTGTTATTATTTTGATAACAAAAAACTTGTATTTTTTAAATTTTTTTATCTAATTCCAGTTCTTTTGAAATATGACGACAGAAAATTAAAAGAAGAGAAAATAGGAATTTTATTAGTGAATGGAAGGTTAATTTCTTTTCTTATTGACAATAACTGAAAAGCACCATGTGTTATTTGTAATTAATTCTATTGTCAAAAATTATAAAGCCATCAATTAATGCTGACATTATGGAGCCAAAACTCCTCTGTTGTCTAATCAGTATCGACGGAATTCCAAATTAAGATTAGATAAACTTGTTTCTTTCAAATCAAATTTAAATAAACAACAGCCAATTTTGATGGCCGTTAGCAATCAAGCTAATAATGTGACTGAAAACAGTTTTTTTTATTGTCTGGTATTTTTTATTGTTCCCTCAAAAGACTCATATAGAGAGGAAAGGTTTATTAAAAAATAAAACAAAAGTAAAAAACATGGAATATGTGCTTATAGAATTGCGCTAAATTATTTTGAAAATTCTAGCCTAGAGACATACATTTCTTGAATATAAAAAAAAACTGCCTATTATGCTTAGCCTTTGCGAATCGACGGATACCACAGATCTTCCACAATTGGCAGTTTTTATACGTTTTGCTTAATTTGATTTCGTTGTTAAAGGATTATTGGATTTAGTAGCAGTTCAATCGTCAACCTGTGTTGTCGACATTTAAAATGTATTAGATTTTATAGTGAAAAGTTTTGATGTGCTTCCTTATAAACTTATAAGCATTGCAACTGCTGAAGCTTTGGTAATGGTGGGTAAAATAATCGGTCTTTCTGAATTTTAAGATATGATTCTTAAAATCTATAATATTCATACCGATTTACTACATAATTTAACGAGAACATCTCATTACAAAATATTTAAAATATCCTGATGTTATGAATACAGTATTACACATTGTAAATTTTATTCGCATCAATGTAAACAATCATTGACAATTCAAAGATTCCATGACAATGACAATTTCCTTGAAGAACTAAATGATTAAGAACTTTCAAATGACAATTTCTTTTGTTAGATGGTCATCTAGCTACAAGGTATTAAATGGATTTGTAGATATGCTTGATCTGATAACTGCATTTTTAAAATATAAGGAAATAACCTATTCACAATTTGACGAAGAGAAGTGTTTACAGGACTAAATGTTTTTGACTGATGTCATGGAATATTTGCAAACACTGAATTTATAATTGCAGGGAAAAGATAAATATCTGAACTCTCACTATGTATATTTAGTTTCCAAACTAAATAGTAACTTTTTCAATAGGATGTTAAAAATAAAACATTTTATCATTTTATATGAAATAAAAAAATTTCCAATATTAAACAAGAAATCAACGATTTCATTAAAATTAATAGAAGAAATATTGATGGAATTTCAAAATACATTTCAAAATTTGAAATATTTTAAATCATCTCTTGATTTTCTTTTTCTGATTCCATTTGAAATTAACATAATTCAAGGTGAGATTTTGTTTTCCAACTATGACCGAAAAGAATTAGAATTGATAGAGATGCAAGATCAAGTTTTACAATTACAATATAAGTTGACGCGCCGATTACTAAATTTTAGAAACTAATTCCAGATCGAAGTATTCTGAATTAAAAAAGGCGGCTTGTCAAATTATTTCAATATTCGAAACGCTCTAATATGAATAATTTTATTCTACTTTAAAATAAATGAAATGCAAACACCCATCAATATTAACTAACCAGCATCTCAAAGAATGACTGAGAACTGCTGTCACCCCAAATATATACCAAATTTTAAAGTATTATCAACATAATTAAAATAGATGTGTTTAATTTTTTAAAATCTAAATTCAATACATATGTTTTGTATTTTTATTTATATGTTTCATTTGTATTATATGAATATAATTTTTATTAGAAAGATTTTAATAACTTTTTCATATATTTTAAATAATTAATTGTGGCCGCCGAAAAAATTCAACTTTTGAAAAATACATCGGGCTATCAGGCAGCTTTGCCAACCCTGGCCTATAACATCCATTGCAAAATATAATATCATCTGCTAAAGCCATATCAAATTTAAAAAAATTGAAAATAAATCTTTGGAAATACATTTCAAATGATTTCTGATAGAGATACAGCTTTTAACTGTGGTGAATTTGAAGATTATTACTCTAAGGAGAAAAATAACCATCCTTTAATAAGTACTGACCTGTTAAGATCTAAATGGACAAGCTGAATGAATCGGCTAAGTTATCAGATCAGCTCTGAAATTTACAAATGGATTAATAATAATTCCAACACGCCAAGTGAGCATAAATAAATCACAATTTGAGTTAATTTTTGATACAAAAAAGAACGTTAAAAGTATAAGTGAGCTCAAAGAAATGATAAAAATTTAATTTCAAGTTAAATTTGAAGTAAAAGACAGGAACACAGAAAGTATGCTAAACAACAAATTTCCAAGATCCAAGAAAAAAAAGAAGACCATATAATTTAAGAAGAAAAGAACCACGATATTATGGAGTTAATCATTTGGTTGCTATTAAAAGAACTCAGTTTAGTCGTCCCATAATACTAAAACTAAAATAATTTGAACTCTACAGAACTAATAAAGTTAAAGTAGGCAACACCTATGATTTAATCAAAGAAGGATGACATGAAGGATATTATTGTTCCACATATGTACTTGATTTCTAAAGCAATGCCATAGTATGTCAAAAGACGAGGATGTTATGAAGTTAGGGTTAAATTAAAGTAAAATTGCTGAAAGATAGTCTGCAATGGGAATGAATAAAATGAAGCTAAAAAAAAAAAAAAAAAGATAAATACAGACACTCATTTCTTCATTTCAGATCTAAGCCGATAAAAGCTGCATATAAAATTTCTTTCATATCAGAAATTTTTTTTTCTGTTCAATAAATATTTCCAATGTCGTCTGGAGGGATAGCCGAATCCATAAACAATATATTATAGTGGCTGAACTACTCAATAGGCGATATCACTATCTCAAGTGTCCATTCTGGAAGGGGTTCAAGAAGCTTGATAACTTTTCCAGCGTGCAGCAGCAATGTGAGATATTAAAGCCCTAAATGAGGTTGAATTTGATAGTTGCGAGACGACGGCTGCTCTTTCCTCCATAATTTTAAAACTATTTTCATGTTAATATAATAAGCACTACTGATTGTAAATATACCAAAAATGTATGCATTTATAGATATGTGTTAATTAAATAATAGTCTAGATAAGAATTGCATTTTAAGTAAATTAATTACGCATTGGCCAATGGCCAATCACATCTTCCTCCTCCCTATATATATATATATATATATATATATATATATATATATATATATATATATATATATATATATATATATATATATATATATATATATATATATATTGTTTGTCGTATTGTTTTTTCAAAACGATAAATATTAAAGTATTATTGTGATTTTGCTCTCATATGAAATTATTATTATAAATAAAAGCTTTTCATTCATGAATGCTGTCTTTTGGGCATGATATTTACATTTGTCAATGTTCTTTAATTTTCTATTTTTTGTAATAACTTAAAAAATGTGGAAAAAATCATCTTTAATATTTATCTCTAATATTTTACATAAAATTTAGTAAGTTGAATATTTGATTAAGGAAAGAGTGGAAGTGAAGATAGTAATTTTCCTATATAAGACATCTGATATTCGTAAATGTTAAATTAAAAATATCAAACAAACACAAAAGAACGGACTTTTAGGACTTTGAACACAGAAATTAAATCAATGCTTACGTATTTATAATACTGGTAAGTATATGATATTTGTGTTATAAACTGAGCAATAACCTAAGAAATATTTTTAAGTTATTCATAATTATAATCAACCCAATTGTCACCAAAAAATATCGAACCATTTTGATTAATTTGTTTTTGATAATTTCTATTTAAACTTGGATTTGAAAATATTAAATGTTGAAATTAAGTTTAAAATACGAAGGTCACTCTGAAATTTTTGATATACAACTAGGTTCTCAAAGTTACACTTACAAAACTTTAGGTGTATTCAAAGTAGCCTTTTCCAGCATCAATGCACTTTTGTAGACGAATTTTTCACAGATTAAATGCCTCGAGCCATTCGTTTCTTGGAATAGATGAAAAAAATGCATTTATAGACACATCAATTTCTTCTGAATGAAAACGACGTCCACGTAAATTCTTTTTCAGATTAAAGAATAACCATAAGTCGCACATAGCTAGATCAGGTGAATACGGCGGATGTTCCATCACTTTAATTTGTTTTTGCTTAAGAAACTCAACTGTTAACCCGGCAGTATGTGAAGATGTATTATCATTGTGAAGCATTAGTCCTCTAACTTTCAGTTCTTGTAGAATTACTGGAAGTCATTTTGTGAAATACCGGTTTGCTGTTACTGTCCTCCCTACTTGATGGGTTTGACCAATCCCGTACTTCTGAAGAAAACGGCATGCATCATTTTTTTCAGTGTGCATTGTTTTTTCCCCATTGTCGGCGTGAGATCATCTTCAAAGACCCATACTTTTCTTTCTTGAAGTTTTGGAACGTCAAAAAACGGTATGTACGTTTCATTACCTGTTACAATTTTAGAAATGATGCGGTGGCCCCCATCATTTAGCAGTTTAAGAGTTTCTTTACTGATTCTGACATGCTCCTCTTTTTGGTGTTCTCAGTTAGATAATGGGGAAACCCCAACGGCAAACTACTTTTTTTATATGTAATTCTTCATGAATTTTGTGTATGGCTGCGGATCCAATGTTAAATTCCTTCTGTATCATTTGATAGGTACAAAGATTATCATCCGTTAAAACATTTTTCGTATGGCAGACACATTATCCTGGATTCCTGCAAACGGTAGCCTTCCTGTGTTTTCTTCATTCTGAAAAAAATTGTGACCTCTTCTAAATTCTCTAAACCATCTGAATACAGTAACACGAGCTGTAGATTCCTCACTAAATGCTCATTGCAACCGTTGAACGTATTCTTCTTGATTTAATCCTGATTTAAAATCGTAGAAATTCACAGTGCAAAAATTTGTTCGAGTCAACTCTATTTTCTCTTCTGTTTAAAATTTATTCTACGCTAAGCAAGTTGAAGTAAGTCAGTAAAAAATGGTCTTCTGTGTTAAAATACTTTGTATTTTAAAATAAAACCATTATTTTTATTTTGTAAATTCTCGTCTGCGCGTATCTCAAAAATTTCAGAGTAACCCTCGTAGGAGTTAATTTTATTACTACTTCTATAAAACTCTTTCGCGATTTGTACTAACAATATTTAAGTAAATTTGTACTAACAATAGTTACGACTGTGAAAATATGCATAAAACCTTTCTAAATTAAAACCCCTACAATTTAGGTAAAGTTATTTATGAAACAATTTTATTTACGTCTGTTCATTCAATTATCAAATTTTTTATTAACTGTTCTTTTTTAAAATGAGAGTCGCGGAATTATAACTTTGAAATTCATAGCATAGTTATGTAGGTTGTCAAACATCTCCCACTATTATTTGTTACTAATTAAATACCAACTCCAACAAAATACATTAGCATTTTAAAATACATGAATATGTGAATCCTTTTTTCAAGAAACAGAAAACTGTTTATGAATTTAATATATTTTTTGTATTAGATTATCATTAATCTCAATATTTTAAATTTACCCTGTCCCAAGTAAATTCAAATAGAAATTTAAGCCGTTAAATGTAAAATAAATTTAAAAGTGAATACTTCTATCTGAAATTTAGATTATAATTGAAAAATTATTTGCAGAAAGAAGCAATTTTGCCAATAAATTTTGCATTGATTACCGAATATATCACAATAATAGTTTTAATATTTTCTCTATATCTGAATCAATGTTTATCAAATTAAAAATAGGAAGTAATTTAGCGCATTTAAGATAAATATTTTTTTACATTTTATTGCGTTCAATTCGTTCAAATTCTCTATTCGCTAAATACTAGATTTATGCAGATTGTTGTTAATATCCCTGTTTTGCTCGTCAAGATTTTCACATCCGAAGTGAGTCTTCATTAAAATATTTACAAATAAAATATCGTTGATTAACACATATATGATTTCAAGGAACATTGAAACTTTTTTCAAAATCCATAGAAAGAATAAACTTCAAAGTGCTGATAGTAGTTTTCAAATTTCTAAAATAATAAAATTAAAAAAGAATGTGTTTTTCTCGCTATTTAAATGAGAAAAATAGATATAATTCATGATTAATTAAATATAATCATATATTATTTTATTCCTAATACAGAACAAAGACATTCATTAGGTGAAAAACCATGCTTTTAACAACACATCTGGAAACTAAATGATAAGAAATCTGACAAATTTTTGTAACATAAAATTTTACATTTATTTCATGATTTTGACTAAAAAATATTATTAATAGCCTCAATTATATATCAAATTGGAAATCATGTAAAGTGTAGGAAAAGAATTACGCACCTCTTTTTTACTAAGTAAAATTTCATAACTTGCCATATGTGACCCCAGGTCAGTACTCCACAGTATTTAAAGTAATAGGGAATGCAAGTCTGTGAAGTTTATGAAGGGCCATTAAGATTTATAAACCCTAAGTCATTGTTAAATGTTTTTTAAAATGTTTATGCATGTAAATATATATGTGTGTGTGTGTTTACTTTATATGCATGTTTATTCTTAACTTATTAACACAATAATTATCTTATGAAATTAACATTTCACTATATTTTTAATTTTGTAAGATTATTTTTAATGCGAAAAGTTATATTTGCTAATTTCATTTTCTAAATTAAAAAGTGAGTTATTTAAATAAAGTAGTTTAATGGAATTCAAGAAAATGCAAATATAACTTAAGTGATTTTAAAAGGATCAACTAAAAATGGAGATTTAATCCCCATATAAACAAATTCATAAGTTTATATGTGTATGAATATGTATAATTAAACCTTTAAATGTATATTCATATCTACATATGTATATGTAATTTTTAATTTATCTAAATATATATTTAATTACAAATCATACGTTTATTTCTTAAATATTTCATTGACTTCTGAGTACGCTTTTTATAAACAAAGAGACAGATATTTTCAATTAATATTATTTTTTTATTAAAAACCATATAAATTATTCAGCAGGAGTTTTAGAATGATAGATAAACAAGCACAAACACAGTCTACTTCGGTTAACCTAAGAAATGTTATTTTTGAGAATTATTTTTAAGCTGTTTCGTATTTTTAATAAATAAAATTTCATATTTGCTTTCTAACGAATAAAAGCGTAGAAAAGTAAAAAGAATATTTATTCTAAATTTCTTAGATTTTTGATGCATTGTTAAGAGAATTATTGTAGTTCCGATTGACAGTTGTTATTGAAAATTTTCTTTCTTGCATATTTACTTTTCTTTTCTTATTTATGAAATAAAAAAAATTCGAATTACTGAAAAGAATTTTATTCTCTTTGTAAAAGGAATATTTTACTTTTTCAAATGTAACAGGAAAAGAAAATACCGAGTGCAAAACAAAGAAAAGAAAACGCTATGCATGGATTAAAATACTGGGATTTCTAATTCTATCGAAATTATTTTACATATGATTCCCTACATTTCTACAACAATAAAAAATGTGGCTCACACAATTTCTTCTATCGGTTATTTCCTTTATTTTTGCAAAATGTCTTCACGATGGCAAAATAATATTAAATTATTTTAATTTATTTTGTTTAAGAAAAAATAACAGTCACTTTTGAAGTGAGAATAGAATGAAAAGCATTGTATATTAAATATGATGAATTTTGAATATTTTGATTACATAAATTTATGATTTCATTTCCATATGCATATACCGTAAATTCATTTTTTTATTTTTAAGTAATATAATATATTTTTTTATATTATTACAGAATTTAAGATGATTAGAAATGCAATACCCATTTTTATCTCAATAGTCTTGTTTATCTTCATTATATTACAGTGTTTGGAATAACTATAAGACAACTCAAACTCTCACTTTTCGTAATTGTTTTTGCATAAAATTAATAATTCTAAGATAATAGGAATAAAAGCAATATGAATAAATTGTATTTCCTCAAATGAATAATTTTGTTAAAAACTATTGATTTACATTTACACAGCGCAGAAGATTTTGTAATCTCGGTGCTCCAAAAACCAGTACTTTTTTTTACTTGAAATCAGTATTATTTTTTTTAAAAAAATATTTTTTTTACTTTCATTTATCACTTTTTTTCAAAATTATTATCATAATTTGTAATTTACACGAAGAAAATGTACAAATGATTAATCAATAAAGAAAATTATACCCTCTCAATTCCTACTGATTGCCTTAATGTGGCGAGAAGGTGCCCCTGGGCAGAATGGATGACGTACGTCGAGGGAATATTCTCTTGGTAGAGTCATCCTAGATGTGAAGGTCATTCCGTTATGCTCAGCTAAAATCAGTAGGTGAATGGAGCCAAGACAGTCTTCTACCTTTTGGTGCCCCGGTCTATTGACTAACAGATGCAGCATATTACCTCCTCATGAACAAGTTGACACTTGATTCTGAATCTGTATCGCCCGTCACGCAAAATAATCAGGGGTGCGATCAAGGTTTAGGAAGAGGGCTTCGGTCGACAAAAATGTGACAGTCGCCACAAGCTTTGAAGAACTTGAAGATCCTACAGTGTAACATCAATGGTTTGACATCAATGCCGACTAGAACACAACTTGATCAATTAATTGATATTGCAGAGGCTAATAATGTGCAGGTGATAGCGGTACAGGAAACTAAATTGAAACAAAGTGCAGCCTTAAAAATTAAGGGATATAATATTTATCGTGTGGACCGTATTACTGGTAGTGGAGGAGGATCAGCCTTCTTCATCAAAGACGTTGTGTACCAGAGCATAGATATTAGTACTGAGCAGTCTTCAGATCTAGAACTCCAGGGAATAAAGATAGCTTGGCGGGGAAAGCCCATGAATATCGGCAATATTTATCATTCACCCAATCAAAAACAACTACCATCTAGTCTTTCAAACTTTATGGATAAACACACTATTATATTGGGTGATTTGAATGCCAAACATTCTATATAGGGATACTCTGGTAATAACAACAGAGGTGAGGAAAACCTTGAGATGATCGATGATAAGGGAATTATGATCCTCAAGGATGGAGCTCATACATACTCTTCATTCAGCTACAATACCACCGAAGCATTAGATCTTACGATTGTCAGCTCAGATATTTTCCCGTAATGTTCGTGGAAATTTCTAGAAAATATTGGGAAAATATTTGAAGTGACCATCTTCCCATTCTCATTGAATTTAGAAAAAGATAACAGACCTTCTTAAAACGTGAAAAATTTTAAAATAGCTGATTGGGTTTCTTTCAGCGGGTTGGTGGATAACGGACTAGAGCCCTTGACAAATGATGTTGGTAAAGCCTGGTTGAATTTAAAGAGGGCTATCCTAGAAAAGGCTAGGATACATATTCCTAGAGGTAGTATTAAGAGATTTATATGTTTATACTCAATTCAAAACGACCCAGCCTTGAAGACTCTAGTTGAAAGGAGAAAACGCCTCATTGAGGAGCTGTGTTTGTTTGTCGCTCAACGGTCATTTTTTGCCCATGAGAACTAATGAGACCGGGAACTACGATTCAAAGTGGATTCCGAACCACTACAAACATTCATAACCAAGGTGGGATTCGAAACCACGAAATGTTGAACCGAAGGCAAGAGCGATAATCATTCAACTGCAAGCTCGGCTTCATCGAGGAGCATACTGTAAATGATAATATCTCAAAAATAAAAAATAACAAAACCAATGCTGAGATTAGGAGAACTTATGCACTCCTAAAATGAACTAGATGGGATGAGATGTGCAGTAAATTAGATGCTAATGCCCCTAACTCAAAATTTTGGAGAATTATTAAGAACATAGGTTGAGAACAGGATCAATACCAACAATGTAACTCAGTCAGAGATACATCTGAAAACTCTCTCTCTCTCAGATGATCAAGCTGCAGCTAATTGTCTAGTTGCTCACTATCAATCAATCAGCAGGCTCATTTTTTCAGGAGAACATAGAAACATTTTAAGAAAGTCCCGAAATATCGTTCACGGCTGTCGTAGTACAGACCTTAGTGACTCTTACTTATCAAAGCCATTTGATAAATAAGAAATGCAGAATTTTCTTACTTATCAAATGGCTTTGATAAGTAAGAGTCACCATGCAGAATTTTTTACTGGAAATGGCTTTTCTGGATCTTAAAAAATATCCTGGCCCAGATCAGAAACTACATGGACAGAGATGCTTGAAAACCTTAGTCAAGAGGGAAAACAAAGACTTGTTAATATAAATTTATCTTGGAAAAAAGGGAGACTAACACCTGAATGGAAAAGAGCAACAGTTATCCCAATGAAGAAACCTTGAAAAAATCCTGCAACCCCGATGACTTTAGAACTATATGACTTGTATACCTTGCAAGGTGATGGAAAAAATGATTTTGATGAGAATCCATTTCTATCTCGATAGCAAGAAACTAATACCTATGGAGCAGTATGGTTTTAGAAGGAGCTAATCAACTATTGACCATATTTTGTACTTCTTTCAATCAATTTGAGATGCACATAACCTCAATCCAACCCATCATAATGTGGCTGCTCTGCTGGATCTTACAAAGGCATTCGATGGAGTATGGAAGGATAAACTGATAATTAAATTCCATGATACCTTTAACATCAGAGGAAACACTCTGTCATGGATTTCAGACTTCTAGCAAAACAGATCAATTCGAGTTAAATTTAATAGAACTCTTATGTACTTTGTTAGGATGTTCCCCAGAGCTCTGTCCTTCGCCCAACACTTTTCACCTTATACCTGACTGGTAATGAAAGGGTACCTTCTCCATTTGTGAAAATTGGACTGTTTGCAGATGAAATTGTACTCTGGAGCTCTAATACTGATGTGGGTGTACTGGAACAAAGACTAAACGAATCTTTAGAGACTGTGTCGCATTATGCTTCAGAACTAAAGCTACGTTTTAATCCTTCAAAATCTGTTGTAACCTTTTCTATTACCAATAAGCATCTGTAAATTTATCAACCAAGATTAATTTTAGAAAATCAGTCGCTTATTTATGAGGCACCCGAAATACTTGGGATATATCATGGACCCTGAGTTCACGAGTAACAGACACATTGAACACCTTGTATAGGAGAGCAGGAAAAGATTAAACATCCTTAAATACATTGCTGGTAGGAATTCGAGTGCTGATTCAATAACCCTTAGAACTACATATCTTGAGCTGATTCGGCCCATTCTCGAATATGGGTTTCCAATTCATTGTTGTGCATCAGCATCAAAATTGAAACTAGAGACGGTCCAGCTGAGTGCTACCGTATAATTAGTGGGCTGAAATATAGCTGTTCTTCGGAAATTGTCCTTTTTGAGGCAGATCTGATGCCACTTGAGATTAGAAGAATTGTTGCTCTTGTAAAATACTTCAACAAACTATCTAGTTATAGTAATGGCAATAAAATTTCACTTTACCTAAATAATTGCATATGCCAACAAAGGCTGTAGAAAAACAGTCCTTTTAGTCAGGTTGCAACCCTGAATTTACCTAACCCTAATGTTGAGCCTCATTCATTGCAGTGTTGCCTGGATTCCTCGGACGGACTCTCTGGAGTGCATTTTCATTACAACTTCTCTTCCTCGGTTTCTAAAAAAGAACTTTTGGCAGTTCATCTCAAACAGCTGGCTCTGGAAGTTATTGCCAGTATTCGCGAAAATCCTATTAAGATTTATACTGATGGTAGTAAAATGGCTGAACGTGCAGGTAGTAGTATAGATATAGTGACACCTTATGACAAAACAACAATCAGCCGATTCAACCCGGACTTTTGTTCAGTTTTTAGGAGTGAACTAATTGCAATTATTGAGAGGCTTGAAGCTGTCCTATCAATGAAAGATTATGGAGAACTTTGGATTTTATCAGATAACCGTAGCTCGCTTCAATATCTTTACAGATGGTTTCTGATCGGTGACTTGACTAGCATCTCAATCTTGAATAGTTTAAAACAGATATCGCAGCATCACGTTATCCATTTACATAGGATCCCTTCACACGTACATATTATTGGGAACGAGCTTGCAGACAAAATTGCAAGAGAGGGATGCAATCAACCGATTCCAACTCCATCTACTCTTACTTTTCATGAATTGTACTCCCGGAAAAAGGAACAAATTATGGGGGATTGGAGGGATCCTCCAACTTACCACTGGTATATGGGTATGAAGCCGGGAAATGCACTTGCCCTCGACTGTGATAGAGTTTCCTCAACTGAGCTAACAAGGCTTGCCAGTGGACACATTAAGTGCCTCTCATTTTTTTGAGGGAAGAAAGATGTACGACTGCTGTATAAAGTGCGGTGTTCACGAGGTTTCACCACGGCATATTTTGGATTGTTTGGGCCTCTCTAGGGAGAGCATCTATGCATATCCCCTTTTCGTGCTGGACTTTTTAAGAGTCAACGGAATTCTAGATCTTGTCTGCCTCCGTTAGACTATGGGGGATAAGAAAGAAGAAAAAGAAAGAAATTAGAATTTAATATTCAATGTTTAGTAAATAATTCCGTGTATGGTTGCTAATCCACCATCGGGCGCTTCCCGAGGAGGCGAATATGCTTCCCAGATACGGGTGGTACCGGGGAAATTAAATACCCTAGGTGGACCAAAACTATCCTGCAAAGTATGTCTCAGAGTGAGCGGCTTCTACAGCGTATGTTCTCCATGTTGGGAGCGGCTGGAGTTTGGGTTATAAGTCATAATTCAACCTCCGGTGCCCCAAAGCTTCGGATCCTTGAAGATGATCACTTACTCTTTACCATGAAATATTTTTGATTTTATGGTGTTGTCTAGCCTAGCAAAAAAACCTGAGGTAAATAACAACAATAGCATAAAAAATATAATTCAGAATAGAGGAGTATTTTCTGAGTGAGATATATGAAAAAATGTTTTTGAAGCTTTTGAAAATTAGAAATTGAAAGAAATAGGAATTCTAAATTCATACAATGATATTTACAGTATTCTAAATAAAAGAACTTTTTTTTTAAAAAATATGAAATATCTGGGAGGAAAAATAAATTTTAAAGTTATAATAATAATCCACATTTCAAATTTGTACCAAAACACAAAGTGTTTATGCTTAAAATAACATAGCTGACCGGAAATATTGTCTTATCTTCAAAATACTGATATACGTTAAGATTAAACTGCTACAGTTCAGAAATTAAAAGGAAAACCCAGTCTGTGTGATAAAACTTCTTAAAAAAAGGGTTATGAAGCAATGAGATCATGTCGTGCATTATTATTTGGAATAAATGTTATTCATTCTGAAAGAAAATTAAATTGGATTGCCTAAATATTGGTATTGTTTATTAACACCATTCATTAAATTAATCTGATATTTCCTTCAGTTTAAAAATAATTCTGTAATGATGACTGTGTGTTGGTGTAGTAAGTTGTTTCATATAATATTGAATACAACCACCAGAGGAACTGGAAAAATTGTCTTTTGTTGTTGACAACAAAGGCTTGATTAATGACTTCTGCTTTTTGGTTCATTCTTAGGGAAGTCATACTAGAAAAATTAGCAAAATTGTGTAGTATGCTATGTCTATAAATTATATTATAATAGTTTCCAAAAGATAGTAACTGAGATTTTATGTAAGGTAAGACATGGCTTGTGAAGTGAATTCGATAGAAAATTTATGGGATCATTTGGGTTTTCGTATGAGCAGATTCTATGGCCAACTAGACATACGAGGTCATGCAAGCTTTCTGTGACGTCACAACATCCATCCTTCTTCCAATATGGTTTCGTTGCAAGTGAAACCATTGGTAGTTTGTCGCCCATTAATTTAGAATTACCATTCAAAGTTATATGGTTAAATTATTTTCAATGATATATTTTTTTAAGTTAATGTTTTAATATTCTGTTTTTCAAGTTCATTTATTCAAAATATAAGTTATTCAAATACTCTTTTGAGTCTTTGAGGGTCTTTTGAGTCAAGTTGAGATAACAAATTATTTCTGATGCACTTCAAGATCTGAATAAAATCAAAAAACAAGCTATAATTTTTTCTTTACCAATAATTGCGTTTTTATTGTATTACTAAGTAGAGGGCTATCACATATTAACACAAACATGTATCGATTAACAGAGTTATTATCAAAAAATCAAAATAACTTTAAATATCAATATGTAACGCATATCCAAATATCTTTTTGGCAAATTAGATAGATCTTTGACTGTCATTGACAATATGGGCGAAACAACTTATTATATGAAAAAAAAGACGAGGGCATGAATACTGGAATGGATTTAGTTAGTACAATTGTTTTACAAATTTCTGCAAAATCTGCTACTCGTTTATCTTTGTCAGTTACTTTTTCCGTGATTTGAGTTTCACTGATTTGAAAAGTTCAAGAGTTCCTATTCACCCTTCAGCTTCTCACGCAGATTTGTTTCTTCTATAGTTAATGTTTCCTTCATTGTTATCAGATGAATTTAAGCTTACAAAGTATAGAACTTTCATTTTACTTATCAATACTCGGGAAATTATAAGACGTCAGAATTTAAAATAGCTCAATAACCAGAAAATGAAATAATATACAAACAACCTACAAACTGATAAGCAATGAAAATGTATATCTTATTCAGTTTTGATTTAGAACGCAGCCTCATTTGTTCGAATGAAATTCATTTCTAATGATTAAGAAAAAATTTCTTTTTTCTTAATCATTAGAAATATTTTGCACATAGCTTCTATATGCTTTTAAAGTTTTTTCATAACCTTTTTCGACAGTTATGTAAAGAGAATTCATGATTCATTTACATTTTCTAATTGGGTCTATGATACTAATTTACCATTGTTCAAGAAAGAATCAAACTTTGTTGACTCTTGAGCAACTCTTTTAACAAAAACTGAAATATAAAAATAAATGTTTATTTTAACGCTTTTTAAAAGTATTGGAGCAGATTAAAAATTCAGAAACGAAACATGAGCATCAGTTTCAGTTTTGTGTAGTGTAATATAATCTGGAAGATAATTTTTTCCAAAATTTTTGTTTATTATTCAAAAGAATTTATTTTATCACCAATCATAAAATCTGAATTTTTTTCAAATAAAAAAAAAATAAATAAATAAAAATAAAAAAATAAATAAAAAAAAAAAAATTGAATCAAAAAATTTTTTTAGACAGAGCATGCAAACTTTCATCTCTATTGATCCATTTAACAATATTTTTTCTGTCATTTATGCTAGATAGGTAGGAAATACTATAGAAACAGCTCCATACCTTAATTTAGGAAGATCTCTAGGTTATAAAATCAATTTATTTTTATCACCTCTCATTTTCTATAAATAATCAAATCTTATAATTTGATCATCAGCGATGATATGCTTTTAACAAACAGCGCTATGTTTGCTAGGAAAAGATATTTTCATGAATTTTTTGTTTCACCACATTGTTTTTTTTTTCCTTCTTCTTTAAGAAGTCTAAAACTGGATACATATGAAAAAGTTCCAGCATAATTTGACTTGCAATAAGGAACACAACAACAGTCAGGCATTTTGAAATTGCTTAACCTCAAGCACTCGGGATAAACTCCATATAGTTTTGTTTTGCTTGTTTCATTTAAGGACGACAATGTGACATCATATCACGTGATGTTTAAGCGTATACGACCTTGTATGTCTATATTTCTCTGGAAATAACCCTGTAGATTGTTCTCTTCACGAAATTGATTTGTCATGATTTGATTAATTGAGATTTTATCCTTCCAACTATTTAGAATTTAGTTGCACCTGTTATGTTATGGTCAGCTTCGTATTCCTTTTTAGCAGAACAGGTAGGTACACACTAAGTGTCACATTACAAGAGATGAGAGTTTTCAGGATAATTTGCTTAATTTATGCAAAATTTCCCTTTAGATTTTAATGAAAAGGAAGATAATTGAAAATATTGTTTCCGTTCGTTGACAAAAATCAGTGAACTTGAATCATTATAGTATTTCTTAGTAGCAAAAGATGTCTTAAACTATTTCACACACACACACACAAACACACACGCACACACGCATACACAAACACGCACACACACACACACATGCACACACGCACACATGCACACACGCACACATGCACACACGCACACATGCACACACGCACACACACACACATGCATACACGCACACACACACACACACACACACACGCACACAATAAAGGTTTTTAATAATTCTAAAGTATTTCCATTATAATGATTTACACCACTTTATTTATAACAATGATTTTCTTAATTACATAATGTGTACACTTTTATATTTAAAAATAAGTACGATTTTATAATAATAAAAACTTTTTAATTATAAATAAAATTTAAAATGTAGTGGAATTATTTTCGAAGAACAAAATACCAATAGGTACAATTGGTCTGCTTTGTGAAAAAATATAGCGAAAAAAATTGAACTAATTGATATGAAATTTCCAGTTATTATAACAGATTAATGTAATTATTATTAATTAGTAAACTTTATAAAGGTCACTTTTAGATTAATTTTTTATTTTATTTCATTTAAAATCTTCAATATTCCAAGTTATTTAAGTGGAAAGTATAGTATTCAGATAATTACTAAAACGAGAATATTAAAGGTAAAAATGTGTTGTTGTCAGCTTTGATAATTAATGTAAACAGTCTCTTTAATATAAACTTTGAACAGTGTGCATGTTTCCTTTTCTTCATGTTGTATTACAAATTTAATTTCTTTCAAATGAGTTTCATACCGCGTTTCTCAGGATAAGAATACATCTGTAGCAGGAGTGATTATCTTACAAACATAATAGAAAGTCATAAAATATATTAAGCTAACAAAAGATTTAAAATAAAATTTTTAAGCAAGAAATATCTGAAATAATAATTGATATTCAATAATGCTAATCATTATTAATGAATATTAATTAATCAAAAAGTATTCCTTAGATGTTTATAAATATATTTAAAAGGACACATTTAAAATTTTCTTTGTGAAACAGTATAAGGTAACTAAATTTTATCATTCCTTTTTTTCATGAATTAAATACATTTTATTTTATGTTCAATTTTAAAATAAAATCATTTAGTTTTACTATTTTCAAATATATATAAGTCATATATATATATGTATATATATATATATATATATATATATATATATATATATATATATATATATATATATATATATATATATATATAGTGCAATGAACTCTAAATGTTATACAGATAATCTTCAGAAAAGTAGTTTTGTTAATTTATAATTAAATTAATTTAAATTTAAATCTTAAACATAAGGTTTCTTTAGTAAGTAAAAATATAACTGATAAATCAATTAGCACAGTGAAATAAAATAATTATTTCTATAATCGATATCCAACATTAGATTTAAACTACTTATTTATTTTACTTCTTTAATTTAAATCTAAATTTTTCTATTTATATAATTATTTCTATTTCTTAGAAAGTACTTAATGAATATCTAAAACTCCTGTCATGCTCTTTAGGAAGCAGTAATGTATTCCTTCAAATATTTTTATTGATATGAATTGAAACTTTTTGCTTACGAAATAAAAAAATATATTATAAACCATTTTTCAATATTATTTGTGGGGAAAAATTTAATTTGTATTCATTGAATATATTTTTGGTATTCAGAAGTGTTATTCAAACATTATAGAAATAACTATCCAAAGTATACATCATTAAATAAGGAAATTTTAAATATTGTTGAAAATTTGTAGCTTTACTGAAACTATATTTATTATTTTGAAAAGAAACTATGAAATACGAAAATTTTTAAATTATTTATTTTTTTCTGCATGCTATTTCTTAAGAATTGATTACTGGGATATTATTTATGTATACGTAACATAAAGAATTTTGAACTACTAGATATCCAAAACACATTTGTATAATACAAATTTAATATTTTGAATTGAAATAAATATTTCTTATTGGAATAATTATTTGTATCTTCATCATAAGAGAGAAATTATAAGAATAGAGTACTGATTATTATCATTCATAATATATCAGTTAGATGAATACATTTAAAAAAATAAACATACAAAATACGAGACCACATTTTGATGCAAACATCCTCATATTTCTTTGGAAATAAAAAGTACAGAATTATGATTTCTTTTCTTGATAAAATCATTTCAAACTTAGATTTTTTCTTATCTAACAGACGAAACAAAAAGAATTATCTTAGTGTAATTAGTTTCAATCTCTTCTTTTGTTGAAATTCCTAACATTTTATAGAACAATCAAATTAAAAACACAGTGAATGCATGTAGAAAAGTTAGTTCCTGGAAAGTAAACTAAAAAATTTATAAAGATAATATTCTTGAAAATTAAAAGGTATTTTGCTCAACTCAATTTACATAACAGTGTTTCTTTTCTTTGATCAATTAAACAATGATTTTAACGTGCTATTTAATCAGATCAATTAATTTTATTTTTCCTTCTAATCTTTCTTGCATAATTTTAGGTCTTCCATTGACATTTACAAAATGCCTAAACTGTAGGAACCAGGTGCCTTAAAAAAAAAAAAAAAAAAAAAAAAAAACTGCAATTCTATTGTGGAATGGAATTTTAATTAATTTCAGAAGAACAAGTAAATATTTATTGTAATGTAATAGACTTAAGAAAAATTATTGATTGTATAAAGAACACAAACTACTTTTAGAAAGAAATTGCGAATAAAGTGGATTATTCAGGATCTATATAATCGTTAACTAAAAGTTCTGTTACTTAAGACAAATTAAACTGAGATATTTTCTTCGATTTATTGATGAAATAATTTTAAATGTTTTATTATTTTTTAATATGATAGTACTGAAATCATTTTCCTGTAACACAGAATCTATTTGGCTAAAAAACCCTATTAAATATCTATTTTAAAGTAGTGTTGCATTATTATAATAGAGTACTTTTAAAAATGCGAATATTTTTGTATTATTGTAATATTGAATTTTGAAATATAAGGATTAAAGCAATATTATTAAGGTTTAATGGGAATACATTAAAAATAATTGATATATTGATTTTTTTATTTGATACGTTTGATTTCAATACAGAAGAAAATTTAATTTGTCCGAGTATCTATTGTTTGGGGTATTCAAATAAAAGTACGAATGTTTACCTACAATATAAAAATGGTTGTTTGATGTCCTTTTAGATTGTCTAAATATAATTCAAAATTTTATCAGATATCAGAATTTATATAATTTATATATATATATATATATATATATATATATATATAAATATATATATATATATATATATATATATATATACGCATATATATATATATATATATATATATATATAAATATATACATACATACATTAGATAGTGATGATTGCAATGAGTTATCAGTACCTACTAGAGTACCCTTTATTTTTGATTACAGCTTCACATCGACGTTTCATTGAGCTGACAAGAGTTTTAACCTCTTCTTTCGTTGTTGCATGATGTCAGGAAACAATTATAGCCTCAATTAGTTCCCTTTTATTTGATGGGCGCATCGGACAAAAATTTGAAATGGCCGTGTAGCAAGGAACAAAATCCTGCAGAAAGATAAACGAAGCATTGTTAGGAAAGATATCTCTGATTGAAGGTAACTATTTTGGTTCTAGAATAGTGTCAATGTATATTCTGGCATTCAGTGTCCCATCAATGACATTAAAGTGACCAATACCATCTGTTGACGTGCAAGACCAAATCATAACACCAACTGAGTTATTCACATTTGCTTGAATGCAGTCAGGATGTAGCTCTTCTCCTATTCTGCGTCTTATATATTTTCGCCCATCACTACCGAATAGCGATAGCTTAGTTTCATCACTCCATATAACTTGTGACCACTGATCATCTGTTCAATTAATGTGTTCCTTTACCCACTGTAGTCTTTTTTCCATTGCGGCAAATTAAGATAAGGCTTTTTTCGTGGAATTCTATTTCTCAGTCCAACATCTGTTAATCTCCTCCTGATTGTTCTTGAACTGACAGAAACACCTGATCATTCAGATCACTTATAATGACAGCTGATATTTTTCTATCTTGGAGAAATTTATTCATCTGTCATCAATAGATGTGGTGTACCTTTTTCGGCCTTTTCCTTCTTTGTTTTTTATTGAATTTGTCTCCTGATATCGTACACAAAATTTTCGGACTCCAGATGTATTCACTGAAACACAAACCTGTCTTGTAATTTCAGCACAGGAAAGACCACTTTTTTGTAACACAATAATATTACACCTCTTTCTAGGTGTCCAATACACTCTTTTGTTTGATGTCTTTAGTTATTGACTAAATATTAAAATTTTTTCAAAAATTCCTACTTGCAACTGCAGTGCATAAGAAACAGATCCTCCTTCTACATAACAAAGCAAAATAATGAATTGTATCAAGTGCAAACATGATGCCCGCTTCTACTGGCAGTTACTATTATTTGTGATTGGTTCTCAGAACAAGAACAGTGATTGGAAGGAAAATTAGACATTACATACCAGTTCACAACTGTGTTTTTTATTTATATTGAAGTGCATATAACTTTTTTTTTGTATTGCAAATAATTGGATTATGCGTTTTGTATTGAATTCAGTAATAAATTCTCATTGAAATGATGTATGCAAGTTCGCATAAAATTCCAAAAACATAAAAATTTCCCAATGTGTCCACACTTTTGGTTATTACACACACAAAATGACGGTATGCACTGGTTGACAACCCTCAACGCTGGGAACTGCTTCTGATTTATCATGTTACCCGGTGGGCACCTGTGAACCAAAGAGGCGAATAATATTACCCACGCCATTCCACCACAAACTCATTTATAGGGTGGTCAGATTCATACATTATTTCAGAAGAAAAGTCAGAGAACCACAAAGAGAAAGGAACATCTAAACCATGATTTGATCTTATCAGAATAGTAGTAGTGAGTATATTACTTCTTTCACAATTCAGTCAATTTTTAGGCAACATTCTTAAAAAGAATGACAATGAAATAATGAAATGAATACTTAAATAATGCTATTGTATAAATAATATATTTTTAATTCAATGATAATTTAATATATTATTTAATTATCTTTAAACAGAATGAACTATAATATGCATCACATATTATTACAGTTATTTGTAATTGCTTACAAATCTATATAAAACAGCCTTAGAAAATAATGATTTTTTTCAGTTAATGTATAAATTCTTTGTTTAAATTAGAAGTGTATGCAGAAATGCGCAAAAATAGTTTGATTCCACATTATCAAACAAACTACATTTTAAGGGTGACAGACACGTCAGTAATTTATTTCATCATCTTCATAGAAAATTCCTATCTTATAAATATTTGGGTTTAATATAAAATCAGCATTCTCAGAAATACAGATAAAGTTATTGTTTTCGTATTGGAATATATTTTGAAGAAGAATCATTTCATAAGTAAGATTCCAGCATAATGATAAATACTTAATGCGTCACAAACACAAAATGCATAATAACTAGTCGTCATACCTAAACATTTGTTAGACAATCAATGGTATTAATTAACAAGATAATAATAATAGGTAATTAATAACTTACATAATAATCTATTCAATTAAAAGTGTTTTTCTTTAATGATAAAATATATGCAATAATGTTGAGCAGTATTAATCAACGATAATTTTTTTTTTCCCTATTTACTGAAATGCTTGTAATTGATGCACATTTTAACCAGGCATTGAAGTTATTTTATCTAGCTTATTTTAGTTTTAAATATAAATAAAAATTTAACTTTTTGTACTGATATATTGTTAACAATAATATTTAAATTTTTGTAAATATTTTTGATACCTAAAATTAGTGGGATTCGTGCAACACACAACATTTAATCATATAAGAAAAAACTTTCATTGCAATATTTTCAAACAGTTTGATAACAAAATCGTTCTATTTTTTATAAAACCAATTATGAATTTTAAAATTAGAGTAAGTACTTATTTTTAAGTTTTTATTCTGTAAAGCTTGCTTTAAAGAAAAGTGCATATGAAACACAAAATTAGCAAAAGTCTGCTTTTGATAGAATCCAATGCCAAAATGTAAAACTCTAGAAGTTCAACACATGAAGAAACGAAACAAGTATAATTTTTATTATATTTATAGACATATGTATGTAACACATTATTTATTTTTTTAAATAACCACATAACCACATTTTTTAAAATCATTTTACTATAAATTGATATTGATTATAACCTAATCAATATTTTTGGAAACAATAGAATATCTGAAAAAATTCAGAATTTAATATTTTTCCATTCTTTTTAAAAATTTTGTTACACATAATTTATTACACGTATTTTCTTACTAACATCTTCAGTAAAACTCATTCGTTAATCTTTTAAATACTATAAAAGTGTCATTGTTATCAAATTTAGAATATTAATAATGAAAATTAAAATGAGTAAAATTTGGGTATGTGTTCATTTGTATTAAAACTAATAATTCAACAATTCTTTCATGCAGGACAAAATTATTAGTTACATTATTAAGGATTGATTTTCTTTCAGTTAAATTTTCGCTTCTAAATGTATAAACTACAAAGAGTTATCAATACATTTTTTGATTTTAATTAACAAAGCATTAATGGTCATTTTTCTTCCTGTTTGGGAGGTAGAGTAAAACTGACGAGATGAATATTATTCTGATGTAAAAATTTCACGCCAATATATGCAAAGCATAAATTTTGGTCACTAATGTAACCAACAGCAAATTAGGGATACAGTAAGAGGATTACCAAAAACAGTAGTGTGAGATTTTTAAACGAGTACAATTTTCACTCGCATATTATGTTTGTACTTATCATATGTTAGACACCTGATTTAAAAATATAAGTTAAAAATTAATAAAAATTATGCTATTACTTTATAAATAAAACCAATAATGGTCATTGTAATGTTCTTTTTATATTTCTTTAGTGCAAATCTTATTAAAAGCAAAATATAATACTCATATCATGTCATCAAAAAAATACGATATTGTAGAATAGGAAATTTTCAAGATCGTCAAAAATATTTCTCACCTAATTAATGGAAAAACATAATCGATACATTAACTGAATAACATATTCGGCTAAATAGCTGAATTAAATCTTTTTCTTGGGTTTAGATCTTACAATTTAAGTCTTACGATTTCTCATCCTCCCACGTTGGCGAAGACAAGGAGTAGGATATTTCATAACTGCTGATAAATCGAATATTTACTATTATAGAGTAAAAATATACTCACAAATATGAATGCATAACTTAAAATTTGTGTTGTAATAACAATTCGAAATTTACATAAAATTACAAAATGAACCATTTAATACAATCCTAACAATCCTAACAAAACAAAACATAATCATTTTTTCAATATATCTTATTCTTGTGGCCCATTTCATTTTCTATATTATATTTGATAATTTCATTATAAGAAATTTAATAATGGAGAATGTCTTCTAACACAATAAATATCAATAAAGAAGAATTATTTTTAAATATTACCAACTAACAGAAATATAATAATATTTGTTCTTAAATAATAAAAATATTTTAATATTTGTTCTTAAAATGTATGTACGTGAATCTAAAAATCTAATAAATTGTTGTTGCTTATACCCCTGGTTTAGAATAAAATAACCTTGTCCAAGAGATCAAGTCATGAAATTTATCAGAAGACCCTCTACCTCTCATTCAACAGCTGCCCCACAGAAGCACCAATACGTTCTAAGATATGAGAGGGAGAAGCAGAGGCTGAACATCGGCAGACATCATAAATTCTCAAACCACTACTGAACCTTAAACGTCTTGTGTGGCCAGTCCTAAGTCTGGATAGTTTTGTCTGCTGAAGTCTTGAATAGGTGCATTGTAGGGACAGACCAAGGCACCCAGCGGCATACCAAGCATGCCGAGGTGGAATCTTTCAAGTGTCATTTATACCAGCTAGAAATATCGAGTGGATCTCTGAGATTCGAAGTTCTTTGGAAGGAGGAGTGGGAAGCTCGCAGCCCTCACCAGCAAGCAAATCAGCAACTTCGTTTCCGTAAACTCCAACATGCGAGGAAATCTACTGTAGACAAACAGTACCACTCTGGTTCAATGCAGCCAATTTGAGAACAATATTCTGCCCCAATTTATCAAGAATATTGGGCCAATTATTTAAGTAATGGATGGAGCTCTTGCTATCAATCAATATCCATACATCATCCGCGTCAGCTTCTAAAGCCAGATTCAATGCCTCCTTGATAGCGACGAGCTCAGAGCGAAAAACTGAACTGTAGTCAGGATTTCTAAAACTATATCGATGTTCTCCAAAACTTGTCTTCACAAGAACACCACTCCCTGCTCTACCTGCATCAGATCGGCTTCCATCGGTGTAAAGAACGAGGGCCCGAGAAGGGACATCATTTATATCTTCAAGGGAGAGCTGGCGCAGCATTTCTGGGTGTTCATTCTGCTTAAAAAAACTCATCTTCATGTCTTCATTTAAAACAACATTACGAAGAGTAGTGGTAGGTGTCAGAAAATTAAAAGGAGTACAGGGCTCTACCTCAATGTCCAGCAAGGCCTGTTTCTACATAAAACCAAGAGGGCTATCCTTTTTCAGCATTTGATTGATTTTCCAATTTGTAAGGAAAACTGACAATCTGTTGTATGGCTAGAAACTCTTAAGTGTTGCAATGTACTTTGCACAATTTGCCCTTCTTCGCAGGGATAAGGACTTGAGATAAACCTCCTAAAAACTAAATCACTGGGACAACAATGCCTAAGACCAGTGATAATTCAGTCAGAACTAAGCTGTATTCTCTCTAACTTATTCAGATTAGAAGCTGCAGCGACCTAATAGATCTGGTACCTGTACTCGAGTATTGGTCTTATGAGTGCAGTAAAAGTAATTTTGAGAGTTTTAGCATTCGCTCCCCAATCCCTACCGGATATATATTTAAGAAGTTGCAGTCTCTTACAACTTTTTGCACATAGCTTATGGATGTGTTTACTGAAGTTAATTTCCGAATCCAAAATGAACCCCAGATAAGTGGGGGTCTTGGTAGACTGAAGCAATTGTTCAGGAAGAAAAATCTTTGATTAGTAATTAAACAGATGTCTATTAGTTGTAAAAAGATAACTTAGGGATTTGGAAGTATTAAAGTTAAGTTTATGCTCCTCTGCCAAACACTGTAATCTACTCAAGGCATCATCAAGAGAATTTTCTAGATGAGATAAATCTGAATCGGGATCCCAGAGCACATCATCAGCAAAAATGCCTATTTGACAGGGGGCACTACTTTTTCAATTCCAGCCATGTACAGCAAAAAAAGGGTGGGGCTCAGTACTGACAACTGTGGAATTCCTTGATAAGTCCTATAAATTCCAGAAATACTGTTTTGATATTTAATTCTAAAAGAACGGTTGTTCATGAAATTAGAGATGCAAGATAGGACACGACCCCTAATATCAAATTCAGAGTAATATTTACCAAGACTTGTTCTTCCAAAACCTGTCAAAGGCTTTACTGAGATCAAGGAAGGCTGCCATAGTGTGCCTGGTGGGTTTTAAATTATGTGCATATCTGACCCCCTTTGAATGAAGTAAAGTACTTGATCGATTGTATTGTGACTTTTACGGAAAGTATATTGTTCTGAGGGCAGCAAGTTATGATTCATAAGGTGGAAGGTTACTCTTCTCAAGATCATTCGCTCTATGAGTTTACAAGTAATGCACGTGAGGGAAACTGGGCGATAACTTCCCATGCAACTAGTATCTTTATTGGGTTTACGAATGAGAATGATAAAGGCCATTTTCCACTGCTTAGGCAATCTGCCCAATTACCAAGATAAGTTGAAAACATGTACAAGTCTTCTAAGATTTTGTTTTCCAAGGTTAAACAAAAACTGTCCATGTATGTCATCCGGAACAGGGGATTTCCCGACATTAATTTGCTTAACATCAAAACGCAGTTCAGAAAAAGTTATAGGGTCGTTGAAGAGGTGGTTACTAGCAGACATATAGCAAGAATTGACAAGTTTTCTGGTCCGTTTGCCAAACTTTCTGTCTTCTTTGTTAAAAATCAGCCTGCTCTCATTAGAATAATAATGACTCAGAGTCTTAGCAGTTTCTTGATCATTTATTGTAAGGATATCATTGACATTAATAACAGAATTTGTAGTCTCTTCCTGTGGCTGTATTTTATCCAGTTTTTTAACAAGTTTCCAAAGCTTAGTATTAGGAGTCTTATAGTCCAAATTCCTACACAGATCCCGCCAAATATTACTTTTTATTGTGTCATACTCCCTTTTGATGTCTGCATTCAATTTATTTAATTTAATTCATGCATCTGTGATTAAGTTACTATAGTGGTTTGACAGCAAATGTTGTCGTTGCGATTGCAATTCAAGCAAGATCTCAGAATCGTGGGCAAAAACATGTTTTCTTTTCTTATGTTTGCCTCTTGGGAAAGAAATCTTAGCTGCCTTAAACAAGGAATGTGTAAAAGAAGAATATTCACTTTCAAGATTATCCGTAATAGGGTTTTGTGAGAGTTCTTTAGATAGAATCTTCTCAAATAATTCCCAATTGGCTTTTTAAAACTCAAAAAAAGGGTATTGGAACTCCGGGTATTAATAAAAATAATCTCATTCAATCAAGATTGGATAATGGTCACTACCGATGTAGTGCATGACTTTCTAAGAACTATAGGGAAATAAGTCTGGACTAGTGACAGTTATATCCAGAGCATCTGTAGTGTTATAGCTATGAGAACGGTAGGTGTGTGTTCCATAGTTCAAGAAAAGAAAAGCCTTATCTTTTGACAGGTTCTCTAAATCTTGTCCTCTATTGTTTGACAATCCACACCCTCAAGTAGTGTGTTTTGCGTTAAGATCTCCAAGAATGACAGATGAGTCCATGAAAAAATCTTCTACCGCATCTATATCTAAATTTTGGTTATTTGGAGGATTGTATAGATTTGTAATGTTAAAGTTACGATTTTTTCAGAATACTCTAATGCCTTGACTCTCGAGACAAGAATTTCCCGATGCCATGCCAGTGAGTCCTTGGTAGTACACATTTCTGATAAGAAACAAGAGGCCGCCGCCATTACTGGAGGGCCTATCTTGGTGAACTATGTTATAACCTTTCACTCGTATCCGCTGTCTTATATTCAGTTTAGTTTCTTGGAGAGTGATAATCGAAACTTCGAGTTGTTCTGCAAGCTCTAAGAATTTTTCAAGATTTATCCTACATGCTGTAGTGCACAAGCCATTAATGTTGCATTGTAATATACGAAATTTCCTTACTTGCTTACTTCCTGGAGGAGATTGTAGATTATTTATCGAGCAGGACCCTCTGCCTAAATCCTAGTCGCGTCTCTGATTATCCAGCGCGATGGACGATGCTGTATGAGAAAAATATCTATGTGACTGATCCATAGTAGGGACAAGAAGCAGCTTCAATTCATGGAAGAAACACAGGGGCTGAAGTCTGATTTATCCTCAGAGTGCCTGCAGACTTTAGCTGAGCATAATGGAATGGCCTTCACGCCTAGGGTGACCCTACCAGGAGCAAGCTCCCGACGTACTTCGCCCTTTAAGCCCAGAAACACCCCTTCGACACAATGAGGCGGACTACAGGACTTGAGGGGGATCTAATAAGTGTATGCTGTAATGATTAGTTTTGTTTGAGTAATATTTATTTAGATTTCTGCCAAAAATATTTTAGATGCACACAGAATTTTACTAAGTTATAGGCATATATTTTTCCCAATAAATAATAAATAAGAGAAAAAGTTTAAATTATTTCAAAATATTAATTTTCTATCATAATTAATAAATAAGAATTACAAATTATCTTGTAAAACATTTATTATTATTTACTTTAAATGCAAAATTTCCCCTATACTTCAAACTTTCTTCAGTCAGTTCATAATTTAAACCTTATTTTTAATTTTAAATTGTTTAAATGAGTTCACTTGATCTATAATAATTCTTAGAGAAATCTTTGTGTACATAAATTTAGTATTTTGCCTTTCCAAAAATACGAGAATAATAATGTCCGCTATTTTTGTAAGAGAAGCCAGTATTTATTTCTGTAAACATAAGTATCAAATAATGCGTTCTATTCAAAACTAAACTTCTTTCTATAAAGATTATGTTTCATTTATAATCAATTAATACTTTTACCAAGTGAAGAAATTTATTGAAAACAAGTATTTTGTACATTAATATATCGATTTCATTTCTGACTTTTGATTCTTTTTAAGCACTTTATTATCAATTTTAAAATGTATTTTAGACATTTATAGAATTCCTAATTCATTCTGTAAATATAATAAGAAATTGATTAAAAAATTCAAGTGATAATTTAAAATCAATATTAATTGATTAAACAAAATTATAATTTTAAATGAATTGAGTTAAATATAATTGTATTTTTCTTTAATAGAATTTTTTAAAAATATTTTATATTTACCTTTTTCAAGAGTTGAAATTTATACATGCATGGATTGTTTTATTATTTAGCTTTATACTTAGAAGTTGCACAAATCTTAGCATAAGGAATATATTTGAAATTAGATACCTCTAATAATGTTTTCTTTTGCCTAAGTAAAATAAAATAAAATGTCATCCTACACATAGTTCATTGAAATTCAAGGTGGGCTTAATGCTATTAATTTCTGAAATATGATTTATGCCTATCCAAATCAAAATGATAGTTTAAAGTATTTATTTATCTTGTTTTTTGCAAACAATTAATTTTTTAACTTTGTATGATGACATTTAATCTAAGCGAATCACTTTCTTTGACCAAAAGTTAAGATTTTTTTTAAATGAACAAAAAAAAGGGGGGGGAAAGAAGATGTAGAGCATACTCTTTTATTTAGATGATATTTAACGCATGATAAACCATAGAGATTAAGCTCCAGAGTTTAGATTGAACTTTTTAGAGGAAATAAATTTATGTTTTACATTTTCAACATCATGATTTATTTGCAGAATCTCTATTAAGACTTCTGCACATCACTTTAAAATATTGTTCAGAAATCAAAATTTATTTGTTAGGTAAAATATCTAATGAGTATAGGTTTATTTAAAAATTAACAAATCAAATAATAAATTGATCAGAAATTACTTTGTTTCAATTTTGTCTCTAGCTTGTAAGAACATCACTCAAAAATATTAAAAATTGCTGAAAATGTAATAATAATATATAAACTTTTGTATAGCAACGTAGTTACAAATATTCAAATAATATGTTTAAGGAAAACATTTTATCAATACATTTTTTATTGACTGTGACGAAATGTGAAAGTGTCAAGTCATTTACTTAAAATTTCGATTTCCTAGGTACATAATTAAACAAATGTCACTAAATATACACTTGCAACAGCAGTAATTATTCTATCTAAAAGAATTGATAAAAATTGCGGTTATCGATTTAAAACTGCACAAGTTTAATGGAGTTAATATTGTCTTATTCACGAGTCATAAAAACAAATGCCGAAAATTCCCTATGAATTTAAAATAACTTATAAAAAATGCCTTTAATTACATCAAACACTTTTTAATATAATGTTAAATATATTTATGATTATAAAATATATTTATAAAAAAAGAAATTGCATTCTTCTCGATTTTCTCAAGAATGATAACGATTATTTGTTATTTATTAAATACTTTAATTTGTCACTTTTTAAAAATATTTTTATTTTGTTATATTGTTTGTTCTTATTTAACGATAAAAATAACTAAACTTATATATCGTGAGTTACTGTTTCATAATTTGTAATATATAAAATAATTAATAATTTGTAAATTAATAATTAACTTTAAACGTGATATTTTGATTATCCAACATTATTATATTTAATTGCTAAAATATAAAATTATATTAATTTGAAGCGTATCATAAATGCTTTAAGACGATGGTATAAAGTGACATATTTTAATTACTTATATGAACAAAATTTTATATTTTTATTTTTTTTAAAAAGTTGAACTAAATTTAAAAAATTATCAAGCAAATTTTTAAATATAAATATGAAGAAAAAATACGTAATAGTGAAACACATAGATATTTTGCCTAATATTAGAGATATAATTTGAAAAAAAATATTTACTTAGTTCAAACCTCTAATCTAACTTCTCATGAAGAATGAAACACCAGAAAAATTCCAAACATAAAAGCTAATAGTAGATTCTTTCATTCCTAAACTTAGTTTTATTGAAAGCTCTATCTTATGAAATACAAAAATTAAAATACTTCTTTATACGTTTTTTTCCTTAGTATTTCAAAGAAAAAAGGTTTTTATTGAAAGAAGCACAAAATTTATTTTAAACCACATAAATATTTTGAAAGTAACATATTTCGGTATAAGGCCATAAACTTTTAATTAAAATATATGCATATATGCTAGTTTTTGTGTATTAATGGGATTAATTTACAGTAGATTAATCAAATGTATTAAAATAAATTTATTTCTTTGGAATCTTAATATATAAATGCTTTAATTTTCTCATTATACTAGCTGATTTTTGGACATTACAGATTATTTTATTTAAATAAGTTTAATAATACATGGTTATGAATGGGAAACGCAATTTTTTCACAGAATGTTCTGATGGAAGTTTATTGCGAATGTCACCATATCTGGTTTTCCAAAATATAACAATATCTCATGGATTAATTTATTAATGTGTGAATATGCCGATTTATTCATTAGTATAAGATTTGAAGTATAAAAATATTTATATCTTCTTTTTTCTACGGTCATTTTGAAAACAGTATCGTGAATAGTCTAATTTGCGAAGTGAGTGATTTTGCCCCAGATATTTCCTGATAACGTTAATGAAAGCCGTAATATTTGTGGAACTTATTTTTTTAGAAAGATTTAATCTATTTTAGACCTTAAGTTTAAAATGTCAACTAGAGAAAAAATAAATAAACAAAAATAAATCCCATGTGCCGTCCTATTGTTAATGAATTTGGATCAGACATAAAGCATTATATTTATTCAAAATCTTTTTAAAAATAATTTCTATGAAGTTGTTCAATATAATCTGAAATTTATCCCTTTTGAACACAAGTTTATTTTAAACTATTTTCAATAAACATTAGAGACTTTTTTCTGAGCTGAAGAACAGTGCTATAATCAGTTTCTCCTTAACCATGAGAATTCAAACATTTTTCTGACAAGTTTATCTCAATCTTTCGTTTCACGCTAGTATCGTGTCAATATCTTCAAAATTACTTTATAAAAATTGTTTAAATATTAGTTAATAAAATCATTTAATAATACACAGTTGATTTTTATGAAGGAATTTGTAAAGATTTCACTTTAAATTTTATTTATTCAATTGCAATGTTAATTCATAAATTTGCTGTGATTTACATATTTTTTGAAAAAGAGAATATATTTATTTATCGGAAGAAAATAATCTTTCATTTATCATTTTTTAGATATCATTGAATTTAATGAACAGATTAGCTGCATATTTTTTAAGGAATCAAAATGTTTTATAATCAGATTTTCTTTAAAAAAATTACGTTTTTCGTAATTTTGTGACGATGCAAGATAAAATACAAAAACTTAAAATTGTATGACGTTTTCTAATAATAATAAAATAGGTTCTCTGAAGATTTGAGAGCACGGAATTTTAATTATATGATTTAATACATTAAATTTTATTGGATTTTCTTCAAAGAATTAAATTAAAAGCTATTGATTCATTCTGTTGAACGAATCAAATTATTTGTGGGGTTTTGTTAAAAATAAGTTAAATATATTAAAATTTTAAATTGATACACTTATATTCAAAATTTGAAACTTTTTTAATAGAGTATGTTTTAGTTCCATATACTGTTATATATTTTCAGTACTATCATTATTTGAAAGTTTTCTTTAAAAATTTTATAAGTAACTTTATAAATTTTATTTTTAAATTTTTTGTATTACTGATTAAAAGAAAATAAACTTAGAATTTAATAAAATAAAAAATACACAATTTTAATACACTAAAATATATAAAAAAATTTTGAAAATTAAATTTAATGCATGAAAAACTAATAGTCAAATTATTAATAATCGCAATCTTAAAAACAATAGTAAATTTCAGATAAAAAATGAATAATTTTAATAAAATGCAAATTTAAGTAGGATGAGTCTTTCGCTTAATCAGCGCACCATGAAGGTGAATGCACGACTTCGCTCTATACTTCTCCGACAGATGACACCACTAGAGGATCCACTCTCTTAATTTTGATATTGATCTCAAATGGGGAGGACATTTTTTCCATATCATGAAACCTCTGTTAATTCCTCAACGACTGACCACAAGACATTTGATTCCAAAGAGTTGACGAGAGTTGTATCACATGTACTCGGTGGGTTTTTGGTGGCACTGGGAATCAAACCCCACCTTTCTGAACAGATGCTCTGATCACTAGGTATTCATAAACTGCCTATATTAGTGAATAATCTTCCTTTTAGAGGTCTAATACAGGAGTGAATTTGCCTGTTATTGGCAGCAAAAATAACTTTCTGCTATACTAATCAAAATTTTAATAGGAAGGAACACTGAGGAGAAGTATGAGACATTTCAGCTTGCTTATTATATACTTTGCAATTTTTTATTTCCTGTATGGAATTTTCCATGTTGGTAATCTACTTATTTTTGCAGTGGAAACTGGGCAATAATGATGAACACGAGGATAAAATGAAGCATCTACTGTGTATCATCGGATCACACAGTAATCCATCATAAATATAATTGAAATACCGTTCTCCATTTTACAGCGTTCAATACGGAACCTCCATTGGCATCTTTCCCAGAACTATACAATGTCACTTTGACGAATGTCATAGTTTTCCTGTGGGCATAAATTGTTATTTGTAGGAATTGATTTTTTGATGAATCTAAGCTGTATTATATTCGAAATTCAAGCTTGCATAGCAACTTTTATAATACTACTAAAGCAGTTTTATAAATTTAAGATTTCAATTATTTTTTATACAGCCTATAGTTACAAAATTGTGATTTTGTGTATTTATTCTTCAGTATGAACAAATTATTACCATAAGATCAGGTTTTATTACTTATTAACTTTTCGCTTAATTCACATTAATTTCATGGAAAATATACAGTTAATTTTTGCATTATTAATAATGCATTTTTAGTTTTATGTGAATGTAAAGATGATCATATAAATAAATGAAAGATAATTTTCATAAATATGAGTGTAAGTTAAAATACCATATCGAATCGAATGCCTTACATGAAATACATTAAGAACTGTACAGATAAAATTATAAAAATTAAATAACTTGAACATAAAAATTTTACCAAGTAAAAACACAGCAGTTTTGAAGCAATTACAGAAATATCTCTTTTTTCGTTAATGCGTATTTTTATTATTATTATTATTAGTTATTGTAGTTTTTCACTACATTATGCGTTATTCAATGTATAATCTTAAGGTAATAAAAATCAAATAATATAGTAATTTTTTTAAGAAAAATACAAAATTTTAATAGTATATTCAAATGAAAGATTTTATTCAATAACATTCTTAAAACTTATCGAAATAAATTTTATAATATGTTTTACTATAAAAAATAAAAGCTAGTATAAAGGAAATTTAATGTATTTAATAATAATAATAAGGAAATAATAGCACACTTGAACATTCTTCTTTATAAAATTCTTTTATTAGGAATTAATATGTTGTGGTTACACTGTAATCAGTTACACAACACACACACAAACAGACATATATATATATATATATATATATATATATATATATATATATATATATATATATATATATATATATATATATATATATATATATATATATATATATATAATATAGTATTTTCTTTACTCACACTTGATGTTTCTTTCTAATATAAATAAAACAGAAATAAAGCCACAAATTTTTAAAAATAAACGTAACTAACAACCAAATATAAAAAGATATTTGTTGAAATGAACATTAAAATTCATGGGAGATCAAAATAATCTTGTAAAAATAACTATATTTAGATATTTAAAGATATTCATTTACTTAATAATTTGATAAAAATTTCAATAACACATGATAATAATTCACAAGAAATGGGAATACTTTAATTTTTTCCCTGACAGTAAAAGTATTCAGTTTTTGTAATGATTAAATAATTATTACTTCTGTCCTATATGCTTTTCTCATAATAATACCATATGACACTAATGAAATTTGTGAGAACCTGGAAGTATGTATATAATAAATAATATTTTAATTTAAACATTTTAGTCCGTTATTTTTAGCTCTGAAAAATATAGAAGGTAATGGCAGAAATATTTTAGGGTTAAATACGTTGATTTGCTAATGAATAAAACTTTAATGTAATATAACATCAAATAGTCAAAATTATTTCATTTGTTTTCTTAAAATAATAATAATAATTAATAAAAATTTCAAAAATGGGATAAATGTGATAAAAATATTTTTAGTAAATTAAAATTTTATTAAAAAATATTTATTTTTCAAAATAAATATTTTTTAATAAAATTTTAATTTTAATTTTTTAATGAATAAATACACATGAAAAATATTTATTTTTCATAAATAAAAATCAATCACCAATTATGTTACTTTTTTATTTGTGATCAGTTATGACATAATTCCATATACTTAAATATTTATGCCAAATTAACGAACAACATCAAAATTTTCTCTTAAAATGCTCATTTCTCGCATATTTTTTCTACCAACAAATAGTTACATTAGTATTTATTGTCATGTTAAATAAAAAAATATTTATTTAATATTATGTCAGAAATGAGGAGTATAAATTTATTAACTTCTGTTAGAATATGATGCACTTACCAAATTATTGATTTAAATTGTCTATAATTAATATCATATGTACTTTTATTCATGCAAACTCTGTTATATGCAATGGGTTCACAAATTTTCAAGATAAAAATATTTCATTTAATAATTCTATAACCATTTAAATGCAAATTTAATATAAAACTGCCACAGAGCAGTTCTTTTAGAATATATTATTAAATGACAAAAAATATTTCTTAATAAAATGTTGAAAAGATTAAATTTGTTTAAATGCATTTTATTGATATAACATGTTAATAAATATACGTATTTAGAAAGACTGCATAATGATTTAAGCAAATATTTAATTTTTGAAATTTTTAATGGTTGTTTTTCATTAATAATATCATCAAATATGAAATTAAATGCTTAAGTAGTTTAATCTGATAAAAGTTAACCAAATAATTAACATGTAAGCGTTAAATAAAAAATAATTATTTTAATTACCATCAGACTGTAGTACTTGCATAACATTTATTTGAATAAATCTATAAATTGGAATTTTAAAAATTAAAAACCACATATTTTTCTAGTTTATTTCAAAAATTTAAAGTTCAATACCTTATATTTCCAACATGTTTAAATAATTCTTCAATTAATATTTACTCAGAAAAACTATTTTAATGTTTGTATTACAATAAAAATATTTGTTCTTTTATTTAATTTTATAGTCTGAAATATATCTCTCGCTTACTCTTATTTATATTTTTTATTCAGATCATATAATATATTATTTTAAATATTTTTTAACATTTTAGTTAAATAAAAACTTTTAATGTCAAGCAAAAAAGTAATTCATTTACTGTTGAAAACGTTTTTTCAGAAAAATACCAAAAGAATGCACAGATGCATTCAATTTACTCATTCAAATTATAACTAATACTTAAATTAAATTTTCATTACATAAATAATCTAATACATTTCCCTGAAATTTTATTTGTTTGCTTATTATTTTTGATATATACTTTCTTACTTTTCCATAACTTTAAAAATTAATATATAGTTTAGGTTTTTTTTTATTTTGCTATTTTGCTTGAGTAATTCTTCTTAATATCATTAAAATATAGTATAATTAAGTTAAATTTGGATGGATGATAAAAGTTTTACTTATAAAAATGAATTAAAACAATTCGTGCATTTGTCATCATGATAGCACAATTCATGCATTTGCCATTATGATCTTCATGATAAATCACTTGCAAACATTCTCATTGCATCCTGAAAAATAATATACTATATTCTCTATTAATAAAAAAAGATTCATTTAAATGAATTATTTTCCCTTCTTTTGGTTCAGAAAAATATATCTATATCCATGCTATAATTGTATATTCGCACTTTGATGGCAACACTGAATATAATACGTAATGAAATATATTAAATTTAATAAGATAATTAATTCAATATGAATTAAAGATAATTAATTCAACATCTAAAGTTCAAAACTGTGAGATAGCAATCCATGTCATGAAAATATATCATTCCTTACAATTTATATCCAAAGTAGATTAGTCCAACAATTTTAGTTATACATTCGGAAATGCAGTTAGCGATTGAATTTTCCCTTTCTCTATTTTAAAAACGATGAAATAAAAATATAGTTCGAATTGGTACAATGATGTAATATCAAATATGCATACCTATAAAATATTTGTTTTTTTATAAGTAACTAATTAAATCTTAATTTATTTTTTTAAATCTTAAATTATTTATTTTTGAGGATTAAAGGATGTAAATAAAACATTTTCTAATAACTTTAATACCATTACAATAAGCAAAACTTGCAGAATAATTTTTTTTGAATAAATAATATTCAATTTATTCGTTTTTATGCATTTTAATATTATTTTAAATATTATTAACATTGTTATAAAATTTTAAATTTTATTTTTAAGCAATAAAATATTGAATATCTATATTGCTATAAATAACAAAATATGTGTGGTCAATAATTAAAAATTAAATTTAAAAAAAAATATATTATTGTCATGATTTTATAATATAAATGCTTGATTTTAAATGCATAAAACTGTATCAACATTTTTCAATAATAATAACGAAATTACTTTAAGTCAATTTGCATATTCTTATGTAAATATCTTTAAGAAACAAAAATCAAATCTTCATAGATGATGAAGTATCTTCAACCAAAGAAATAAAATAACATTAGTAGCAGAAAAATAACTTTATTGCAACAAATAGTGTACATTTCATGAAGTATAACATAAATTCAAGCTATAAAATCTCTCTACATTTCTTTCTGCTCTCAATTGAAATCTTTATTGGTGTTCAAGCATATATATTAGTAAAAAATCGATTTTAATAAAAAATTAAAATAAAAAATTATTGAGTAGAATTATTTTAATTTACTTAAAATTAAATATTTTTGAAATTATTAACTTAACTTATTTGTATTAATTGTTAACTTTAAGCAATTGTATGCAAATTAAAATAATTTTAATTTGTCTACATTATTACTGCTTTTATATTAAGTATTTCTATGAACTAATTATGTTAAATCGAGAGAATTGAAATTATAATTTCAAATTTATATAACAAACGAATTGTTATAATCTAATAAAACGGATGTCAATATTCAAGTCAAGTCAAAGTAAAAGAAATTCTATATATTTGAATGAGTTCAATTTAATAATCAGGGAAAATTACAAGTAAAATTCTTAAAGGCAAATATAGTTGTTTCTTCTTTAAAAAAATTAATATTTTGCCACATGGAATTCTCAGGAAGTATTTTAAAATCAGTTTTAGTTTAAACCAAACTTATATATTTTTATAAAATGAAATATAATTTCTTCTTAAAGAAGAAACAATTGTCTACAGTTACATATTATTTGAATGGTTTTATTATCTGTAATTGAATAAAATAAGTATTTTAATTTTTAACGAAACCATGGGTTGCTCATGATTAAAACTGTGAACTAATCTAAAAAATACGTGCTTACAATATTTCAAGCGCTACACGTAGCGTATATAACTTATGTGTTCAAGTTTTATAAAAAATGACTGATTGAAATTAAATTTAAGTTTTGTCAAAGCAAATATATTTAATGGAGTTGCCTCGCGGTATTAGTGAGTGTCACCAACATATATAAATAGGAACATTTGATAAATACTTATTTGAAAGAAAAATAGTATCTTCATTTTTAATAATAATTCTTTCTAATTTTTTATAAATATTCTTTGATAATTTTTTTTAATTTTATTGTTTTTGAAATTGACAATAACGTTTAATTGGTTTTTAACAGCTGATTTTCTATAAATGCGTGAAAAGATAATTTAAAAGGTAAGTATAATTCAACATAAACTTTACTTATTTCTGATTATCTTTCAGGATAATTTTTTTAAACAAAGTCAGTGCATACTTATTGAAGATTATTAAAAATTCTAATGAAAAACTTCAAAATTCAATTATCAAGATTGTTGTTATCAAAATAGTGTTCAAGCTGAAAATAATTAAAAAAAGCAATTTGATATATTTATTTCAACAGTAAGTAATTTATTGTTAGTATATTTATTATAAGTACTCAACAGTAAGTAATTTAAAAGTAATTTATTCTGTATCAAATGCAGAATATATTCTATCATAGTTTTTTATTTTGGTCATTAATTTATTAAAATAAAAAAAGTAATTTTTATAAAAAATAGCAATTTAAATTGAGTTTTCAAGTTATGATTATGTTTTAAATTGTTAAAATTTTCGTCTTCAAAAGTTTTTCCTCAGTTTCATTTCAAAATAATAATGGTGAATTGTATTACTAACAGTAAAATATTACGATCATACTAAAGTTAAAATTTTTATATAAGTCATTAATTCCTTTAGCAGAAATTAAACTAATCAATTCGAAACATTTAAATAACTTGTTTTAATTGTCTCTGCTTACAAAATAAATAAATATCCATAAAATATTATGATCATACTGAAGTTCAACGTACCACACAATTCATTAATTCACATCACAAAGAATTATGCAAATCTATTTCAAACATTTAAAATAAATTATTTGCATTGTCTCCCTAAAATAAGTGAAAATTAAATATTATGATTATACTGAAACTAAAATTCGTATACAATTCATTATTTCATTAGTCAAAAAATATAAAAAAATGTTAAGTTAAAACATTAAAAATAACTTATTTTTATTGTCTGCTTACAAAATAAATGAATATCTTTAAGAAGCGTGTACTATTTCTGATGCAATCCTGAAATTTAACCCTCACATTGTTCCATGTTTCTTAAAATTAATGAGCATTATTCAGATGTACTGTCGCCAAATAATTTAAACTGCAGAAATATGCAAATTTCTTCAGGTGTTATCTCTGACGCGATCACGTTCTATTCTCATTTGATTCGAGTGTTGTAACCGTGATAAGTGCTCCCAAAATTAATAGAATCTGCGTTATCCTAATTTAAAACAGCGTCAGTCCCTGCTGTATAGATCAGAGAAGACGTGCAGTTGAGACACATTACAATTGGACAAAAGATACATTTCCCAGTTCACAGATCTAAAGCCCTTTGATTCTTAGGCCGGATAGCAAAGTCATTAAAACGCGTTCAGAGAGTAAATTGATTAAAGGGTATTTCGTGTTTTCTAACCACTTAGAGCATTCCTCATTGGATATATTCAATTTGTTCTTTGTGAAGAATGTGCAAATAACAAATACAAAACTGTTTGAACTCGGATATATGTGGGGGGATTAGAATATGAAGCTTTAACTATAAAATGAAAGATCTAAAATTTAATTTGCAATAAAGTGATTGAATTACTGAAATAGTTAAAGCAAGTATAACTTTGATTAAACTTGAAACAAATTTAATCCTTTAATATTAATAAGTACTTAAAAATAAAATAATCTTAAAAACAATAGTTATGAGTTTTTTTGAGACTTTACTTTTAAGAAAGTATTTTCAAATGAATAAGAAATACTATTAAAATTCATTCAGCAGTTATTATCGCTTAAAATCATAAAATTTAAAAAAATGTGATATGAGTAATGTTATATTGTATTGAACAAACTGCTTTTCTATTATTTTAAGTTTTGCCTATTGTGCTTTTACAAGTGATATATTTGTAAGGTTCATTTTTGGGATTTAAATTTTTCAGAATTTTCTGATTTTAAAATTCAGATTTCTGTATTTGTTATCATTACTGACAATTCACTACAGTTATATGAAGAAGTAATTTGTTTTTGAGTCTAAAAATTTATTCAAATTCTTAATTTATGCTTTATTTTTCAAACCAAATTTATATAAAATATTGTTAGTAGTGTAGTTTCCTGAATTTTATCAATATACAAAGCCAGAAAATTGCTTTGGTTTTTCAAAAATATTAAGGAAAATGACAAACATATCAATTAAATTATTATTTTATATTTTATTACTTAAATTGCACTTCAAATAAAAGATCATTAAGTAATTAATGGTCAGTGAAATAATCTAGATAAATGCAAGAAAAATGTATTAAATTTAGAAATGGCACTATTATATTTATTGCGATATAAAACTTTAAAGATTTTCCATCAGTTAGTCTCAATCCTATCGGTAGTGAAGAGGGTAATAACGTGTTAAGAAATTTTATCATTATGTATGTTTGACTGAAAAAAAAATACGTTTTTATTATGATTGTTACTATAATTTTAAATTGGAGTAGAATTAAAATTTAAGGACTATATTGATTTAGTTTACCTTAATTAATCATCTTATTGCATAAAGCTAAATTCAATGTAAAAAAACATTTTTGTTTTAGATAAATACAAGAAAAAACATAATTTCAAGTAGACTATTATGTATTATATGTTGCAATGTATGATTTTTATTGTTTTTGAAGATAGTTTTTAATGACTAAAATGTTTTCTAAAAAAACATTATTTCGGATTTTTGTTTACTAACATTTTATTATAATTTTGCTTTGAATTTGATTTACATATTAGTATATAATTTGGGATTTTAATAAGGTGAATATAACTTAATAAATTCATTAACTTAGTTAAATAAAACAGACAATTAACATATGAAATCACATCTTTTAAAGGAAACACAAGAATATTGCCTTTCCTTGAGCTGAAATACTTCAGAATTTCCGAATATTTAAAATTATTCATAATTTTAATAGAATTTAATAAACATTAATAGGGGTTATATATATTTGTAGGGAAACTCTCTTCAATATATTTATCACATTAATCACTACAATAATGTCATACATTAAACATCTTAATGATAGTATAGTATTTTTCTACCTTTTATATCATTTTAATTACTTTTTAATCAAGTCGGTTTTCAGTGGTGGAACATGCTATTAAAATTAGTTAATTTATAGGAAATTCTGAGAAAAAGAACTGCCTTCATAAAAAAATATTTTACACACAGACAAACGTACACGCACAGACACACACACACACATACACACACACACACACACACACACACACACACACACACACACACACACACACACACACATATATATATATATATATATATACATACATATAATGCATAATGTAAATTAAAGTAATGCTTTCGATGTTAGTAACTTAATTAAGCTTGGTTTCTTAAAATCAATTATTCTAAAATTAAAATTTGATTACAAAATTGTATAAATATAGTTTGAATAAAGATAATAATGATGTACTAAAAATATAAAAAGCATTTTCTTTTTCATTGCTAATTAATTTTAATAAGCAATTAATTTTTAATGTCCAATTTTTATTATTTATAAATTTATCGCATTGAATTGTTTTAAAATTTTCTTCGGTATTTATTTGTTATGAATAACACATTATCTTGATCATAAGCTCATTATACCATATTACAATTTTATTATAATTTCTGTTATTGTTGTTGATATGATTCTTTTTTATTAAAGTTTAAATATCTCAAAAAGCATCAATATGTGATATGATATAGCATTTGAAAAGAAACAAGTAAAGTATTCTTAATTCTAAATTTAAAATAAATACATTTTTGCTATATAAATTATCCGTATTTTTACAGCATAAGATATTTTGGCTTGTTAAATGATAAAATTGAGTTTCTGATTAAATTCACTAAATTGATATTTAATAAGTTATATTTTAGAACAAGTAGAACAAGTTTTAACATTTAAATAAGTAAACTTTCTGTAATATGTAACACATTACTAGGATTGTTCAAATTGATTGATAAATTTAATCTACAGAATTATCATTGATTGCTTTTAGGTATTAAGAAATAAATTTTTTTTTCATAAAAGTGTAAGGAATTCAGTGTAAAATTTGTTATAATTTTTCGATAAACATTTATTTGTATGATTTCTTACAACTGTTAGATATCTTCAAATACTGTTTAATATAAATATTCTGTAGACATTTAATCTTTTTTTAATATTTCAGTTTTTTACATAGTTCCACGTAATTGTAAACATATAAAAATATTGCAATAAACTTAAAAAATACCTAAAACTAATTTTAAATACATATTTTTAGTCCCACAACAGGAGTTAATAAATGAAAAATAATTCATTTTTATTAGGAATATATTTTATTCAAGTCCAATATGATAATATTTTAATTCTTACTCATTCACATAAAATTTTAAAATCAAATGTTTCTATATTAGCTAAGTGAATATCGCCATGTTTATGAACCACCTCTGATATATTTTTGGTGACACATTTTAAGCTTGGAATTCTTATTTTTTGACTCCAAAATCATAAGCCATTTTTAAGCAACGAAAAAAAATGTAAAGCATTTTATTTTGCTTTAATTTAATTAGTGTAAAATGTTTTTCATATTATATGTTAAAACTAACTTTAAACTACTATCAAAATAAAAATAATTGGATAATTATAGTAGCTATTATAAATAAATAATTAATGAAAGGGATACTTTTATGAATGAATGTATGAAAACAAAAAAAAAAAAAAAAAAATTAAGAGTTAATTTTGCATAAAGTGTTTAATTTTGTGCTCTATGCTTATATGCATTAAAAATCACTGAAATTACCAAAGAATGTGATATTAAAAATAAAAAATATATAATTAATTGAGATTTTACGTTTATTACATATAGTAATGTTCATGTATTAATTTTTTCATTAATACGTTTTAATAAGTTTCAATAATTTTATTAGAAAGAAGCACACGTATATGTTTAAAAAATATAGTTATACTGATTTACAAAATTTACAACTATGATGTATTTTTGTTAAATGAATATTTTTACGAAATCTTTAATGAAAGAATCTTAGCAGTATTGTTTTTCTCAAATTTTATTTAATAATTTATGGCATTATTTGAAATGGTGTTGTAGATTGTACTTAGTCAAATATTTATTTCTTTGACACACACACACAGATTCCTCATTTCAGAAATATTAATATAAAAATTATATTTGTATACATATTTAAATAACCATACACGAAATATCTATCTTCCATTTAAGAATGCATACATATCTAAATTTAATGATATGCATGATAATTAAGTACGCAAAATTAGTAACAAATCTTAATTTTTCGAAAAAAAAAATTGTATTTTAGTTTAAAAATGACAGATGTTAATTTGTAAGAAAAAATATTATAATTTCATTGATCAGCATTGGCATTTCAATTACTTATCTCAGGAATATTATGAATAATTTAGCTTTTTGGTCAAATGAGAGTAACGCAACTTATCGTTTTAAGTTATCCCTTTAAAAGTATAACAGCCTAATATTCCTTTAAAAGTATAACAGCCTAATATTCAATCATTTGCTTATTATTTGTATGAAAAACCTAATTATAGAAACATTTATATTAAAAATAAATATTTATTATGAATATCATGTCAATTAACTTATTAATTTATCAAAAAAAGAATGAATTAGATAAATTATTATTTTTTATGCTTAACGAAATTAAGTTTGATTTAATGAAATGAAAAATATGTATCTTTAATAAATCAAGTTTAAATAATTCACTTATATAATTAATTATGTAAATTAGAAAATATCTCCTTTATTATAATGTCTTTACTATTCTTAAATGTTTAAGAAAGCAAAGTATTAGATTATTCAATTTAAAGTAAATTATTTGATAGTCGACTGCCTTCTCTAACTATTTTAATCAAAATCAAATAGATAACTTTTATTTATACTTATATAATAGTTTAGAACATTGATGTATGTTTGAACTTTTAAAATTGTTATACAGAATAATACTCGACAATGAAAGAAAATAAGAGTATTAATGTATGTAAAAAATAACTAGTTTAAGCATTTCGAAAGATATTTTCAATTTGCTAAGCAAATATTTAACTTTCAAGAAGAATTCCTTTCTTTCCTTTAATGAAATTTAAATGTCACAAAACTGACTTCGTCATAAATTAAGAGTAATGTTATTTAACTTGTTGACCTTAAATAATGATAAAACTGTGAATTAAGTGAAAATATTATTTTTATGGGAATCACTATTCACAGAAATGTTTATTGAGTAATTAAATTATTTAATATATATTAAATAAACCATGATTTTTAATTAATGGATTCTATTTTTGTTGCTATTTTTATTTCTTATTTAGAGAATACATTAATTTTTGACTAATAAAATTAGGTTGCATTTTGTATACAAGCAATTTACTTTATAAAATAGTTTTGATTTTGAGTTTTCAAAGGAGAATTCAAAAATAAAATATATAAGTACTAAAAAAATCTTGAATATTGATCTTGATAATTAAAAACACTTTTCCCAGTAAAACAAAGCTAATTTATTATATTTTCAGATACATAATATTACCCTAAAGCGTTAAAAATAAATATTACTTTATTTAGCATTATTAATGTGATCAGATAGGTTATTGTCAAACAATAACGGCACACACATTATATTAATATTACACTGAGTAAGGAATACTTTTCCTCTTATTCTGGTTTATATTTTCTTCATTAAAATTTTGTATGTGTAAAAAATATCGTAGAAAGCATTAGTAACTTATTTTCACACAATATTTTTAAGGTAATCTTGTAAAATGCACCACTGTTCTTATCGTTTTTAACATGATTACTTCTGGGTATATTATGTTTTACAATAAAGAAAATCTTTTTTTACAATTTTATTTCTTACAATTGAATTAATATCCTTTCAAAACATTTGAGTAAATGCATCCAATTTTAATGTTTAAGTGCTGCTGTAATTGTTCTACTCAATAAGACTACGCTGTATTAATAGTAAATTTCAATCACAAGAAAGAAACATAAAATTACATTAAAATGAGTTTCTTGGTTTCTTCAAGAAAAATCAAAGAGTGATATCTTGTAAATAAATGCAAGATCATTTGAAATTTCATTGAATTATTCAAATACCTTCGTTGATTTTTTAATATATTAAAAGCTTTTTAACTCAAATCCAATTAATTTTTTTTTTAATTTGCGAAGAAACAGTTGAGTAAAAACTTTGAAATAAATCATTATTATAATTTGGTACACTTAAAAAAAGTTGACAAGATTCGAATATCAAATGGCCAAAGGAAAAAATGACATCGATGTAAAAGTAATGAAGAAAAATATGATAATTATTTATTTTGATTTATATTCCTAAATCACAAAATGTTGGCTATTTCATTCTAATTAGTATTTTCTTCTAGATATAGAAAAAATTGTACTTCGAATAAAATGATGTGAAATTATTCTCTTGTTCTTCATATCTATAAAAAAATCATTATTAGTTGACAAATATTATTTAAATAATTTATTTAATCATAACTGATAGAGATTATGATAGGAAATTCGAGAACTATTGCTATGTATTCAAGAAATAGTCTGGAACAAATTTATTGTATTAAGAGTACTTATTAACAGAAAGTATGTCTACATTAAATCTTAAAGATTCTTCGACGATTTATGTAATTATTATCCATATCTGCTTAATGTTTCAGAAAATTGCAAATAACATTGTTCTAGTTTGACATGATAGATAATCATTGCTGCTGGAATATTATTAATTGGGAATTCATCGATACAGATAGATTTTTAAATTATTAAATATATTTATATTTTTGCTATAATACTATATTTGCTAAAGTTACGTTTTATGTATTGAATAATGCATGTTAAAATGAATATTAATCCATATAGTTGAAACTGAATGGAATAAAAGTTCTGGGGAATATAAAATATTTTGTTTATTAGTTTAGATTAAAAGTATATAATTGTGACTTGTGAAATATGCAGGAAGTTGCTGTTTTGTTAAATATTGCGCTTGTAGTATGATGTTAATTTTTAAATTACATGTTCTAAGATTTTAATTAATATAATTTAATATACAAACTGCAAAAGTCGTTGCCAAATGTTTGGTAAGCTTACATTATTTTATCATTGATTCATAAAAAATCTGATTGAATTAAAAAAAAATAGTAATTAGGAATTGTAATCAAGGCTAAGCAATTTGGTTCCTTATATAATTTTGTACTTTCTTCAGAAAAGACCTTTCAAACCTTTAGGAAAGATTGTGATCAACCCAATGAGGTTGAGCCTGAAGAAAAATATGCACTGCTCACGATAGAGGTAGTAGAGAGATGAAAATAATGAAAAATCTGGTTTATTAGAAACGTTTATATAAGCAAGAGTAAAACAGCTTGGAATAAAGATCAAATCAAAAGAAAATAGTGTCATCATTCAGATTAATAAAGCAATATTAATTGTTTTGCTGATATTGTAAATGAAATATCTGTATCATTTTACAACTTTAAAAAAAGTAAAAAAGTAAAAAAAAAATGATGATCAATAATTGGTTTTATTGCACAATGAATGTTCAAAAATAAATACCTGAGCTTTTTTAATATCAACCAAGAAATCCTTCTAAGCAATATTTCAATAAAATAAAATTTCTTAAAAACTAATGTATTATCTTTTGCAGAATTATGAATATGCTTTTTAAAAGGTATTGTGATCAAACCAATGAAATTACTTTTAGTGAACCGAAAGAAATTCAGTGCCTAACAAAAATTACGCAGCCCTTTCTAGAGTTTAATGTTTGAAAAATTCAAAGATAATGAAATGTCCTTGTATAAAATGAGGTGGTTTTATTTGCAAAAATAATTCTTCTTATGTTTGATATAAGTGTATATCGATTCAAATTTTTTAATACAAGCACCACATTATGCTTTCATAATTTATGAATGTTTTCTCTTTTTAAATATTATGAAGAAATGTGTAGAATTATAGTTTAACAATTAAAGAGAATAACCATTGTCTTATAAAATGCATAACGCAATATATGGCTCATTTAAAAAATGATTGGAGTTAACTAGTCAACCCGCATTACCTACAGTGTTGGCATCAGGAGCGTGTCTTCTCCGAGCAAACATCAAAAACTATCCAACAAACTTAAAATTATTGATAATAAGTAGTATTATTAATAATATACCGTATTTAAAATATAATCATATTCATGTTTCTTATTGTAATCTTAAAGATTAGTAATTGTCTATCGTCGATATTATTTTAATAAATGGGATATATATAACCCTGTTATGTAGTTCCGTTAATTATGAAACGATTGTCTTACATAAATAAGCTGTTGGTTTCTCTATCCTTCATATCTTTGGTGCATGCATTTTGAACGACATTTAGTGAACAGCTGAAGAGTTGTTCAGTTTTTCAGATACTCGTACCTTAAAGTAAAAGACTTAACAATCTACTCTCTTTTAAGTCAATTAAATGAGCTCTCTCTCCTGTGGAGATAACGATGAAAGCATTTTTTAAATTTTGCATTTATTTTGCAAAGTACATTTTATACTGTTTCTGGAATTCGAAAAATTTAATACTACTGCTAATTAAATGAAAATGAAATAATCTAAAAATTATTAATTGTCAATCCTTTCCAATCTGGATATATATAGATTGACAATTAAATTTCTTATTAAGTAATTCGTATAATATTTAATTATAATAGAAGACAACTAATCTTGCTTTGAATATGCATATACTATTATGAAATTGAATATATTTGTGGAAATCTGTGATGTTGTAAATCATTTAAAAATATTTCTGCAAATTATGGAATTATTATGTTTATGAAAAGAACTTAAGTAATTAATTGATAACGATAATGAGATTTCACAATTTAACTTATCCCATTTGAATAATTCTAACATTCAAATTATTTTTCTAAAAATTCAATTAGGTAATTGTTTTTAAAATGGGATGATACATTGCTATTCTTCAGATAAAGCCTATCATAAAAAATTTGCTTTACTGAATTTTTCCCAGTTTCTAGAATATATATCGAAGTTTAGTCAGTGTACACCATGAAACTTGTATCTTTGGAAGAACAAAGAGCTTTACTCTTAGAATGATGTATAAACCTCATGTTACTCAGATTCTACCGTATTGAAGAATCCTTTGCTGACTTGAAAGGAACATGAATGCGAGAGATTTCCTCTATACCGTCACAAATTCATCTGATTAATGCAATCTGTATGGAAATTTTCAAACTAAGCAACATGCTTCTAGACATTGACAGTCTAAATCTCAAATGATGTGTTGGTAGACCAGGCGTGGCATAAAACACAGAGTCTGACAGGCAATAATATTACAGATATGAAAATTTGGCTGTCATAGGCCAAATCAATGATAACTCTTTGCTCAAATTGAGACAGTTTATATACCATCTCCGAATTTCTCATCAATGCGATACTGTGCACATCTGTATTAGCCAAGAGTATAAAATTTTAATCAAATTTATTTGTAAACACATTATATTCTACATATTTTTCGTATCAAACAATTAATTATATAAGACGGTCAATGAATGGAAGTGAAAAAGGAGGCAATTTAACATGTTTTAGGAATTAAATTTCTTCTATGAATAATATGTTATGAGCATATGAAATTATTCCATAAATGATTTTGTTTGTGTCAGAAACATGAAAGTGTTAAGTCTCAAATGTCTTGCAAAAGATAAATACTTTAGAATATATTTCGGAAGGAGTACGCTGTAAAATGCCGTCGAAATATTTCATTGAAGCAGTGAAACAGTGAAATGTGTTTATAAAACCATCAAAACGAAAAAATGGAACAATTTTTTTTAAAAAAAATTCTTCATCTGTAATTATTAATGATGCTGCAATGTAAAGTAAGATTTTCATAACATTAATCATTTCTCAACAAGGTAAGTTTTGAATTTTTCAGCTTTTACTTAAGAAATTATGTTACAAGATTTAACAGTTTTGAAGTCTTCGATTATTTCTTATATAGAAAAGAAAATATTTTAATAATATAAATAAATATATGTATATTACAATGATTATTGTAAAAACATACAAATATTATAAATTTTAAATATATTTTAAAACATTTTAAATACATTTTAATTTCATTTATGTTGGGATTTTACAAATATTTTAAATTTTAAATATTGGAGTTCCAAATAATAGATTAGAATATTAGATTTTTGAAAACAAATTCAGTATAGAATCATTTCTTTTTCTACTTACTTACAGTAATTTATATTTATTAGTTTTATGCTAAAGTTAATAAACATAGTAGGAACAAAAATAATATTCTCAATTTAAAGTGTTAATAAAGATACAATGGTTATGAATTATTCTAGAAATAAATCAAGTTGAAATAATTAAGCTAATATGTGCATTGCTCTTTAACAATAATTCTCACACTTTCGTCAATTTCAGTGGGATCAAAAAACTTTTACATTCATATATGTCTGTTTCTCTGTAAAATTTCATCTGTAACTAAAGATAAGCAATTTTTTTAAATTAATGATTTCTATATATAAAATTTCATATAAACTTTAGTATAAAGTTTCTATTATACTTTAGTTATTTCAAAAATATATCATCAATAATTTTATTGTTGTTTTATTTTTCTACAAAGGATAACAGAAAGAGTTAAATATCCTTATTTCGTTAAATAGATTTTTATTGGTCATTTTAATAAAATAATGAAAATAATTTTGAAAATATATTAATTAACTAAAAAATTTTGGAAGATGTAGGTATTCTCTATTTTATATATTTCTCACACTTAACATTTTAAACAAATTAATGTATATTTTTAAAGAATTAAATATCGTATAATTAATAATATTTATAGCATACATATTTTATTGCCAAAAACCATTTTCGTAGATTCTTCAAACAGCTGCATATTATATATTAGTTTTATTCTGTAATCGAATTTACTGGGTGGAATTTTAGAATTTGAGTAGAGAATAGAATTTACTGAGCTAGAATTATGTACGTATTAATGTTTGCTGTATAATCTCAATTCTATTCCTAATGCTACTGATTGATAAGCGCAGAAATGTATGAATCAGTGCTTCTGCTTTAACATAAATTTAAACAGCATTGCGTAGGAACTAAATGTGCCAGATTAAGCTTCATTTCCAGGGATGTGAACTAAACTTAAGATATATTCTAGCTTTTCTAAGGTTATGTTACAAGCAATTGTTGTAACTAAAATTAAAAAAAACTATTGCGTTAATTTAATAAAAAATAATTTACATGTATCTCATTTAATTATATTTATTATTTTGAATGAAATTATTTATTAAAATGCATATTTTATTTGAAAATAGGGAAAATAGAAAAATGTTAATATGCTTTTGGAAAAATAATTCTAAGAATATTTTCCGCGTAGTCGAGCCTCGAATGAAGTACAAATTTCTAGTGTTGATTTTTGTGATAAAAATTCTCAGATTTGCTTATGTAACATATATATATATATATATATATATATATATATATATATATATATATATATATATATATATATATATATATATATATATATATATATATATATACGTGTGTGTGTGTGTGTGTGTGTGTGTACTACTACTACTATTTCATACAGTTTGTATCTCAGAACGTAATTAGTTCAAATCTACTTAAATATATCTAGTATTTTAAATTAATGAATGAAGCATGTGCTTTATACTTACTATTTTTATATATCCCTGTTAGAATGTATTATAATTAACGAACTAAGAAAAGGAAAATAGTTTTTAATCACGTATATTTATTACATTGTTTTACAGAATAAGTTTTATAAGACTTGCTTTGAGAATATGTTCAAACAATCAAACAATATTTACTTATAAGTTTCTATTCGGTAGAATATGTTTGGAATATTTGCACTTAGTATTGATCAATAATATCAAATATATTTAAATGCAAACATTGCTAAATAAATTTAATTAGATAATACTAAATTTTATTAAATAAAACTCGCGTTGAATATGAATATAAATTTTATTAAAGAAGCCTTATTAGTAGTTGTATCAATAATGTAAAAGGAGAAAACAGAATTATATAAAATAATGTATCTCATAGCGCTATATCTATGAAAAATAATGCATTGCATGGATATAATGATGAATTTTAAAATGCTAGTTTTGTCTAAATCCCTGGTAGCAATTATTATGTAATTAATTATAAACTGATACCTACCTGCGCTAATTATAAAATCAAAGATATTTCTTTGCAGTTACCGCATGAAGATATTGCGTTAAAACATTTTTTGCTTGTGCCAATAAATTTGCAACACACAATTTAGGAAAGGACAAACGAACAAATACAATTTTGAATTTGATCAATATTTTCAACGCATCGTATTGATATGTTATTTATCAAAGTATTGTGGCTCAAATTAATTAAGGCTCTAGGATTGATTACAGTCATTAATCAGCACATTTCTCATGCAAAATCTGCGAGGAATGACGTGCTATGCTTAATTGACCATTCATCACATAAATTTTGCGTCAAAGTAGCGCATTTTGAAATTTAAATTACATCTTACAAATATTTTGTTTACGTTGGAAGAACATAGATTAATTTGTCTCAAACATTGCTTTTAGAAAAGGTATTTCAAATTGGGTGATCAATGGAAAAACTAACATATAGAATTCGCCACGTTTCTTTCGAAATTGATACCGGGTTTTATATGGAAGACTATGGTGAACACATTTGTGTTTAATAGTTTTTTCGTGTTAAAACTGCATGAATGTATTCTGTATTGCTCTATGAGATTGTAAAATATTTCGTTTACCTAGTATTATAAAATTCTTTACGCAAAACTGATTTACTTTTGAAAGATATTTGGAAAAATCCGTCATATATAAATTAGTAACATTATGCCATTTTCCAAACCTGTTCAACTTCGTAGCAATTCACAAAAATGCGTGGCCTTCTGACATTCATTGTTTCCCGGCTTAACTTTAAATATCAATATATTATTGTTGCGCAAGATTTTTGTTACCATAAATATTCAATGTATAAAGGCGTTTGTCTAGTATTGGAAATCTGTATTGTTAACACCATGGAAGCTGATGTAATTACCAACCTAAATACTATGATCAATGCATTGCTTATATCAATACTTACTTCTGCTAAATAAAATTGGGGAATTTTCAAAAATTTGTAAGAAACTGCTTTTCCTAGTATCTTCAATTTGATGTTATTTTATTAGATAAATAATAAATTTATCAATTAGAAAAGATTGACTTTAAGACTGAGTTATTTATGATTATATAATAATTAAAATAATTTTGTTAAAAAATCCTATTGGGTTGTTCGGAAAGTAATTTCGTTTTTCCTTCATAGATCAACTTTTTACTAGTAAAACCACCAACTTTATGACTGTGGAATCGTGCTACTATCAGATATACGCTAAAAGCTATTGGACTAGAATGAACAATGTGCAATCCTATACATTATTTATTCGTTTCACGTTTTTCATGACTGAATTATGTAACAATTGTATTAAACATCTATAATTGCAAAATCTAAGTTATCAATATAGCTTTAACTCATTAGAACTATTTTAATTACTGCTTCTAATTAAGTTTCATGCGTTAATTAAATCAGTTTATGTCAATTTTATTTACAATATATTTATTATTATCAATTTAATCTTGTATCTGATAAAATATTTTCATTTCATTTGAAAATATATTTATTTATAAAATATTTTCCAATTCTCACATTGAAGGATTTTTTTTTATCACGTTAAGCATTTTTATTTAAGTGAATCATTTTATGTTTTTAATGAAATTTATTTAATATAAAGGCATATAAATTTATTTAATTTACAGTATTTCACATTAATATTTTTAAGCGTAAAATGTTTGACATTATCTGATGAAACTTACGATCAATTAATAATTTTAATCTTTTTATCTACTAAGCAGTCTATATTTTAGAATTTACGTCTTCATTGTACAAAATGTTAACTATATAAAATTATTTACTGTTCCAGTAATTCAGTTATTTTCAAAAATGGGGATACATTTAATTAAAATGTCATTTTATATGTAACTAATTATTCATTATTTTTCTAAGCTTTGTTAATTTCTGTTGTCAAACATAAATTTCTTAAAAAAAGAAAAAAGGAAATATTTTCAAATTTTTTTAAAATAATATTATTTTAATACTGTATTACAAGCTCTCAAGAAGATATCCAAAAATATCGTAAATTATAAAATTTGTTTCTTTAGTCAGTACATTTAATTAACACACAAACACACACACACACATATATATACATATATATATATATATATATATATATATATACATATATATATATATATATATATATATTAAACATTGATATTGAAGATTGAAATAAAAGGCATTTTAATAAGCAAAAATTAAAAGAGAACTAATTCATTTTGAAATCAAATAAATTTTTTATTTCAGAAACTAGCAATAAATTTAATATTGTTGAGCCATTTTCAATAAATGCGTTTTGGAATCTTAAAAAAAATTATATTTGTCTTCAGAAATTTTATCAGAAAAAAATAATTTAGATTTCCCGTATTTCATGAGAGAATTATTAAATATTTGTTGTTGGGACTTATCCTCCGAATGTTTAATGAATTCAGACAAGGACCATCAGATCATTGACCTTGAGAAAATCATAACGGGGATGAGTACATGTCAGTAGTGTGCATTTGACAGAGCTGGCGCAGTGACGTTTAGACAATAAGCCAGCCCCATAAATTATCTGCCCACTTTTTCAAGCAATATTCCAAAAAAACACACCTACTTTTAGAGAGGAATGGCCCCATTTTATCCACTAAAATCGAAACCACTTTTAGAAATTAATGGTATAAGAAAACGCCATAGATTTCCCATCCCTTTTAAAAAAAACAATGGATCACAAATAGCCCCTTAAAACTCCACCCACTTTTTAAAAGTGATGGCTCATACCAGTTTTATAAAACAATGGTTTAAAACAGACTGTTACCCACTTTTAAAAAGTAATGGTTCTACATAAATTATCCACGAAAATTCGCTGAGACGAAAGGGTCCCCCCTTCGGTGAGCACTAGCACTTTCTCAGATGCCACACCCCCTCTCAAGAACAATGACCCCATTAAAACTCTACCCACTTTTAAAAAGTAATAAGGAACATTTGCTCATATTAATTTTAAAGATAATAGTTCCAACCCACTTTTAAACCCCCCCTCCCATAGAAATTGTATGTACTTTTAGAAAAGTCAAGGGAAACGTCTTCTTCGGGGAGAACTTCCTTTTTCTCAGAGGCCACGCCCTCTTGTAAAACAATGATTTTAAAACTTCTAAAAAGGAAATAAATATACTAGTGAGGTATTTTTTGCATTTAAAGAAAAAACATAAAAATAAACAAATTGAAATGCGTAAAAACACACCCGAACATTTCAATAAAGTATGCACTCGCATCTCATCAATTTATAGCTTTCGAGCAGAACTTCAGAAGCTTCAATCAATGATACTTTCATCAATAATCCCAAGTAAAAGGGTTAAATTCATCGAACGCCAAGGAAATTTAGAAAAACAGGGCTTGCATATATTTACATCAAGGACAACACAAACACAACATCTAAATGGACATAGAGACCACAAGTTTCAAGTACCTTTTTCTCATCGTATCTTTGGTTTCTCATTTATGTTACTACATGCTAAGAAAATTGTTACTTTCATATACATATCGTTTGTTAATTTAAATATGAGTCTAATAGTTTTGAAGAAATTTTCCTTTAAACGGGAAAGTCTTGAAACCATTACCCGTAAATTGTACTCCTCGATCTGTAGAGGCAGATCGAGGAGTGCAAAGTATGGAATTTACGGGTAATGCATGCAGAATATCTTAGCATCAATATAATATTTATTAGCACAATCTGTATCATATTGAGGTCTTTTCACACCTGAATTTCTTTGATTGTGAGTATAATAGTTTTTATTAATTTTATTTCATAGAATACAGTAATAATCAAGATACTTCTTAGTAACTACATCGTTTACCTTTACAGGCTCTTTCACATTTGACACTACTTTATTGTTAGCATCTTTTAAAATCAAAGCATTATTTTCAAAATATTCTTTGTTGACACCATCGTGACTAGCGCTCGGATCCGCAAGATGTGAGATTGATATATTTTTACCATTATAAGTTTTTCCATGAAGCTTCAAATAATTATTTTCAAAATATCGTCTATTCACGACATTTTTTTCATATTCCGCATCCTTCACATTATTTATCGTTTTGCCTTTCGAATCTAAATTTCCTTGAGGTGTGTGTAGTAAACTTTTGCTTTGTAACTGATTAACCACTGTATCTACATAATCCCTAGTTGCAGAATCGGTCTGCTCAACTTGATTTAAAAGATCGATAATTCTTTTTCCTTTTGCATCATATTGTTGATCATTTTCTGAAAGAATGAAACTTTTGTTGGACAAATCTCGAATGGATGATCTCAGATTCTTCCTACATCTGTCTACGTAAAATTTTGAAGTTACATCATTATTTTCCAAAGGTTCTTCAGCATTCCTTAATATCTTTTCTTCCATATCATAATTGCCATCATGTGTCAGTTTAAACCCTATTCCTGGAATACCAGGTGGTCCTTCTTTTAGTTCCTCCTCGAAAAGTGGATAATAAGCTGTCATTTCTTTATTTTAACATGAATAATTTCAATAGTCTTTCGATTATTAAAATTAAAATTCAGTACCATTTATAGCTTTAATATTTTCATCATGGTAATATTTTGATTCTTTATGTTTAAGTAAAATTTCTTGCGTTCTCATAAGATGAAATAGAAGACATAATTCTTGGTGGTGTTGTTTCTCAATCTCCAGTTGAACTCTATAATCAGGTTATTCGTGTTTGTATAATTTTCATGGTGAGTCAGTTTAAAGCAAATGATTGGGTATAATTTACCAAAATTGGAATAATTGACCATGCAGCATGTTTCCGGTGTAATGGTATTGAGTCCAGATTCCAAAAGAACTGTGTATAGCCGATTGTAATCATCTTTCCAAAAATCCATCATGTAGCTAACAATTGGAACCCTTACATTATAACGCATCAGCCAACATTCTATCATATCTAAGTTATCGAATAACATGTTGTTCTGTTTTGAATTTTCATATCTTTCAGTGTATTGTGGTATGACGTACAAGAAAAATTCTTTGTCTGAAGTAACATTTATGGTGTAAAACCCGCTTGAAATTTTTAAGAAAATATTCGACTTTAATATGCTATGTCGATTCCAGTTTATTTCCACAGGCTTATCTGATAATATTAACTCATTAAGTTTTGCAGCTGCTGAATTATTAAATCTAACACAAAAAAGCAAAAGTGATAAATCTTCCACAACAACATTGTAATCCTTATTTTCCTCATCTGTATACATCATATTCTGACTATGATTTCTCTGAAACTCAAACTTGACATGGAACCCTCTGATGACCTTTTTGTATTCATTGAAGAAATTAAATACGTATTTTAACGGGATCCATATAGTGACAGTTTTGCTATTTTGAGTAAGTTTGCATCTCTATTTGAATCCTTGATTATACTCGTCGTTAGTTCCTAATTTTTCGAAAAATTCTGTTATTTTAGTTGCATCTACCAAAGCTCCATCATATTTCAAGGGTTTTCTGTCCGCTGTGTCCGACGTTTCTACGTGGAAGAGCATATTCGTAGCTTCCGAAATAGAATAGTCACGAGTGAAATGAATTAGACCTAACACATGTCGCATGAGAGCAGAATAATTAATGTTGGTTTCGATTTCAGTGTAGCCTAATGTAAATCTGTTGGTGTTTATTAAACCACCTCCATTCACGAGAGCTACATTATCATCCGCTATTGCTGTTCCATTGCTGTTAGCAATTTTTAGTTTTTGATGTAAATATCCATTAGAGTATAAGATATTGGAGTTAGTGTCTTGTATAAAGAAATGGTAAGTGGAATTCTCAGTAGAACTATCGCTATTTTCATGCCTCACTTCTCTATACTCGAGACATTCGATGTCATCATCGTAATAGTAATCGGTGCTGTTTAAATCAAATATTTTATTCATTTCGTTCATATATTATAAGAACAACTTTTGTTGCTCTTCTTAATTAATTTCTGTAAATGCAGTCGACAATAAAACACTTCTTAATTTAATATCTCTACTGCTATTAAATCAAAATTTACGGAAATATAAGTCCAGCTCCATGTTTTTTCTTCTTTCAAAATATATTGTTCAACTTATCACGGACAAACTGTTTTGCCTTACCTTCTAATTCAGAGTGATCCTGTAAAAAAGTAAGGGCATCTGAAAAGAACCCTCTTCCTTGTACCTTCTTACTCTTCCTTTGAAGTCTATGTTTATTCATTTCTTTATTTAGAGGGCAATAAAATTGTATTGTACTTCTTGCTTATTGAGGGGAATTAAATCACCTCTATGGTTCGTTATCTCATTCTGATTCTGTGAACCCTCTCCATCCGAACAGAAAAGAATACAGGTTTTTCAAATGATTTTATGATTTGATTACCTGGATGATTAACATCCGTAAAGGAATAGATTACGTTTGAAGAGTGAAAACCGTTAATGTAGGCTCCCTCCGTGACATCACAATGTATATAAATGTTATTATTCCCACCGGATAAGTCGGCAATATACTTTCCTGTTTGTTCAGACTCTTCATATATTTCAAGTTCGAATCCTAACAGTTTATGCAGGTTTTTGCATTTTGTTAAATCGATCTTATACCTATCTTTTAATTTGATGGCTATTCTTTGTCGCTCCTCGACTATACCAAATAGAATTGGTGGATAGTTCCCAAAAAATTTCAGCATGTAACGGTTCAATCCTTTAACAGTATAATTTTCATCTGAGAGCGGTAGTTATCAGAGTTAACCACTGATGTCCATCTTAGAATGAAAAGGTCTCATCTTTAATGTTATCCCAAGAAACGCACATTGAAAAGGACTGAAGGGCGATCTGTTTAAACCTAAATGGTCTGGAATATTCAATTGTAAAGTCTTCTGACTTTTCAGAGTTTTTCGAATCCAATGTTAATAACACCATTTATTTATAGAGAACATTTTTTTTTCATTATAGTCACTAGGTTCTTGGATAAAAGAATATAAAACATCTTCAACAGACTTACCTTTGATTCCTTCATTAATATACTTCATGCAAAAGTAGCCACATTTGACGGAGGCTGGGTGTTGTAAAAAGCTTGAGTTATACCCTATTTTTTTCTAGAACTTTGCAGATATTTCTTTATACTGGTGGGAATTTCGTAAACATGTTCTCCAAACGGATCAAAGTACTGGTCGAAATTGTTATTAGGATCATTATAGTAACATTCCCATTGTGTACCAGGTCCCTATGTCCAAATTAATAATACCATTCTCAAATCATCTCATCTTTTTAGGTAACAGATCCGAAGTGAAGACACCCCTAAAACATTTTTCTTGTTTCATATTGTCTTCAATAACTTCGTTGGATACTCCCATTTTTGATAGACTCCCTTTCCACGGGGCGTTTTTTGAGCACAACCCGTTCCTGAAATTTTATCCAAAGCTTTCTTTGCTTCCCATCAAGCTGCCCCACTAGCAGCACCTAAATCCAACGCCTTAGCTCCGGCATTTAATGCAGGTAAAAAGGGAGCTAGAAAGGCTAGAAAGCCACCTGTTTTCTTGAGCTGCGACTTGCTAATAGTAATTCTCTTTCTCTTCCCGATTTGAGCTATTTGTGTTTGAGTTAAGTGCATATTGAGTTAAGTGCATATCATAGTTAGATGGTTCTGTCCTACCTATTCTGGTATGCAGATTTTAATTTAGCAATCTAATGATCGCTTAAATGTATTTTGGTTTTTACGTAGTTACTCATTTATTTTATAAGACATTTTTATAGTATTCTTTTACTTCCTCGTTGTTTAGAGTTCTTTCTCTTAATAATGCATCCAGTAAATCAACGATGAGAGCATTTAACTTTTTACTCTTGGATCCATTGCATACTTTATCGGTGAATCACGCCAAAATTTCCCTTTTATCTTCCACCCCTTTACCGAAGTATATTTCCTTTCTTTGTAAGTCCCTCAGTCGCTCTTTATAAACCTCTAATGTAATCATATATTCCCTTAAATAATCAGCTTTAGATAATAGTCTATCTTCTCTTTCTTCATCTTTTTGAACATTCGAGAATTCTGACTCATAGTGTTTCCTTTTTGACGAGCAAATTTTAGGTAAGTACTTTTTACTCTATTGATAACTTCTTGCAGAGCATCCTTGGATTCATTGTACAACCTTGAGAATCTTGAAAAATTATTTTTCTCTAAAAACTCTACATCCAAATCTTTATCAAAATAGGAGATATCTGGAATCACTGGAGGCGGTTCAATCACAAGAGGAATCTTATCAACTGCATCTTTTATAGCCTTAAAATTCCTTTCTAGTAACATCTTGTTGTTGAAGTTTCTCGGCTGCAGGCTGGTGAAATTCAGACAGTTTTCTGTGAACCTAATTTTTGTTCAAAATTTTGTTCGTTGTTCTTTCTAATCAGCCTGAATCTTAAACACTTTCAGGTCACATTCTTGACGTCTTTTCTTAGCTTCTTATTTGGCTCTTTTTGTAAAACATTCATTTATTAATAAGCAAGATAATTACAAAGCTTCAACCGCAGTTGAGAGTTGAGAATAGTTCGTGAATTCCGGCGGTGCAGATAGATAGAGGTTAGCGTCATATGAAATTTTTCTTTAGTGACGAGTTGTTAAAAAGTAAATCTAAGTATTTGTGCTGTTGAATAGAAATAAAATGAGTTCAAGTAGAAGAAGCTGTGTACATCATCCTGATATTTTTTGCTACATATGCGGAGAATACACGCTACTGGAAAACAGAAAATCTATTAGTGACTTTGTAAAGAGGGCTTATCTTGGATATTTTGGTGTTAAACTTGGTGATCAGGATAAAACCTGGGCACCACATATTGTCTGTAAAACTTGTACAGAGCATTTACGACAGTGGACTACCGGGAAAAGGAAAAGCCTGAAATTCGGTGTACCAATGGTTTGGAGAGAACCAAAATATCACTTTGATGACAGTTATTTCTGCCTAGTAAATATTACTGGAATCAATCGAAAGAACCGTAATAAGTGGACTTATCCAGATTTAGTCTCTGCAAGACGCCCTATCCCTCACTCAGAAGAAGTGCCAATTCCAACTTTTCACCAGCTACCAGAACTCTGTGAGGACGCTTATTATCTCGCTGATCAGGATTCTGATACTACTGAAGGTGACAGCGATTTTGAAACGATATCATCAATTCCTCAATGTTTCAACCAAGATGAGTTAAATGACCTCACTAGAGATCTCAATCTGTCGAAAAAAGCTTCTGAATTACTGGCTTCCAGGTTGAAGGAAAAAAATTTACTTGAACCAGGAACGAAAATTACATTCTATCGCACAAGGGAGAAAGATCTGCTACCTTTTTTCTCTGAAGAACAAAATCTTGTATTTTGTCATGCTGTTAGAGAACTCCTGGTAAAAATGGGTCTTCCTGAATATTTTCCAGATGATTGGCGCCTATTTATTGACAGATCAAAGCGAAGTTTGAAATGTGTTCTTCTACATAATGGGAAAAATATGGCTCAATACCAATTGCTCAGTCAACGAAAATGAATGAGCAATATGACACCATAGCTCTGGTCTTGGAAAAAATAAAGTATCGTGAACACCAATGGGTGATTTGTGTAGTCTTAAAAATGGAAAACTTTCTCCTTGGACAGCAAAGTGGCCACACAAAATATCCTTGTTTCTTGTGCCTCAGGGATAGCAGAGACAAAACGCAACACTGGGTTAGAAAAGAGTGGCCTTGGAGAGAAAACATGGATGTTGGGGAAAAGAATATCATCAACGATCCTTTAGTTCCACGAGAGAAAATCATCTTTCCACCACTGCATATCAAGCTGGGTCTAATGAAGCAGTTTGTAAAGGCTCTTGATAAGAATGGATCATGCTTTGCATATATAGGGAAAAAATGACTCAGCTGAGTATGGAAAAAAATTAAAGCAGGAATAATTGATGGCCCACAAATAAGACAGCTGATTAAAGACCCTGACTTCATAAATTCAATGAATGAGATTGAACAAAAAGCCTGGAATTCATTTGTTTCAGTTGTCCAAAATTTTCTGGGTAAACACAAAGCTGAAAACTATGTTGAATTAGTCACTGAAATGCTAAATAATTTCAGATCCCTTGGGTGTAACATGAGAATTAAGGTGCACTATTTACATAGTCACTTAGACCGTTTTCCTGATAATTTAGGAGACATTAGTGAGGAGCAAGGTGAAAGATTTCATCAAGATATAAAATGTATGGAGGATCGCTATCAAGGAAGATGGGATACTCACATGATGGCAGATTACTGCTGGACTTTAAAACGGAATTGTTCCAAAATACATTCAAGAATGTCACGCAAAAGAAGTTTCCAAAATGTTCAGTGAGTAATTTTTTTAAATCATGACTTTTTCTGTTTTCTTTTGTATTTAATAAGCAATATCTATGTAATATAATAAAAATTCCCTGTTTAATTTGTTTGTTTAAACCATGGTTTTTCTTTTAAAATAGTGTAATGCATGATTCATTAAAATGTTGATATCTTAAAAATTCAAGCTGATAGGCAAAAATTAATGGCATATTTGGATTCAGCGCATCGAATTAATATAAAATCACCTCCAAAATCTTTGGCACCAAAACCCCTGTTGACCAGTGTAATTTACCGTTTGAAATGCATCTGCCTGGTCACCAATTTACAGGGCCAGGAACTCAATTGCTCAAAGGTGAAACTAGATTAAACTCTGATATTACATACAAAGAAGGGATTAAACCCATAAATAGAGTCGATGAAGTTGCTTATAAACATGATGTGTGTTATCTAAAAAACAAAAGTACCGAAAAAAAAAAAAACAAGGTGTGAATTTCAAACATGATAAAGGAACTAGAAGATATTCCCAATCCAACTCTCCGTGAAAGGTAAGTTAGAGCTGTTGTGAAGCCAAATATCAAAACAAAGAAGACATTTGGAATGGGCTCAAAAATATACTGTCTAAAATATAAAGCCCACACTGAGACTAAAGACGTACAGCACGCTACCTCTAAGAACGGCAGAATTATGATGACAGGGATCTGCATGGTTTGTGAATCTAAAAAGAGTCGTTTTTTACTGCTAAAGCGGTAACTGAGGAGCCTAAAGAAACTTATTACGATCCACAGAGTGGATATTGCGGTATAAACGAACTCAGTAGAAAAACAGGTTTAAGTCGAAAAAAGGTCTCAGATTTCTTACATCAACAAGATATTTACACAAAACATAAACCACTCATCAGTAAGTTTCAAAGAAGGTGAACTTAAGTGTCACACATTGATGATCAGTGGCAAGCAGATTTGTTATTTTTTAAAGCCATTTTCAAAAACGAATGATGGCTACAACTACTTGTTAACAGTCATAACACTTTCAACAAATTTGGGTGGGCTGTGCCTCTATACTCGTAGAAAAACAGGAGAAGTGACTAAGGCATTTAGGAAGATATTTAAAGTGAAAGTTCGTTTTAAAATCTAGACTGACAAGGGGACCGAGTTCATTAACAAAGAGACACAGCTTCTGTTTAAAGAGAATAATATCCACTGATTCTCTACTGAAAACGTTGAAATCAAATGCTCCGTGGTGGAACGATTCAACAGAACTCTAAACGGTAAAATTCAGAAATATTTAGCGGCTAACAATACCAATAGATATATAGATGTATTGGATCAGTCAGTGAAAAATTATAACAACTCTTATCACAGAAGTTTAGAGATGATGCCTGTTGAAGCCAGTCTAGAAGAAAACAGTAGTGAAGTCTACTGCAGTTGTTTAAAGAAAAGGTCATGCATATGCAAAATACCAAGTAGGAGACAAAGTCAGAATATCAGTATATAAAACGACTTTTAGAAGAGGTTATCAGGCAAACTTTACTGAAGAAATATTCGTAATCTCTGAAGTATTAGAAATCGATCCATTCATTATAGAATAAAGGATTTAAACAATAATTATGTTAAATGAACCTTTTATGAAAAGGAGCTGGTACGGTATAATAAGAAAGACAATGTGTACAAAATTGAGTAAATTCTAAAAAAGTGAGAAATAAATATGTGGTTAGGTTATCCAGAGAGCAGCTGGATAGATAAGAAAAATTTAGTTAATTTTTAATCGCTGACAAAATCTATTAAAAATTCCAGTTCAAAGCTTCGAAGACGGTTCGACTGATTTCTTCATTCTAATCAAGCGTTTTCTTCATTTTAAGTGACTTAAGCGGTACTTGAAAATCTCTTTACCACAACAGATGAAATAAAATGTATTCTTTGCTGATTAAGTTTTTCCGCTCTGGAAACAATTATGCATATATATGGATAAATTTTAAAAAATTCAACCGAAATCACATCTTCTAAGGGGATATTAAGCCCATTTAACCATTTATTAAGATTTTTCACTCTGCTTTGACTTCTCTGTTGCATCTTCATCCTCAAATATAATTGCTTTCTATCTAGCGGACGTTTATTAGGATTATATCTCAGCTCCTCATGACAGGTCATACAAACGTAAAATTCATAATCGTCTTTTGCTACAAATTTATGTTTACACTCTTGTCAAGCCGTTTGAAGACACTTTGTTGTCTGGACCAAAGCCTTTTAATATTTCCTTCATTTCGTCTGACATTTATTAATAAAATTCTTCCTTTTAACTTCTTTTAAATTTTACTCTTGAATATTTTGAGCACTTAAAGAAATACATTTTGTATATGAATAAGATGTTGAGCGGAAATAACTCTTTGATCAGTGTGTGTTATGAGCAAATCAAGGATAACTTTTACTATGGGTTATTTGGCGACTTTAAGTTGGTTATTGATAAGAACACATGATGCTTTAATGCAACAAAACTATGTGGTTTGAGCCGAAATAAAAGGTTTGCAAACTGGTCAAAACTTTCAAGATCAAGAACATTGCTTATGTATTATAGCTGCCTGGAGAATTCTCCAGTCAGCTTTTACGAGATCAAACTACAAAACAGCGATTCTCTTAAGCAGCAGATAACAGGTCAGTATGTCCGTAAGGAAATTATTCTTGATATCGCCTCCTGGATATCAGTTGAATTTTACGACAAATGCTGCAACATCATCCTTAACAACTTTCTGAATGAATATAAGACGATGGACAAAAGCGTTTTTGAACTGAAGCTCAAAGAAATTGAAGATAAAATGCAAAGTATTGTTCTTGGAAAAGATGAAGAAATTAAATGTAAAACTGAAAAGACTGATGTATTATTAAAAATGAGTTAACGCATGGAGAAAGATAAAGAGTGGGATAGAGCTATGCTGAGAGAGCTGGACATTCATCTGCCGGATGCATCATGTCAGAACTATGAGCTTCTTGAAAAGGTTAAAACGATCCAATGCAAGCTTGACATCTCTGAGGAAGACCGAGCCCCACAACCTGACAAGCCTCAGAAGCGTGAGAGATTCATCCTTATAAGACGAGATGATGGTGTATACCCCTACTATACAATCAGAACACACAACATTAACGCCAAAAGTACACTACGACGTCAACGATCCCTCTTTGCAGAACAGATGATTTGAAGAAAAAAAGAGTCGTCTTTAATTCATGTAAGATTTCGTTAGATGGGTCGACTATTAATAAAGAACTAATAAAAACAATGAACACCTTATGTAACATAACGCGGCGTGATTCATTGTTATGTTTCAAAGCTGCAACCTTCTAAGGTGATGTTAACATGAAAATTAACAAGATTTCTGATGTCACATTTATTTAATGTTAGCAAACACAAACATTAAATACTCCTTCTTCTCCTCGCCCACGCTTGTCTCTCTAACTGGCGCGCCCTCACACGCCGTTGCCAAGAGTAAAACTAGCTTCTCCAGAGGCTTGTTTTACTTAAAGTCTTATCATGTAATTATTTCCTTGCAGGAACCCAGACAGAAACAAAAAAAATCATTAGTTAATCACATATACAAGCTGAGATTAAGAAACAATGCACATGAGTTGATGTTTGCAAAAAGAAAAAAAAACTTACCAAATGGCCAATAATTAGTGGAATCCCCCCCCCAAAAAAAATGACAATACATCCAACTTACTGATTATTCACATACATATATTATACACTTTAAAATATATAAAAATAAAAATTGGAAAACACAATAAACATTAAGAGATAACATAAAAAAAAACTCATTTATTTCTAGCCTGGATAAAGCATCTGCCCCAAGATGGAAAATACCAGGTTGATGAATTATTTTATAGTTCCATCTTTGCAGTGCTAATGCCCACCTGGTTAATTTGGGACTCTTAAGAATGGTCTCAATTAAAAATTTTAAAGGATTGTGGTCGGTAATAATCTCGACCACTGTACCATATAGCCACTTATCAAATTTTTTAAGACCAAACAAAACTGCATATGCTTCTTTTTTCTAATGTCGACCAATTTTTCTGCGTATCATTAAATTTTTGACTAGCAAAGGTTATAGGTTTATAACTATCCTTGGCATCCCTTTGCATGAGACAACAACCAATTGCATAGTTAGAAGCATCCGAATGTATCTGAGAAGGTTTACTGCAGTCAGAAGTTAACAATGCAGTTACTTTACACAGAATTTTTTTTAAGTGCTGAAAAGATTCCTCTACTCTTTTTTCCCCAGTAAACATCATTCTATTTTTTCCCTTTAGTTAACTCCGATAAAGGCGACGCTAATTCTGCGAAATATGGTATGTAACTTCAATAAAAACCCATTAATCTTAACACTGATTTAATATCCTTTTTGGTGGTTGGTCGTTTTAATTTCCTTATAGCAAAAATTTTATCATTATCAGGTGCATGTGTACCGCTTCCTATTTTATGACCTACAAATTTTATTTCTTTAGATGCAAAGGTACATTTTTCAAGTTTGACTGGAAATTTATAATTTTCTTATTCTGTAAGGACATTTTTTGAATGTGTTAAATGTTCAACCCAAGTTTTCGAATAAACGACTGTATCATCAATATATGCTTGAGCATAGGGGGAGTGATTCCTCAACACCTGGTTCAGAACCTTCTAGAACGTACCAGATGCGACAGATAACCCAAAAGGCATAACTTTCCACTGGTATACTCTATCATGAGTGGAAAAAACAGTCAGCTATTTACAATTTTCATTCATTTTTATTTGATAATACCCTTTTTGTAAATCTAGACATGTTAAATATTGAGCCATACCCGCAGTAATTATTATTTCCTGTATATCTTTCAGAGCGAAATTTGGAACCTTTGCCACTGCATTTAGAGCTCTATAGTCCACATACATTCTGATTGATGCATCCTTCTTCGCTACACACAAAATTGGATAAGTTATCTCAGCTTCGGATGGCTCGATCAGGTTCGAATCAAGAAGTTCTTGTACTTGCCTGCTTACCTCTGCTCGATATGAAATCGGAACACTATAAGAATGTGGTTTGTGTCGGGTGGCATTGGATAAAAGTTCTATCCTATGTTCACAAACCTTCACTTTCTGCAAGGGTCTTGAAAACAGTTCCTCGTAATTTCTAAGAAGCTTTATCAATTGATTTTGTTGATTATCTGTCACACACAAATAAGACATCTTTAAGTCATGTAATTTTTCATGGAATAACCTTTCAGTATGACTAGTTGGCATGGTTTGAACATCTTCAAATTCTTCTTCTCCTTCGAAGATAACATTGACGGTGTTTGATTCAGCGATGAATTCTCTAATCTTGTTTTGATGCACATGTTTAAAACTGTTATCCGGCATCTTAACAAGATATGAATGCTCATTTTTCTTTTTCGTAATAGTCTCTGGACCATGCCAGCGAGCTAACAACTTATTTTTAGAGTTTGGAAGAAGGACAATAACTTTATCACCTGGTTTAAATGTATTTGAACAATATATGAAGTTGCAAAAATGCGCCATCATATCTTGTTTGATTTGAGAGATTATATTGGCTTTTAAAGCAGCATTTTCCAATTTTCCTTTAAGATTTTCCATATATATTGAAATCGGAGTTGTGTCATGTTGAAGACCTTCTACTTCTCCAGTCCATGTATTCTTTAGAATTGAGAGTGGATCTTCAGGTTTGCGTCCGTAGAGCAGCTGGAATGGGGCAACATCAGTGGTACTATTTGGCACTTCTCGGTAAGCCCAAAGAATGAAAGGAATTTTGGTATGCCATGTTCAAGGTTCATCGAGAATGACATGATACAGCATTCGTTTTAAAGTTGGGTTAAAACGCTTCACTAATCCATTGGATTGAGTATATAAGGGTGTAGAAAATCTTGGATTTGATCCCATTCTCTTTTCAAACTCTTTAGTCAGTCAGAGTTGAAATTAGTCCCATTGTCTGATGCAATGATATTAGGTACTCCAGTTCTCATGGATATTGACAACAGTGTTTCACATGTTGCTTTGGCTGTAAGACTTGTTAATGGAACAGCTTCAGCCCATCTTGTGTACTGATCTACTAGGCACAACATATATTTATGACCTTTTGAGCTATTCGGCTCAATCGGTCCTATCATATCAACGTTTACCACTTAAAATGGCAATCCGGGTCTCGCCACAGGAGTTATAGGAGCTCAAACTTTAATTTTAATTTTCCTTGTTAATTGGCAGTCATTGGAAGCTTCACAAAAGTTCTTTACGTCCTTTAAAAGACCAGTCCAATAAAAAGAATCTTATTCTCAGCAGTCTTCTTTACTCCCATGTGACCACCAAATAGAGAGCAATGAGCCAGTTTTAAAACTTCTTTTCTTCGACATTTTGGTAAAACTAATTGGTTTGTTGTTTCTCCCAGAATTTTTTCTCTATGGAACAAAAATTTGTCTTTGAAATAAAATTCTCTTTTTTTTTCTTTTGCATTTTTCCTAGCTTCCTCTAGATCTTTACACGTTTCCTATTCTTGGAGAAATTCTTTAGTTTTCGTACGTTTCACCGGAGTTTTTTCCACTTCTGCAACACAAGCTTCATTCATTGTAAATTCGTCAGTAAGGATACCTTCCTTTTTTGTTTTTTGGCATATATTATCAAATTCTTTACATTCCACTTTGTAATTGTCTATTGCGAATATTTTTGATTCAGAAAAAATAGTTCCCGTTAGCACATTTTTTATTTCTGATGGCAAGAGAACGTCTTATAAGAAGGAAGGAGCAACTGCACAGAGGACATCTTGATGCACGACGTTGACCATACCTGCCATATATAAACTCATTGGTATGTTTACTAATGGACACATTTCTCTGCAGGTTCAAAAATTCCTTTAATATAAATTGATGGCTTATTCTCTATACGGAAATCTATCATATTAATTCTAACCACGGTTATTTCAGTTCCTGAATCTACCAGGGCAGTTGCTCGTTTTCCATTAACATTTATGCGGATTCTTTCTAAATCACACAAGTATTCACCAATTATGTTTCATCTCCACTGCAGCTCTATTTACGTTGAACTTCTTCTTTATATCTTGTTCAGATTTGTTTTCTGAAAGTTTTTGGCAAAACTTCTTCACATGTCCGTCCATACCACAAAAATAGCACACATACTTAGGACGAGTTTTGGAAATTTCTTCTTGAGACTTGGAACTCGCATACTTGTTTTTATACAAGTTTGGGTCGAAAATTTAGGGAGTGCACTTGTTTGCTTCTTAAATGACTTGCGTACACTTTCATATTCATCCAGCTTGTTAGCCAAAAGTGATAGTTTGACTATCTTTCCCCATTCATCTACGAAATGATCTCTTATTTCCGTAGGAACTCTTTATTTTTTTAACTTGGTCGATAAATATAAGGTTCTTAAGTCCTTCAAAATCAGTTATATCAAGTCCGTCGATCCAACCAAGAAAATAGTTTGTCACTTCGTAAACAAAATTTCGCAATCTTTTATCGGGACTTCGTTGGTGCTGAACGAGTTTTTGCCGAAATCCTTCTGCATTCATTTTGAATTTCTTTAATAACACCTCTTTCACGTATTCATAATTACATAATTCTTCTTCTGGAATTCTGGCAATCAATTCCACTATGTCTAGCGGCATTAGAGGTAACAGATATGAAACCATATCCTTTTCTTCAATTTTTATCCTTTTGACCTGTCTTTCAAACAATGAAAGATATAACAGAATATCGCATTCCTTTGCATCCAAACGAGGCATCGACTTGGTAAGTTCCATCCGTATATTATTCGGTCCTAATCTTTCTGTTTTCGGCACATTTAAACCTGCTTCTATTCGCAATTTTTCCAGTTCAAATTCCATTTCCTGCTTGTTTGCTTCATTTTCCAATCGTAACTTCTCTGCTTCTACTTCTTTTTCTTTTCTAACAAATTCATTTGCTTCTAACTCTTTTCTGGTATCGATGATTGTTTCCAACCACGATTTAGTAAATTCTTCATCATATGAAGCACTTCCAGTAATGAGAGCTCGAATTTTCAGTATAGTGTCATCAGGTTCCAACGCGATGCCTAATTCTGAAGCCACAACTAAAAGATCAAAATTTTTCCTTTTGTGAAGTAAGTCATATTTAATGCTAAATATTCTAACACGCCTGAATGAATTTATTAAATTAAAATTTCAAAAATACGAAATTCCGAAAAAGTGTTGATTTTATTTCTACTAAAATTAGATTTTCAAACTGAAAATCATAAATTGAATTATTGCGGAAATGACTTATTAAAGTTATAAAAAAGGCACACAATAAATTAAACCCAATTATTTCTTAATTTAAAGAAAAACCAAACATAACTTTGAAATGATAATTATAAGCAAAGACAATATTTAAATTTATATCAATTCATTTATAACAATAACATTTAAATTGTAATACAGATAGTGATCAATTCCAAATGAACACACTATTAGCATTAATTTGTGCACAGTTCATTCTATTATTATAATATACACATTCACCTTAAATAGAATTTTCAATAATGTATTCAAAATTCAAACATTAATTTCTTTTCAAATCTTTAATCAAAACACTTAAAAATATGCAAATCTCTATTAAACACACACTCTAATAGTTATAAACATAAACTTTTAAAATGTGTTTTATAAATATACCCGTTTTTATTCAAATTAAACTTTCACCCTTTTTATTAAAATCAAAGTTCGAGATAATAAAAAATTATGTATAACAGTGCACAAAAATAACTCAAAATATCAAATAGTATTCTTTATTTTATCTTATTTTCAAATATCAAAATGCAACAAAAATGAGTAATGATTTCAATACCAGAGTGTTTCTTCTTTTTTCTACCACACCCACAGACTCCTCGACTCCAAATGAGAGTCGAAATCAAAACAAATTTATACTAAGTATGATACACAATTAGCTAATACTCTACTTCAAATAAATCAGGACTTTTTTTTAAACGAGAGAACAAGAACATACACACGCATGAATTCATACAGTTTCTAGAGAAATGCTTTATCCATGTAAATGAACAATAAGAATACACATAAAAATAATCATAAAATAAACAATTATCAATACAATGAAATTTATTTCACTCACGTAAAACAATTTTTAAAAGCAATACACTCTAATATACAATATAACCATTTATCAACTTTGAATTACAATTCAAAATTTATTTATTTATTCATTTATTTTTTACAGGCGTAAAAATTTAACTTCGTTCGCTACTGCAAACAGTTTTATACATCAAAATATTTATCACTGGCGTGATACATCATAATCATACAATTAAATTCATTACTGCTGACGCCAAAATTAATTTTTTTTACTGGCGTAAAAATTTACTCTCGTTTACTGATGCAAGCAATTTTATACTTTATAATATTTATCACTGGCGTGATTTACCACAGTCATACCATTCAATTCAGTTCTGCTGAGCAGAAATTTATATACATTTGCTGACGCAAACAGTTTTAGTACATATCACTGACGTGGTACACAAAACTCTCACTGTTCAAGAACAGAACCTTATTAAATTAATAATCATACTTAAAACTTAAGAATACTTTTTTAAAATATTTCTTATTATGAAATCTTAATAAAGGATCCCAACCAATAAAAATAAATATTTGGCAAACATCACTCACCCGCTTTGTAAGATAGACATCCCTCAAAAACATCGACGAAGTTTATCCTGTTTTACTTGTCCATTCGTATTTCCTTTTTGTGGCATGGCTCCGCTGCCACCATTGTAACATAACGCGGCGTGATTCATTGTTATGTTTCAAAGCTGCAACCTTCTAAGGTGATGTTATCATGAAAATTAACAAGATTTCTGATGTCACATTTATTTAATGTTAGCAAACACAAACATTAAATACTAAAACACAAATTATAGATACATATATATATTTTGCAATGCATATATTCCTCATTGTCCGAGAGTCTCCCAGTCTCGCTACCCCTTCTCGTACCAATTCTCCCTTCCTTCTCCTCCTAGCCCACGCTTCCGCTTGTCTCCCTGACTGGCGCGCCCTCACATCATAAATGATGAAAAACGAGACTTCTAGTTCATCTAATTTGGATACGTTTTAATGGTTTAACAATTATTAAAATGTCTTTTAAAATTGAAGGAGACCCCCTCAATATTTTAAGCATTTAAAGAAATACATTTATTTTATGAAGATATAATAAAGATTGAAACCGTTCGGCGGTTGCAAGACTACTGTCGAGAAAATAATATTCAAGGATACTCGAAGTTTAAAAAGTCGGAACTGATTGAGCTCATTCAATATCATAATGGCCCTTCCAGTTTCCATAATGACTTGTTCAGCAAGCCGAAGAAGAAGATGGAGCTTAGAATAAGGTGCTGTGATAAATTGCATCAGGAATCTGTTATAAATAAGCACTTACAAAAACTAAAGTTCATCGAAACTATAAGCCTAAGAAAGCCTACCAGGAAGATGATTTTGACAATATGCAGAGCCTACATCAAATGACCATTAACCAATTCGTGAACTTTGTCAGACGCGTGGTATTAGAGTCTATTCCAAATTAGTAAGGAAGGTTGACGTCGTAGCATACATTGAGAGCGCATTGTTCAACCGTCACTTCAGATTCGATTCTGACCTGTTTTCAGATACGTGGGAGAGAAGGCTATATACTCCCCATGAAGTTGAGAAGGCCTATAAATCTCGTTTGAAGACGTAGGACATCCAAAACGAGCATAATCTGATGCTTCCCAAAGACTTTTGAACGATGTTTCATCAGTAGTCTGGGGCCTCATCACAAAACATCTAAAGAGGCTGCATGGTCTGAATGTTAATTTTTAATTTCTCTGTGATTATCAAAAATGGAAAGATGGAAGAAATGGGGAAAAACTTCAAAACAGAAAATGAAGTCATCTTAGAATCAATTGATTTGGTAGCTTATTACAAATCGGTTTTTAAAAAGTTATTGACAGAAATGGAGGAGTTTGTAGCAAGGGTTTCAGGTTGGACGTTTGTGGGAATTAAAAGCCTTGAAATAAGGATCAATAAATACAACCCCATGAGAGGATCATCCTACATTGATTTAACAAAAGTGATTAAAGCTAAAAAGGCAGTCATAAACGTACAAAATGAGGATGAGAAGTGTTTCATGTGGGCAATACTGTCCGGATCGCACCCAGCTGGAAAAAATGCCCAAAGAGTCACCAAATATAAACCTTATGAAAATGAGCTAAAGTTCGAAGGCATTGAATTTCCAGTAAAAGTTGAAGATAGGATGCTCGAAAAGTTTGAAAAGATGAATGCTATATCAGTGTATATATATTCTTACGAGACTAAAAGCAAGGACATATACCCTTTAAGAATAACTAAAAATAAATTTGAGAGACATATGAATTTTTGCTTTACATAAAAAGCGAAGAAGGGAACAGCCACTACTTTTGAATAAAAGACTTGTCAAAACTTATAAGTGCTCAATAAAGTAACCATGATGAAAGAGTATACCTATGTGAAAGGTGTTTGTCATTTTATCGCTCTGAGAAAGATCTGCAAAAACATAAACCGGATTGTAGAAAAAAAAAGGCCGTCAAAATAGCAATGCCTAGAGAAGGTGATTCTTTAAAGTTAAAAAATTTTCATAAATCATTACGAGTACCTTTCACGATAAATGCTGATTATGAGTGTTTAATGAATAAGATAGATACCTGTGAACCTGATGGAAGCGCTTCGTGCATGCTAAAATATCAATAGCATGAATCTATGAGTTTTTGCTTTTATATCAAATATAAACATGAAAACTACAAAGCACCCATCATTTATAGAGGCCCTGATGTCACTACAGTATTTTATTATACATTAAAGATTGAGAGAGAGAGAGGCCCTAAAGATAAAGGAAATTTATTACAAGAAACAGGTAATCAAGATGACTGATAAAGATGAAGAGCACTTTCAGATAATTGATGTATCCCGGTTTTTATCCATAATTCATCCGGACATGATGCACACCTGTTTATAAAAGAACAAGGGGGTGATAATGGAAACATTGACGTCATACCTAGTACCGAAGAAAAATACATCTCATTCAGCAAAAAGGTGGGGGCAAAAATGTTCTGGTGAAGGAAAGAAAGTCAAGCTCTCTGGAATAAAATTGAGGTTTATTGATTCATTTCGATTCATTGCCAGTAGCCTCGACAGTTTAGTGAAAAATGTATGTAAAGGAGTTCAGAGAGACGGCCAAATACCTCCCCATGGACAAGCTGGATCTCGTCACCAGAAAAGGTGTATATCCATATGATTATATGGACTTCTGGCAAAAATGTGAAGAAACCAAGCTACCATCAGAAAAAGACTTTTACAATAAAATGACTGAGTCACATATATCACATGTGGACTATGAATACGCCAAGAAAGTCTGTAAAGCATTCAACATAAAAAAATTAGGCGAATATTCTGATTTATATGTAAAGACTGATGTACTGATCTTGACTGATATTAAAGAACATTTTAGGGATGTCTGCATTAAGACCTACAAACTGGATCCTGCATGGTACTTCACTGCACCTGGGCTCTCTTGGGATGCTATGTTAAAATCCACTGGTGTAGAGTTAGAGCTATTAAGCAATTATGATATGGTACTTATGCTTGAAAAAGGCACAAGAGGAGGTGCATCGCATTGCAGTAACAAATATGGGAGAGTTAATAATGAATGCATGAAGGACTTTGATAAAACTATGGAATCTAGTTTTCAAATGTACCTAGACGCCATCAATATATATTGTTGGGCAATGAGCCAATTCTTGCCATATGGCGGTTTCAAGGGGGGGAAGCTGATATTGATGTGAACAAAATAGCGGATGACGCCGATAAAGGGTACATTCTAGAGTATGATCTGCAATACCCTGAATTCTTGCATAATCTCTACTCAAACTTACCATTATCCACTAAGAACCGAATACCCGATGGTTTGAAGCAGTCTAAACTTTTAATAACCCTGTATGACAATGAGCGATACGTCATCCATTACAGGTTCTGAAACAATATTTGCAGTTGGGGCTAAAGTTGAAAAAGGTGCCCAGAGTGTTGGAATGCAACCAGTCCAATTGGTTACAGAAGCATATAGACCTAAACACTCACATGAGAACCAGGGCAGCCAATGATTTCGAAAAAGACTCAGTGTTCGGAAAGACGATGAAAATATCAGGAAACGCTTCGATATCAGACTTCTGTATGATTTCAAGAAAGAGGAAAAACATAGCTATACCGAATTTTAAAGGTAGAGCTATATTTGATGTAAATTTGATCGCTATACATAAGAACAAAACTAAAGTACTCTTTGATAAACCTATCTGTGTTGGGATGAGTATACTAAATCTCATCCCAACACAGATGGGATGAGATTTAACAAGCATTTAATATACGACTTTCAATATAATGTGATAAAGCCAAAGTATAGAAAGGATGTTAAACTGTTATACATGGATATATGAAATGCCAAGGGTAAAGAAAAAGGTTCTTGGTAAGATGAAGGATGAGAATGCTGGAAAAATTATGGAAGAATTCGCCGGATTAAGATAAAAAATGTATACCTGTAAGACTGAAACAAACTTGGTGAAAAAGTCGAAAGGAGTAAACAAGTGCATCGTGAAAAATAAGATAACCTTCCAGGACTACAAGAATTGCCTATTCAAGCGCGAAGTACAGAACAGAACTATGAATCTAATCAGAAGCACAAGATTCATTCCATACGTGTAGGGCAATCTTATGATTGCCCTATCTGGGGAGGATGACAAGCGACACATATTGAAAGATGGCATTAACACATTGGCTCTGGGGCACTATACAATTAAAAAATAAATGTTTTAATAGTTTTCGAATAATTAAAATATATTTTAGAATTCGTGATTAAGTATCAAGCTGCTCTCGACCAGAAGTTTTTCAGCTTGAATGTCGATATGAAAACAAGCACAATTCGATATATTACATGTAGAATAGTGCTTGTATAACCTCCCATTTTCGTGAATACAACTTTTTTTGTTCGAATATAATTTTAAGCATTGCCTTAGTTCAAGAAGAATTTTAGCTAGCGAAGGCTCAAAATTCTCTATATTTTCTTCTATTTTTTGTATCCTCTGTCTTATGACAATTGCATTAGTAACAGCTGCCCTTATCATTGTGTTTCCTTATTCTCTAGACTACTTTACTTTAACTTCCTTTAATCCCACGCAGCAGAGAGGGTGCGTTGAAAAGAGAAAAAGGGGTGGCGTCGAAAAGGGAATCTTTCCGTCTCACCGACTTTTTGCGGATAATTTGTGTAGAACCATTACTTTTTAAAAGTGGGTAACAGCGAGTTTTAAACCATTGTTTTATAAAATTGGTGTGAGTCATTACTTTCAAAAAGTGGGCGGAGTTTTAATGGGCTAATTGCGATCTATTGTTTTTTAAAAGTGGTGGAAAAATTATGTCATTTTCTTATAACATTAATTTCTAAAAGTGGTTTTGATTTTAGTGGCTAAAATGAGGCCAATCCTCTCCAAATGTAGGTGGGGGTTTATCAACCACTGCATTAAAAAATGGGAGGAAATTTTATGGGCGGGCTTATGGTCTAAGCATCACTGCGCCAGCTCTGTCAAATGCAAACTACTTATGTCTTCTCTGAAGAGTTCATAACAATCCATGATATGTTGAGGAGAAGTCTGCTCAATTTTACATTTAGAGCTGACCTCAACGATATTCTCGGCTTTGAAATACGAGAGACTCCATATGTGGCCGATTGTTGATCTGAAAACAACAATCGGCCGCATAACAAGAGTCTAAGAAGCTCTGTCATAATTAAGGGCGAATAAAGATCCAGGCTCCTTACCCCCGTACCAGTAGCTGCAGAAGGGAATCTTTTACCTCTTCTTTATCTAAGAATTAACAGTGGACTGATGCTCTAAAAAGTTCAGTGTTGAACACGATAGATTATCATGGTAACAGTCCTCCCCGGCCAATTTATCCGCTTGCTCATTGTCGTATGTGACTACATAAGAAGGAATCCATTAAAAATTGACATCTTGGAACTCTGAAATGTGATTAAGTTTGAGAAGGGTAGATGTACAGGCAAGCTGATCAAATTGAATCCAGTTGCAAAAGAACTAAAACGACCTTTTATTATCCGAGAAAATTCAGAGGTCTGCAAAATCAGTTTCATTAATATTAGATTCAAGGCTATTTTCCATAGCTGTTAATCCACTCTTAAAGACCGATGATGGATCAGTTTTAAGAATGCTGATGGACAGTTTCCACCCCTCGGTTTCTCAATATAGATGCCATACAAGCGGGGTCATCCAGTTTAATTCTATTTGTATGTATATTAATGGCATTGTCTGGGATCATGTAAATGATCTGTAAGGCCAACTCACTATGAAGAGCAGGAATCAATACCTTCTTGATGGTCAGGGCAGTAAAACCGAAGTGGGAATGGATCCTGGATAGTCTTTCTGAAGGAGTCCAGCCAGATTTCAAAGAATGGGGATCAACTTGGTTATAAGGCTGATGCAGAATTTTATCCTAACTTAAGAGACTGTTTTTGTTGATTCTTTCATTGTTATTCCAGTTGTTTTAATATAAAGAAGTTCTATTTTAGTATTAAATAGTAAAATAAACTACCTTCTGGTGCTGGACAATTTACAATAAGGAAATTTTTATGTGATTGAAGTAATTAGTAACAAAATACTTATAAAATAATTAAAATATGAATGCATATTATTTGTTAAAGTTACACTATTCTTTTTTTTAAATAAGAGCCCCTGGTTCAATTATAGATACTCAGGAATATCAAAAGAGAAATATATTAGGATTTAGCTTTTTGACATGTAAATATTTTTGCTACAAAATAACCTCTTTCACCAAATATACTGAGAAAAACTTTTTCACGAGTGAGATCTCAACATAGATTATTCAGAAAATGTTTGACAGCATTTTTTGCAAATTAATACAAATAATTGCAAATTAATCTAAGTGACACAAAATAGGTTTGTTTTGAAACTATCAGAAAAATTTTTTGGTTATTTTTTATGTGTATAGAGGTAACATCATATACAGGACTTATAGAAATACCTTTAATTCTTTGGTTGACCTGAAATTGGCCATCAGAATCAAGAGATTGAAATATATTATTCCAACGTGCCCATTTAGAACTTCAGAACAAGCATTTTAACAATATAATAAACAGCACATAGTAGGTATTTCTTACATTTTTTATATTAATTCCTATTTATCTCGTTATTTAATAAAATAGATAGTTATTCTCACATGTTGTCTGTTACAACAATGATCGTATTCTCTCAAGCAAGAATCCTTGCAAGAATCTCTTTTGGAAAAATCTATCACATTTTAATCAAAAAACTAAACAGCTAAAATATAAAATAAACAAACTGAATACTACACTCTAAAAACATCATAATTTTCGTACCCAAATTCAACACAAAAGTTAATAGATGGAATGCGGATAGTATTAAATTTCATAGTTATTAATATGCGTTTTTAAGAAACACTTTTAAATAAAAAAATCCATGTGAATGCAAATTAACTAATATTGTTTTAATTTTAATAAATGTTTTATTTTCTGTTTGATCTTATTTTTAAATTTTTCTTTCTAAATAATTGTTAAGATTAAATGCATTTCATAAATCAATTCTGCACAGTAATTATATATTTTATATGATCTCTCTTCATTCAACATGATTAAAGTAAATTCGCTTCAAAAATAAATAATAAATCCAGATGTTAATCCAAAATATTCACCATTTTTCTGCATATGTATATGCCAAAGATATAAGATTCCAAATGATGAAAGGATAAAAAAGGTATTACGCAAAGCACAACAATATTTTGCAAATAACTTGCAAAGAATTTTATATTGCAAAAGAATGACATCTATTATGATTTGTAAATATCAACTAATAATAAAGACAGCATTGATTACCAAGAGTCTGCAAAAATATTTAAAAAATAAGTTAAGCTGTTATGTGGAATTTACTTGAAAAATAAAATAACACAAAAAAAATCCCTTAGGGCACTAACAATCAGTAAAAATTTAAAAATAAAATGAGATAATATTTAGATAAAAATTTAAGTAAAGTGAACTTTAAATAAGGATGCTCAAATTTTGATTTGAAACTTTTTAAAAACAAAGTTATTTTTAAAATGTTTAATTTGAAGCTATAATTTAAGTATACACTAAAATCAATTTCATTCGAATCAAAATTTTATCATACTAGGATCATTTCCTCTAATTTTCATAAAAAAACATTATTATTTAGAAACGTATTATTTAGAAGAATAATTTAACATAGTGTTGTTTAGAAATGTTTTAATACAATTTATTAAATTTCTATATATTTAAAATCAATTTTATTCGAATCAAAAATTTTCTCAGACATAGGATCTTTTCCCCTATTTTTCATAAAAAATGTTTTATAGTATTATTTAGTAATGTTTATAATACTTTATAATTTACCAATTTATATACTGCAAATTTAATTTATCGAATAATATAATTTTGCTATAGTACTCATATAAATATTGAATGATATGTATCACCATAAATATTAATCTACAAAAATATTTTCATCGACTTTTAGAGAAATCTTAGATTATGTTTACTAAATAAAATAAAATTATATAAAGCTGCGCAATGCAAGCATCCATTATTAATCAAATCAGCTTCAGTAATGAAGTAAAGAATATCTATGATCTAATTAATCTAATTGAATATAAAAAATATAAGTTCAGAAGTACTTAATTCTGTAACTCTGTAATTTACTACATCATTTTGCTTGCAAACAATGAACAAAGTAATATATAAACAGATGTCCACAACATTTTTACTATAAACTATTCCTTATGATGTTCCAGGAACTGTGCAATCCAGGTTATTTATTTACTCAAGAAAATAAAAGATAATTTTTATTTTTTAATTTTTTATTAATAACATATGATTTTTCCTCCCAGTATCTTAATTCCCTTATTTATTATTTTCTTATTTTAAATTTTTTGAGATATTTCTGCAGCTAGCATTGTATTTTTACAAGTTTAACTTTAAGAATAAAGATTTCCTCTTCTTTTTTACTTTTAAAATTTAGTATTATAATTTCAATTAAAATACAGTTTCTTTTAATATAAAATTATTGAACTCGATATATAGAAAAAATATTAGTTTTAAGGATCAAAAAAAAATTAATTATATTATTTAGTTTTTTCATTTAAAAATATATCTATATATTTAAAATACATACATAATATATATATATATATATATATATATATATATATATATATATATATATATATATATATATATATATATATATATATATATATATATATATATATATATATATTCTTCCTAATGTTCTTAAATTATTAAAATGTGTTAATAAAATCTTAATATTAACATAAGAAAAAGTTGATTATAATCTATATTATTTCTTTCAACTATATTAAAATTGATATGTGGAAACTGAATCACTTTTAGAACTAAATTATTGATTTTCATAATCTATGCAAAAATTTGCAAGGGAAATTATCATATAATGGTATTGAAAAGGCTAAAAGGTAATTTTATTTAGCTGCAAAAAGTATAAAGTATTTATATTAACTAACTACTTAAATTAAGTAAGAATGTTTTTATTTTTTAAAGTCAAGCAATATCTCTAAAATTTTTGAAATTGTATTGAATTATATATATATTAATTGAAATATATCTATGTTTAATGTATCTATGCATATATATATATATATATATATATGCATAGATACATTAAACATAGATACATTCATCGAAATATCAATTATTAATTTACATGTTAATAATTGTAGAAAGATTAACACAGAATTACGGCATGATTTATTAAATTGTCTGGAAAGTTAAATTAATAACTTATATCACGGATAGAAATCAAGAAACTAGATTACCAAAATGCCAGACTTTGCTCTGTCTAGCATATCAATAAATTTTGATGACATTTAAGTGATCTGAAATTTAATGGAGAAGTTATTTTCGCAACTATATGAATTAAATCCAAATGGCTTTTGTATTCATAGGTTTTCCAATTTATTTATAAAATCTAATATATAGTAAAACATCATCATTCAGAGCTCTCAAATATATAGCTATAAGGAAAAATATATTTTATATTATAGATTATATTGTAAATTATTATTCGGACGATTACAAAATGAATATAAATAATAAAATTTTATGTGCTTCAAATAACTGCAACTAAATGTCATAAATGAATACATATTTTTTATTATTAATGGAGCTGGTACCATTATGCAATATAGGTACATGGCTTGAAGTCAATAATTCAATTACAGTTTACAGTTTTTAATAATTTTAAATCCAATATGGCCTCATCAGTCTTACATCAGACACATTTGAATAACTGCAATTGTTCTATGCCTTGCAGAAATATATCTAGACGCACATTTGTTGCCTCTTATGAATAACTTTTCAAACTATTTGCTCTCTTATCATCATTCATTGTCTAATCATTTGACAAATCGAGAACAAAAAAACAAATCAAAGCCTCAGAAACTTTTAAGTAATCTCGAACTTATATTAATATGGTTTTATTTAAAATTGTATTTATCTGTCGCATTAAGTTAATGTACTTCATGTGTGCGCTTACCCAACAACAAATTTATTTTTTATATGAAACTAATGCAAATGTCTTCAAAATTAATTTTTTTATTTTTCATTCATTGCATTTTCATTACTTCTGAGATTATATTAGGACACATATATTACTTGATTTTGCTTTTCACAATGCTCTAATATTCAGACTGATTGAAAACGTGTAGAAGCTATTTGATGTAGAATGAAAGTAAGATGTTTGTCTTCACAGTCAACAATGAAATATCTTAAAACTTTAATCTTCTGATTCTTTATGAATTTGCGTAGTTTAAAACAGCAAATTCTAAAATATATATCACATAATTATTCCAGGAAATTGTAGGTTTGTGATTTCCTCAAGGAAGCCTCTTTTGTCCTAAAAGGTGGAATTACATCTAATGTGAAAAAATATCTTGCAATAAAAAGAATACTTAATGCATATGGTATGATACTACTCGTTAAATATATTTCATTAATTAATTTCAAATTTTTTTCAGGGTGAATGAAATCCTTCTATTCTTTTCAAGGGCCTGACTTAGTCCTGAACGGAACTGAGAAACAACAATAACACACTGCTTTTAACTTAATTTACTCTCATTCATTTTTTCTTACTCTGAATTGATTCTATTTTTTATATAAGTTCTAAAATAAGGTACTGGTGATTTTGAAACATCTATAATGTTATATTTGATCTTACATAATAATATTATATTCGGAATTTAAGTTTAACGTAATATGATTATCATCAAAACTTTTTTAATTTTAAAATAATCTAATTACTAATGATTTTTTTTAAACTGCAAACATCTCAGTTGTAACTGAGGGAAATTTAAAATGTGTACATGTGTGTGGACACGTAAAATGTCTTTGAATAATTCTAAATATTAGCCATACTTTATTTGTCTCTTTGTTGCTAAAAATTAAATTTTGTGCCCACGAGACCAGTTATATTAGGACCTTAAATTTAATAATTAATGTTAGGGAAAATTTTAAGAAGTAAACGGGCATTTTGTTTTATAAATGAAGTTATAACTTTCATTGAAATTACACATAAATTTACAATTGGCTTAGATACCGCTTGAAAATAAAACTATCAAAGATTGAATTTAGGAAAGGAAATAATATATCATCAATTGATATTCATCACCAATTTATAAACCGATATTATTGTTATGAATAATCTGTCAACAATGGATACTATTTATTCATCCTTGCAATAGAATTGTAATCTTCTTATGTTCAATCTATTTGATGATATAAAATAAAAATGAAAAAACACACATGCACACCACACGCGCACGCACACCATATACACATACATACACACACGTAATTATACAAGTTTCCGACAAAAAAAAATTGTTGATTCATACACTTTCTTGCGTTGTTGTCTTCTTGATTTTACTCAAATTTGAGACGATTTGTTTTCCCTACGACTATTCCATTTATGCATACATTTTTCGCAATGCTGTTTACATTATTTTGCTCTCCATATGGGAAGATTAGTTTATCCTACGCATTTATACACTTTCTTGCGATGTTGTTTTCTTGATTTCACTCTCCCTCTGAGACTATTCTTACTCCGTGTCTATATTCATTCCGTTCCATTGAATTGTAAAATTGCTACAATTCAAATGTATTTATTCTTTAAATTGTAGTCTTCTTTTCTCTTTATGTGGAAAATCCACCGAACTTATTTACCAGTTCTCTATAACTATATATTTTCTATTTTCCCCCTTAGCTGATATTATAAGAAACTAAGTTCCCAAGAGCTCTTAAGCTTGTAAACTTTCTTGCACAAACGAAACTTTTTGACTTAGTACAATCGAAATTAAGAATTTCATTTTGATGGTTCTTACGAAATATTGAAACAGTTTTGTATACGAAATGGTGTATCAAACCATATGCGTTCTCGCAATAGACTTCCAATAAATTGTATCAGGAAATTTTCCAAGTTAAAAAATCAGGGCTTCAGGGTAAGATAAATTTAACGAAAATAAAATATGAAAATATAGAATGTAAACCGGAAATATGAAAATATAGAATGTATAGAATGTAAAAGATATTATTTATGAAAATATATCCTCAAATCTTTCAATACAAATAAATAATTAATGATGAATGGTAAAAAGAAAAAAATTATTAAAAACAATATTATTTCTACTAAATATGAATATTTACATTTAGAGTGTCTTTCTTATTAAAGTTGGCACATATCTGTCATATTATGTAACGAGTAAGCTGCCATTTAAACAGGATTATCTATCAAAATGACACATAACTAGCTGCTAATGCATGTGTTATTCATTTGCTTTTGAAAAAATAGAACTATGTTGAACACAGATATAAAGAATATGGTAAATATAAAATATATACAGGCATACATACATACATACATACATATATATATATATATATATATATATATATATATACATTCCTATTATAAATGTATGGGAACGATATGTATGCCATAAATATCTATCATTATATATTTAAAATATAAGTAATATTTATATACTCATTATATTATACTGAATCATGTGTGTGTGAACAACTATTACTATATGTTAACAACCATCTAATGAAAAATTCTATGACTGAAAATTGTAAATTATTCACATTCATTCGTATACATTTAATAGAAAATTTTATTACCTGCAGCATTACACTATTGAATTAAACATAGTAAGTTTTCTGTTCATTTTTTATTTCAAAAAACAAACTTTTTTCAAAAATAAAGATCTTATTTATTTTTATGAAATCACTATATTTATATAAGCATAAAATTTCATTTTACTTATTCTGAAATGCATAATTTACATATTCTTTTAGTAAGGTGTTAAAAGTTTCATTGATGTTCAAAATGCAATACTGAAATTTCGTTGTTTGAAAACTACTCACAACTTTTAACACGCGTGTACTCTGTTTATCATTCAATCAGCATTATTAGTATAATTAATTTCCTATTTGTTGATACAGTTCACTATTTGGATAATTTTCTGAGAACCTAATAAAACACTTTTAATTGTTTTACTATTTGACAGGTAAGTCTTCTGGGAAATGAAGCAAAGATAAATTGTGGAATAATTGCTGAGTGCCGTCAAGAATTTGTTGATTAGAATTCTTTGTGTGATTGCCATGATTCTTTTGAAAAACGCAAATGCGTTAATAACACTATACAAATTAATATTTCCTGAAGATAAAATGGAAAAATTTTTATCTGGATGAGTTAATGAAATAGAGAAACTTTCAAACAAGTATAATTTCTTTATTTACTTTTATTTTAAGCTGAAATTTTATTCTATAACTCATAATAAGGTCCATAATGATAATCAGACGGAACGAAATATTAATTAAACAATTTAACTAATAGCTTTTATTAAAAATAAAATTTCCCGTATATGCATTTATATTACTATACGTATATAATATTATTTAATACCAATTCCCTTTAATATATAACTTTAATACCAAATTTTACAAAGAATTCATGCCAATTGACTTTTGTGATTTAGTTAAAAAATAAACACCTCAACAATACATCATTTAATGAATTTCTGAGTAAAATGCTTATTGTAAGCTAGTTATCCACAGTACTTGAGAGAATTTAATGCTCTGTAAGCTTAAAACTTTTGAAGAACAAGTCAAATCTTGTGAAAAAAATTGATCATAGAAAAACAGACAGCTGAATTTTTAATTATATGTAATATTTTTAAATGAAGAATGATTTTCGCAAAGCCGGAAACTGAATGGTACTTTTTCTTTTGTTTAAAATTTTTAGATATCTATTATCATTTTGGACCAATATTCTTGTAATGCTTCTGAGTCCCCTTAAAACTGTATGTTTAGTCTTAATTATTCATCGTAATTGGAAGGATAATATCTTCTAAAATTTTATTCTGTTAAGCTATCATTCTGATAAATTAAAGTGAAATGTGAAATAATAGTAGCTTTTGATACATATATTTAAGTTAATTTTGACAAGCAAATAAAAATTAAAGTTTCATTTACAGCGATCAAAAGATTTTGAAATTTTTAATATAATATATTTTTGTAGTCTATTAAAACAATATTGTTGCTTTTAAGAAAACAAAATAAATCTTACTTTTGTTGATAGATTATCTATCACTATTTTCACGCCAGGTAGATTGAATATTTCATGCGTACTCAAACATCAGGTTTTACCTTCCAAAATCTATATCTTCTAAAATGTATTTTTAGGAAAAAGGTCTTTAATCACTTGCACATCTTTCAAATAAAATTCATCTTCACCAACATCAAGATTGCAATTTTCTAAATCACTAAATACAAGGTAAACAAAAAATATTTGCATTTTTTATGATCCAAAATGTCATTAAAATCTATAGAAACACTTCTGTCAACCTACAGAAAGTGTAAGTTGTTGTTACTTTTCGAATTAATTAGAATCGGCATCCATCACCTTTGTCAAATTGTCTTAAGTCGTGCAATCCCCTTGAGGTACAATTTCGGGGGTTTTGGATGCAAAGAGGCCAGTGATTGCTTGGCGCAATTACGCTTTACAGGTGAAGGATTTTTAATGAAGGTGCTTGTCCAGGGAATGGAAGAGGCGATTATATCATGGTGCAAGTTCCGGTAAGTAATAACGATGACACCAAGTTTCCTTCCCAGTTCGCTATATAGTATTCCTGGTCATCTGCGTGACATGCGACCTCGCGTTATCAGCCAAGAGCTGCACACCCTTATGATTATCCATTGTTGGCTGCTTCTGTTGCAATGCCTGTTACACACCATTTAGCCCGCTGGTAGCACCTCATAGTGAATCATTTGACAACTAGTATATCTGATCCGAGCTTCATCTCAAAGTCACAAATCTCCTGTCTTGAATTTGTCAAATGAATGTCTTGCCATATGTTCATTCACAACACTGTTTCCCAAACATTTAATATTTTAGTTGACTTCATTCCAAAGCTGACAAGCTCACATAGAAGTCGTAAAACAAACAACATTGAACGAGCTGTTTCTACACAATCATTTCTTTTCGCTATTATATTAGGACTGATAAATGAGCGTCGTAAACCTCATTTTATAATGATTAATATTCCTACACTCGAATGATGGTGTCTCAACCCCGTCAAACAGTAATTTGCATTAAAAAAAAAGGAATTGATTAACAAAGATGTTTATAAAATTTATGAGAAAGTCTTTTCTTTGTAGTATGCAATGAATGTGAGACAGAATTTAAATTCCGTTGACTAACTCTTAGAATGAATAACTTATGTAGTCCATAAAAACAAATGATATGTGTGTGATAACCTTATTTCAAATGTATTGATAATTTTACTAAGAAATGTTTATATTACTGTATTTCAGATCAATGTAGTTGATTGGTTTTTAAATGTAATTTCATTAAATAAAATGGAAGAGACCAGAAAAATAAGAGGCTATCTATTAAGGAAATCATTACTTAGTGATGACAATTGCAATGCGGTAGAACTCCAGTCATTTATTCATTTGAATTTCAATATGGTTTTAATAGAATTTTATTTTTGAAAAAATAAAACCACATAATTCGATGAATTTAACGTGTAACAAATTATTTCTATGTAATTAAAAAAAGTAAAGTACTCAACTTTTGAAATAGGGCCATCGCAATCAAAATAATATCGTTTATTTAATTTTAATCTCATTATCTTGTATTTATTTTGTAAGTGATTGTAATTTAAAAATTTATGTTGCTTATTTCAACAAATAAAATGCATGAGTTAACTCACATTAATGAAATGAGTTAAAATCATTACAAATGTTGAGGCATACATAGTGTATTATATAAATGCATTTTTGAATCATCATTAATATCTGGAAAAAAGATTTAAAGTAAAATTATGAACTAAAATTAGTCTATGATCTTTTCTATAGTTAAGGTATGCCCGGTTAAATGATTATTAGATGTCATGGAAACAGGTAAATATCATAAATACACATAGTTCCATCTTCAAATAATGTAAATTTGGGAAATATAATAAAGAGATAATAATATTCAATGTATATGCGGACAGATTTATTAGTTTTAAATTCAGCAAATATTCATTTGTCTTGACTGAAGTAAGGTTCTGATAAATATATCTCACTATCTGATATGAATTTAATCATTTCTCTTTGTAATAATTTGCTGCCCATTAAAGAATTACATGATTTTTCTTTAATTAACTTTGTTAATAATATGCCTATTTGCACAATAACAGTTTTACAGGAAAAATTATGAGTTTTACACAGTTTGTAATACATGAATTATGTTTGTTTCTTATAGATTTTTGTTAGCTAATTAATTTTACAATATAATCTCCCTTTTTCTTGGCAAATATTATACCAATGTAAGATAATTTATAAAAAGAGCTTATTAAAATCATTTTGAATGGAATATGACAACACAGGAAGTATATTGTTCATTAGAACTTCACTTCGCTAATGTAGTATAAAATATTTTAAAATTAATATCATCATAAAAATATTATTATATCATAATAACATTTTTATTAAAAACTTGTTAAAATTAATATTAATTCGATTAGATTTTAATCTCAAGTAAAGTTTATACACATACATGATCATATATCAAGTTCTTTTATAACATCTGTCATTCATAAAATTCAGATAAACTTTACTTATTGACAGAAAACTACGTTTTAAGTAGTTTTTGAATAGGTACGTGCTTTAAATATAAGCACTATGTTCTGGAAAATAAAATTTCTTGCGTGAGTGCATTTAAACAGTTGCGGGAAAATTTTTCTCATAAATTGCCACTTTTACTACGATGTGAATATCTAAATCAATTTTAAACGGCTTTATAGAAACACTTCTTAAATAAATTCATTTCGCTAAGCCAACTCAGATTTTAAAGGCACAAAATGTGTGTGTAGCCTTTAAATAGAAACTTAATCGCGCAAAGTGTAACACTCATTCTTAATACCTTGAAAATTCCCTTTTAAAACTCACTCAACCTTTTCAGCAAACATAATTATTTCTAAGATTTTAATTTTCAACATTTATGACTTTAGGCTTACAGCTATTTTCATTGGCTTAAAAGTTATGCGTTGTTTTACTCTGAAATTTTTGCTTTTAAAAATTCTGAATTAATTATTCAACTGAGAGAAAATCCGTTGATTAAGACGCTTTAACTTCTGAAATGATCAGGTTAACTTGCACTAATTTATTAAATACTTATTTATTCTACTATTTGTGTTTTCTGTGATAATTATTTATTGGATTATCCAATAGTTAAATCCATTAAAGGAAAATGTTATGGAATGTATTTCTTAAATTCAATAAACATCACGCATTTTTAATTCCAGTTTCTCTATCATTTCCAGTATTGAACTCACAGATCATTTTTAAATCAAGTATATAATCTTTTGATTATTGCACTATGTAGAAGATCTACATAATATCAAATGATTTTCCTTTTTTATATTTTTTTCCATTTGTAACGTTGATTGCATAGAAGTACAAAGAAAAAATAATAAAATCTGAAATATTTATTAAATATACATAAATTCATGTATAATATAAAAGTATTCCTCATGCATATCTAATAAAATACTGGATACCAGGTATATTCAATTTCATTCTTACACAATCTATGAGCAAAATATTTTAGTTTTTAGACGGAATTATTTAGAAAATTACATAATAAAAGAGTATACACTCATTTAAGTTTATTCTTAGACATGTGATTTTACTTAAGGCATTTCTAATAAATTTCACATTGATTACTAATAAATAGATTTTTTTTAAATTTTCGATTACTTGCTTCCGATTCTTTTGTAAGCAGTTTAAAAATAATAATTAGTGTTAATGCAATTGACATAAAGATTTTTTGTATTTTGCATGATTGTAGAGTTAAATAAAATTAACCTATAGTTAAGTAATTCATTTAAGTTTGTAGAAAATTTTGTTTTCTTGAAACTTCCAAAAATTAAGCAAAAATACTTAATTTTGAAAGGAAAATTACTCATCAACATTCATTTACTTGTTTGATCTATATTAATTAAAGTGTATTTTGAGTGATAATATGTGTTAAAAGTTCTCTTGATTTTAAAATAATAATTTCATAACTAATCTATAAGTAAATTCAAAATTATTTACATGAATTGTAATATTTTCCAAATTAGTTTTTTACAAAATGCATGACATATTTATATTTTCCTGTTTAAAACAAAACATTAATTTTTTTTAACAATTAGACATTATAATATATTTCCTCATAGAATCATTTTAATTTCTATTTAAGTACTAGCTATAAGACAATTTACAGGATTAACAATAAATGCTCATTTTAAATATTCAAAACAAAATTGAAATTGAAATTAAAAATTTTTTATAATGATCTTATTCCTGTTTTTAATATTTCTATTTATTAGATAGAAGATTTAAAATGTGATTTGCTTAGCAGCAATCACATTATGTACGGTAATAAAAATTATCTTTAAAAATAAAAAAAAATAAAATAATAGTATTCATGTTCTGAGTTTGATTTGATTAACTATAAATTAATGTTTCAAAAGTCAGGCACAATAAATTCCCCTATCTTTTCTGGCAATCATCTTCATAAAACTTGCTACTATTTTTCTCCCTATATGATATTTGGGAAGTAGACGAAATCATTGAGTAATTAACTTCAAATATTCGTTATATTAAGAATTTTAACATCTTGTAAAAATAATTAATGGAAAAATATAATGTATCGATAATTAAATTTTAGTCCATGAAAAAGACATAAACCTAGAAAAAATAAAAAGGAACATCTAAAAATGCAGTTAGTGGAAAGTAAAAATTAGTTTTTTAAAATCAGTTTAATTACAATTTTTTAATGAATTAAAATCTGATTTTAAACTGGCACTTAAATATTTCATTTAAGTTTTTCCCCGCTTTTTTTAATTTTTAGAATAACAGTTTATGTATCTCCTTGATGTCAAAAAAATTTGAAGAGTGGGAATCAGGTGTTCCATATATATATAAAAAAACACGATTATAAAAAAAAATTAAATAAAACTAGAAGAACAAAGAAATTCATTTTAAATTCTTAGACTTAGGAATAATTATTGATTGCTTAAAAAGAGAAATTACGTCCAGAAAAATAATATAAAAATGGTATATTTTTAGCCGTGGATGCATAAGGAGCTCAGATTTCTCTTTCAGAAGAATAATTCAATTAAAACTCTCGAGTATCTTTTAAAGGAATATTTCAAGCTTAAATTTCTGACAATCATCAAAAAAAAAAATTCTCATTACTAAATTTATTTTTCGTTTTTTTAAATATCAAAGGAGCATAATGGGATGAAATAAGGTATTAAAATGCATTAATATGATTTGAATATTGATGGATATTTACAAGAAAATAAATTTCCCGTATTCTGCTAATATGATAATACTACATTTCTGATATACCACATATCTTTTATATTTTTAAACATCAAATATGACTAAATTTTCAGTTGCTGAAACAGAAAAGGAAAAAATAATTAAAAAATAAATTTTCATATTGTTTTCACACAATTTTACATACTTTCAGTATTTCCTCATGAGCTTTTATTTTCTTCAAACTGGATAATATAATACATATTTTTAGCCTATGTGCATTATATCCAAACAGGTTATGAAAATTTTCTCATAAAGAAATAAGATTTAATTACTTGCTGCAACTGTTGCATTGCAAGAACCACCCTTGTTCTTGCAATGCAACTCCTTACTGACTTGGAACCTGATCATCAATTTATTAATAGAAAGGCGATCCTACTGTACCAAAAACGTGTGCGTTTACCTGGCGACTCATTTTGGAGGAACTATAACGATGAGATCCCTAGAAATCTTAAGATTCAAAGTTGGCTTTATCCAAGCTATCCAGAGAGAATCCGATGCTTTAAATTCGAGTAGAGACTATTTAATTTTACTTCCTCCTACTTGTCCTACAGATTATTTGAATTTGAATATAAATCTTGATCTTATTAAAAAGTTGTTAAAAAGAAATGAGTGATTTACAACTAAGATATTTCGCCATAGAGACTATTTAGGTTCGCTATCCTGAAAATGAGTGGTTGCATGTTTTCACTGACGTTTCTATGTTAGAAATAACACATGGTGCAGGTATCCATTATAAGCTTTTCAGTTTTTATTTACTAGTGGGTCCTCTTTCCACAGCCTTTGATGTTGAAATTGAAGCTATCTCAGTGGCTATCCAACAGCTATCGATTCGCAGTTACTTTTTTAAAGGACTTTGTCAGATTCTAAGAGGGTGCTTCAAACTCTTTTAATTAATCAAAATAGTTCCCAAAGAATTTTAGAATGTAGACCTTTGCTTAAAGCTCTTGCACCCAGAATTTCTTTCCAGTGGATCCCTACCCATTGTGGTATTTTGGGCAATGAAAAGGCTGATTCACTAGCTAAAAAGGGAGTCTTGATAGATCAACGCATGAATCGCTCTCTTTCATTTCATTCAACTAAATTGTTTGTTAACCTGACTCTCAAGAAGACTCTTAAACAAGATATGATTCAACGTGCGACGCACAAGAGATGGAAGATTTTGAGGGAGGAAAGAGCTGTTACCGTTTTTCCAAGAAAGACTGCGTTGATCCATTTTAGAAGTCTAACTAGACATGATTGTTTGCGAGACTATCTTTATAGGATTGGAGTGGTGGATTCCCCGGAGTGTATTTTGTGTGACTCTGGTTAAGCAATGATTTTTGAACATTTAAATAATTGTGTGGTTCTTTCTCAGTATGAGGGCATTGTTGAAAAGTATTGGAGAGCCAGTGAACTAATGGCTTATAGCTTATGTTCAGCATTTGTAAATAAATAAACAATTACTTGTTGCATTTAGTTTTCTTCTATTTGCTATGTAATCAAAAATGTAATTTTACATCGCAATTATAAATGTGTGTGTTCTCACAAATAATATATTTTTATTTCACAGAATTCTAAATTTTAAATATTATATTTAATCTAATTTAAATTATTGATATTTATTTCTTGTAATTATTAGGTGCTTAACTTAAAAAATCTTTCAAAAATAAATTATAAGTTATTATTAGCACTCAGAGGATTTGAAGTTATTCAAGCATTTAATATTGATAAAAACAAATATAGAAACTTAGAAAATGCGGAAGTAACTGACATATATTGAATAAATAAACATTGTGTCTGCTACAAAAGAATGCATAAATAGGAATAATATTACTTTAATACTGCAATGTTATTCATTCAAATTAAGAGAATCATTTATTTTTATTCGTAAGCTTAAGTAAAATTTGTGTGACAAGACATAAAGAACAGTTTCATAAACAAAAATAATTAATGGAAACATGATATTAATGAAAAATAAAATACTTTCTATGCTTATATTTGCAAAATTGATTTTATTTAAAGCTTAAAGAATTTTTATTGTGTACCTGTATTTCAAGGTAATTACAATATTTTTTCAGAGATTTGGAGGAAAAGCCACAACAACAATAATCTTGAAAATCTTAATATCGGTATAAATTATAAAGGCATTTATACACAATGACCTTGTTAAACTCTTATTCTTTTTTTAATATACTGCCTAAAATTAAAAAAATATATTATAAACATTGAGCTATATTCGTAAGCTAAATGAATAGTTATATTAAAATTGTACGTATTATTTTTTAATAACTCTGAAGTTCATAAATTAAATATATATAATTTTTTAATTAAGTTGCCGACTGATGGTGGAGTGGTTAGAGACCCTAAATATAAATTTGTAGGTCCCAGACTCGAATTCAAGTTCGAGCATGGATGTTCCTTTCTCTCTTTGCGTATGTTTCGGGAAACGATCTAATGGGTGCATCTACAAAGAATATCTTAATCCAAGAAATTAAATGCAAAAATTCAATATACATATTTAATAAAAGTACCATTATCAATAGATTTTTCAAAGGAGTTAAGAAATTCGAGAAATAAAATAGGATCTCCATAATATTTTGATATTGAAATTTTAGGTAACCGAATATTAGTTTTTTGTAAACACTAATGTCTCAGATAGATTGGTTTTTGATCTTAATACTAGTAGTCTAAGAATATATATTTAATTTTTTTTTTTTACCTGAATTCATACAAATTAATTTTTTTTTGGAATGCTGGATGACCCCCTTTATAAGTTGTCATCAACTTCTCCTTTCGTATATCTGAATGGATTTATCCCAAGTTCAGCTGATCATTGAAAAAAAAATATTTAAGTTCAAAATATAATCATTGAATATTTTATGAAAATATTTGGGAATGCTCATTTAACAAATATTTATATTGTTATTTGAGAAACTTTTTCTAGATTTTATCAGTAATTAAAAACGTAAATTTTGTAGCAGAAAATACAACATGTTAAAATATTTTTATAAATAGAATAAAACATAACACCTATAAAACATAAATGAGAATAAAATATTAGGGAAAAATAAAATACTATAAAATATTTATGTTTATTCATAAAATTCGTTATAAATCTTATGTTTACACTATTAGCACTTAATTTAAAACAAGATTATAAACTTTTAATATGTTATATTTTAAGTTTCAATAAATATCCAACCAGTTTAGGGTTTAATATAAAGGTCTTATTGCATATAGTTCCTTATATTAAACCAATTTTCAATTTAAAACAAGATTATAAACTTTTAATATGTATATATATATATATATATATATATATATATATATATATATATATATATATATATATATATATATATATATATATATATATATATATATATATATGTTTGTTGCAGTTCAAAATACTTTTACATAAAAATATATTGATTTTATATTTTTAATAATGTTTAGTATTTTTAGCGCTACTAACAGTAGTACAACGAATTTAAATTTTAATTCCATAAATGAATTTCTCTATTTCATTCACATGAGATTTTAAATCATAACTTATAATTATTATGATGAAATATTTTGCTTCATTTATCTAAATTCTCTTTTGAACAATATACTTCCATTTTCACCAAACAATTATTTCAAAGGTATTAATTTCAAATGTTCAACACTCAGTATGTTCTGAGTTAATTTTTCTTATTGTAAACATTAACTGCTAAATATTTTCAGCAGCTTATTTGTTAGGATATTTCTCTGATGTTAATGCTACGAGAATATTCACTGATATCAAGTGTAAGTGCTTAAAATAAGTAAAGTTGCATTGAGTAATTTTGTGTTTGCCTTTAGCATTTTCCGCTGAAACTAATAGAAGTGTACACATTCTTTAGTTGTAGTAGAAAGGGAGTAATGTAGAATGGAAAAGCAATTATATATATATATATATATATATATATATATATATATATATATATATATATATATATATATATATATATATATATATATATTGTGGAGCTGAAGATACTTCTCAAGAGAACGATTTAATATAACTTTGAAATTTGAGAATAATATTTAATACTCTTGATTAAAACCATTCAAGTTAAACATGGCTGCAATTTTCAATTCAGTTTAAACTTGGATATGGATATATTTTATAGTTACGGGAACAAATATATTTATTGTTTGTATATTGATAAAAAAATAAAATCACTAATTATTTGGCCTTTTTACTGAAAAGAAAAAACTATTTATGGGGAAAAATATCAAAATGTAGACCACTAATTTAAGTTAATGTTATCACAATGTGTATGTGGATAGTGCGATTCAGTTGTGTCTCCAATTTTAAAAATTTTAAATTCTTGGTGAAAACTGACTGTCATATCACGTATAAAATATTGCAAACGAAAACTATTATTTCAGTCAGGTTAGTTTCATACAATCATTTTTCAAGTTTGATAATGTGTGTACTCATTTGCATATTACTTACTTGTTTTAATATTAGGAAAACTATAACTCATTAATACATAACTGGAACTCAATAATAATAAGCTTATTGAGTCTTTATAAAAACGTAATTTATTCACTATTTGATTTCTTTATATTTTTAAAATAAATTCAGTGTGTCCAATGTTAAACTCAATAGAAAAACATGATTATAAAAGAAAAATTTATACCTAAGAGACTAAGGATAAATAACGTTATCATCAGTCTTGGATGTGTTAACCAATAAAATTAATTTGCATTATATTATATACTGGTAATTTATTTATATTTTATAAAAAGTTTTATGAGATTTGTATCAGGTCTAATTTTTATCTTTTTGTCGTTGTATTTAGATTTAATGAAATATTCTGGTTATACGTTATAAATGAAACTGATAAAGTATTTTTTTAAATACCGAATGCTTAACATATCTGAAAACTTGCTGAAATGAAACAATAATGGAAAAATGAGAAAATATATATGTTTTTTTTTCACAAATTTTATCAAGTAATTGAAAAATTCCGCATACAATACATTGCTGGACATTCAAATTGCAGCAACAAAGAAGAAAAGAGCTATCACAACAAACTTATTTTGTCAATAACATGTTGATAAAATATCAGATAATTAAATATATAGACATCTGTAAAATGTATTTCCTGCCAAAATCAGTAGCCAGAGTAGGCGCCATTGTTGGAGATCACCACTGCATTGATTGAAAGAGAATTTGGATGAAGTATTGGGGTACAGTAGACTAAGCAGCTTCCACACGTTATTCAAGTTGATCTGGTGTGACAGCTGGGGATGTAATCTGGGTCAATCATTGAACAACCATAGACCACATGTTTCACGTCAGTGAAAGATCCAGTGAACGAGGCGGCCAGGGAAGCAATTCAATCTGGCGATTGACGAAGAACGTTTGGACAATGCGTGACACTGTGGTTGCGCATCATCCTTTTCAAACATATCTGTAGACAAGCCCTGAAAGTAAAGAAGAACAACCTACTCACACTTCGGAGATGTAGCGATGGTTGCTTAAAGTACCGGCAATGCGTACAAGATAAATGCGAGAGTGATATTCAATAGCAACCCATACCATAATACGCAGTGCACGGCCAGTGTAGCGGTGCATAACGCAGGAGCTCAGCACCTTTTCTCAACGGTGTTTTCAGACTCAAATGCGAGCTTCGTGGTATTGTAGACAGAAGCGTGACTGCTCAGTAAAAACAATTTCATTCCATTATTTTGCCGTCTACATCTTTCTTTCATCACATCATTGGCGGCAGAGAGTTTGTGGTTCTGTGTTAAGAGTAGATGAAGCAATGAACGCCTTGCATTCAAACTACTCTGCTTTAAGCGACGGTGAATTGTATGTGTAGTAACTGGATAATATGTTACAGACTCAATGTGCTGTGGTATGATTCATGATGTGGCTGAAAGATCCGTCATTGCCTTGCACACAGTTTTCTTATCATCACATGAAGTGGTGCACTGTGGTGGATGCGACAGAACACGTTGGTCCTTCGTACCCTCCTACATCCAATGATCACATATCCGCATTACAGTTATTTGGTTTCGTCCAGCAAGAATGCTGATTTAACAGATAATCCATGATCTCGGTAGGCCACTAACCTCCCACTGTTGAACTCGGATACTTGATCAAAAAATGACCACTGTTTTATACGAGTCATAATTGAATGTTCTTTTTGAGGAAAAAAACACAATAGAAATACAATTGCCTAACTTGAAATTACCAAGCCTTAAATATCACTTTAAAGTGGCCCCACAGGAACGTGTGATATGCGTCTGCGATTTTCATATCTCCCCTCCTCTGATGAATGTTGTAAATTTTATGATTTTTGCATACTTCCTTCAGGGTATTACATTTACGGTGAGCAGCGGTGTGTTTTCAGGTTGGAATCTGGGTAAAAAAAATAAATATGCACAATGCAATGTAACAAATAATACATTATTTAAATTGAAAATATTACTTAAATACTATGTTATAACGGTAATTTAATACACAACACAAAAATATAATTTTAAGGCTCTTTTTCCTAATTTCACCTGTATATTTTTTAAAAAAAGTATAACACAATGTATACAATAATTGAGTGAATTAAAAGATTCAACAAATTTAAATACCATTTTTTCATAGCTAAAATTTCAAAGTGATCAAACATGTGTCAGCTGAGAATCAGAGAGCTTGTAACAAATGATAAAATAGTATAAAAGCTTTTTAAAATAGACTGGAAAGAGAAAATTGTTTTGAAAATGCCTAGCTAATTTTGATCAACTTATGATGTTTTATTGATAAAAAATATCGGTTTCCGTGAAGAAAAACTATTCTTTCTTTCACTAAAAATCTGTAAAGCAGCACATATGTTTGTAAATTTTAAAACAAGGGACTGATGAAAACTTTTAACTCAATATAAAGAAGAATTCGAATGTTAACTTCAAGTGCTAAAAGATATTCCTTTATTATGATATTTACAGAGAGTACAGCTGCATATATACAATTGATAGCATGTTGATTCTCTGCTAAAGAATGTACTCATCTCTGTTTCGCTAATTCACATAAAGACAACTGCAATTTGCATTGCATTTAAGAATTCATGCATGCATGAAAGAAACACCTAGGCGTAAAATTTCGACACCAGAGGATACAGTGTTTATGAACATTAAAAGTGGTTCACAAATTTGTAACAAGCAATCAGTTTCAGTTTAGTACACTTTCAAATTTTTATGCACAACAACGGCATTCATGTTGAATTATAAAGTAGTAAACCATAAATTCTGGAGTTCATTATCAGACCTCATAATTAGAGAACATTATTATTTTCCATCTAGGATGCAAAAAAGTATTTTGAATTTGAACTGCAATTTGTTACGCTTGGTTTCAATGGAAACAATCGTGTGATTGGTACTGGAAATTAGGATATCTCAACTTAGATTTTATTTAATGTCTAATAATAATGTCTAGTTTAGAATCTCGTACGGGAAGCTCACTGGGTCATGGCATTTAAAAGACAGGAATAAACTGCTCTCACTTGATTTCAAAGTGGTCACCTCAGATCATTAAAATTTTCTGAGGTCATCACTTTTCGAGATTTGTACCAACTGTTCCTCTGAACAGGCTTCACCAGAACACATCTTTAAGTGCCCGGGGCTATGCAAGGATGATTTATATAACAATCATTTTATGGTGCTTGGTTTTTAGGGGGTGTTTAGCATTTTTGACCTGGTCTAACATTGCTGTCCAAGGGGGATATGTAATAATAACGATACGATATTTCATTCCTTCAAGAAGCTAACACTCTTAAAATGTCTTCCTGAAGGTATTTTCAACAACATATCAAGATATATTAATGGGAATTATTTAACAGAGCAAACACTTATCCTAAGCCTTCCTGATTTGAATAGATAGTTAAATAAAGGTAGTACCTTTATGAAACCACTCAAAATATTACTGTTGCAGATACTTAAAGAGGAAAGCAATATTAATTGTATATTGAGTAAAACATATTAGAGACAAATAAAGAATATTAGCTGATATTTCGAATTTTATAATTATTGCATACATTTCTTCTATGAGAAATTTTGCTTGAGAAAAGGGAAATTATAGAAAAATTAATCCCCTATGTGAATTCACCTTATCAAATATTTCATAATGAAGATGTGTACTTTTATGTAAAAAAATCCTACATAATAATGACACCAAGAAATAGTATTTTCATTAATGTCAAAATCTGTTCTCGATCAAACAATGTCCATTGAATTTTAAATATTGGTTACGTTAAATGTATTTGCTTGAAATATGTTTGTAAATTAATATTCCTTTCTACAGTCCATATTTCCTGCTAATAAAAAGAAGAGAATATGTCTTCCTTGCACCTAAGCCTTTATTGTTGGACATTTAATTTCTAGATTTTTTATAAGTTGTACAACCAAATACATTCGAATGGAAATGTTTTTTTTTTAAATAAAATGTAATTTTTTATCATTATTTCTTTGATTCAAATGTTACACAAAATAAATTAGTATTTCGTTAACAAACAAAAGATTTTTTCTAAATTTAACTACACACTTATATTTAAATTGCGATTAAAATATTTATTTTGATATAAATCTATAAATTGTACACGCTTAATTTGATAAATCTCTTCTGCCATTTGCAAATGTTTCTTAAGTTACTTAATCCTTTCACAAATACTCGTTAAAATATTGAATAAAACAAGTTTTCTCTAAAAAAGAAAACTCTACAAGTTGTTCGTTTTTATAAAAAGTACTCAGGATTTGGTATTTTAATTAAAATGAGGAAGAGACACAAAGTGCTAATATTTATAAACATAACCGTTAAATGGAATTTGAATATTTTTTTAAACAGCTCAGTATTGAATAACAATTATGTTTTGTATTTCTTACATAAGATTATACACATATATATATATATATATATATATATATATATATATATATATATATATATATATATATATATATATATACACACAATCTCATACTGTCGTGGATTACGACCGAAGCAAGAATACCATTCGTTAATATGTAAATTATCATCTATGTGTGTTCAGTTAACAATTAAAATAATCTTCTAAACAACAAGAAATACATAATGGAGAAAAGTTATAAATTTTTAATTTACAATTTTACATATGAATGCAAAATTTTGTACTTAGTTCTTGAAAAGTTTTCTTCACCATCTAAAAGCAATTACTCAGAGTCAAAAATATATTGATATTGTATGAATAACTGTTTTTCAAGAAAATTGTCAATTTCAAAAGCAAAATATCACATGTTATTAAATGCTTAGATCACACAATGATTACTTTCATTCATTTTACTCAAATTGCATTGTATATACGTATTTTACATGTTAATTTTAATTCTTCGTGCATAAAATACATATTTTTGTAAACAGTTCGATGCAAAAGCTGTTCAAGATAATTGTTAAAATTATTTCTCAGGAATACAATCTGCAATAGTATTTACTAAAACGATTTAAATATTTCTTTAATGTTTTTTAGCATATACATTTCACCGTTACTCGTAACAAAAAATATTTCAAAATTTTACTTTATTTTAACTTCTCCAATGAATTCAGAAATGTAAATTCTGAAAATAATACTTATTTAGTGTATGTATATATAGTTTATCCTAATAAATTGGTCTACTTGAATTCATGAAAAATTTACGATAACTGCTGAAGTTTCATAAGATACAAAATTTTAATGTTGAAGTACATCTATTAACATATTTCTTCTCTCGTTATCTTCTCGTTAGCATCGTCATTTTCAATGCTAATAGTTAAAAAGAAAAGTCCTCACACAGCATTTTTTTCATTTTCTTAATTATTCGGAAGAACATCATGGCTACAAAATATTCTTAAATTAATATGTTTTATTAAGATCAATCACAAAACATACATTTCTTGAAATGAATACTTGAAAAATATCATTATAATGAAAATCAGAAAATTATTGCTTTTATTTCTAATGTATGAGAAAAGAATGAAGAGCGAACTATAATATTTTTTTGAATTTTTTAAGAAGTCACTTGGATACGTTGATTGTTATATTTAATATTTAAAAGAGCTTTTACTCAAATAACTCACAATGATAAAATAATTTTCGTGGAATGAAATTTCGCACCTGTCAACATTTAAAGTTTAATTATATTTATCAATATATGAAAATAATTCATTCAAATTCAAAATTTAATAATATATTTAAACCCGACCGACGGCTGAATGATTCGATTCCTGGTTAGGGCATGAATGTTACTTTCTTTCTCTGTGTGTTTCTCTGTCCTTTCTTCTGTAATGATGTATGAATGTGGCCCATCTTATAAACGGGCTTGTGGTGGTATGGAGCTGGCAACGCTACTCGTTTTTAAGACTTGGTTCACAGGTGCCTCCTGGATAATGACAAATGAGTAGCAATTTCTGGCCTTATTGTGGCATAGGTTTCGTCACCCATGTGCCCGCCATAGGGGGAAAACAATATATTTAAAAACAAGAAAAAAATTCATATATTTCACATGACGTTTAACTTTAACTTTCGATTTAAGTAATTTAAAAAAAAAAAAAAAAGAAAAAAAAAAAAGAAAAAAAAAACGGCAAGTTAGATCAGAAATTATATTCTTATTTTATCAAATCTGATGTGTAAATTTGTTTTCTATAATTATTTAATAAACCGAGTAAGAACCACATTTTATATAAAGAGAAGAAGTGATTATAAATATGTACAGTTTATAACAAATGAACCACACAAGAAAATTAAGTTTTGAATAAAGTTTAAAAAATGTTAGTCAAAAATCACTGGTTGAGGACGCTGATTGTCCGAAATAAAACTGGAAAAAAAGCATTCACTTATTCACAATGACAAGTGTTAGTCATGACTATCAGGATAAACAGTCAAAAAAAGAAACTTGTTGCACACGTTACAAATCCATTAGCAGATTAAGCGTGTTGAAATGAAGTGCAAATTGATTGACAGATGGTTTGTATTCACACAACGTATAAGGAAATAAACACATTACACATATGATTATAAATAGCCCAAGGTTAGGAGCCAAATATATTAAGATTAGATTATCGTGGCAGATATGCAATCGTGTAAGTTAGGCCTATTTGCAACATGTATAGTTCACTGGATTTGCAAAATAAGGCAAAATGCTGCATAAAGCATTCTGTGCATAAACCGATAATGAATACTGAGGGAAATCACACTAGACTCAGAACTTAGATAATAGCTGTAGCTGTATTGGTTTTTTTGAAGGATTCGATACCACTTTTGTAAAATGTTCTTGGTTTTGATATTCCCATGTAATGAGAAGAGGGAGATAAGATTGCAGAACATCAGACAACTTTAGAAAGCAGCTTTGAATTCAAACCAAAGTAAATTTTACAAATAATATTTGGCTGCTGTGGAACTTGTAATGGTAGCAATTTGTAAGGAAAAAAATGCAATAACACAAGAATCTTTCAATACCGTAGAAGCACTTCACTTAACACTTACTGCAGAAGCGTTACGAGACAATTTTGCTGCTGTATCATTTAAAATATATACTAACACTGACATGCTAACGTAACTTCTAACAGTGAGAGTCTTACTTTTTATCGTGAACAATCCTTCAGCCAATGCTTTTCAAACCATTTAACCAGCATTAGAATTCCGGTTGCAATATGAAGTTAATCTGCACTCTCTTTCTGTCAATTTGTTTTTCATACTTTCGTAACACGCTGATTAACTTGTTATTTATATAGAATAGCTTCAATTGGAGTGCTAGATAAAATGAAGATTATAATCTGAAACTGAATGAAAAGTCTTGAGTTATCAGAATCTCTTATGCAAAATTGAATGAATCTGTCACGTATCTCCAGTTTCTATTTCATTATATTCTTTTGTTTCAAGACAAAATCTGACACATTTGGGACCCATTTCTCGCCAATATCACAAATTATTAGTACAATTATAGTTTTTTTTTAATATATACTTCAAATTTTAAGAAACATTTAGCTAATCCACTATTTAAATATTTTCCAATGCATTTTTTAGAAATAAAGAATTACATATATATTTAAAAACTGTTTACTGAATCATGAATTACGTACTTGTCGCGAAGTGTACTCATATAATTTTTTTTAAAAGGGAGAAAATGAGGCAAAATTCTTATTGAAGAATTGAAAACTGTCTTGATGTAACAACCTTTTTTATGATTGTAATCTAGAAAAAAATTAGATTAATTCAACGATATATTTCAGATTAACGTATTATTTATCTTTTCTAAGGTTACAGATTATAATACTTTATAAGAACTACATTTAGCTCAAAAAATGATTTGAATTCATCGTCTTTAACTGTTAAAAAATTTTAAGTTATTTAATTACAACAAATAACATACACAGTAATTATTTAAATATATTAAGCAATAAACTTAATTTTTTAGCTCTAGTAAGATGGAAATAAATAAAAATTAAGTTTTTTAAATATATCTAAGTGTTGAATCAAATTAGAGAAATTATTGTAAGTACTGTATTATGAGAGAGGGATTAATACTTATTTATATTTCATCAATGCTTACAAAGCATATCAATTTTATGTTTCTTCATGAAAGTCATTAAAAACAACACTAAGACAAAATAAGATTTTTAATTTTTAGAAAATTTCTTAAAATGCTAAATATAAAACGGAAAATATTTGAAGTTTTATTCTTTTATATTTAAGCTACAACAATAAAATTATGTAAATTACATATATATTATACTTTTATCAAAATTTAAGGAGTTTTAATATTCAGAATATACAATTATTTTTAAATACTAACAGTAGATTGTTTAAAATATTATTTATCAAATATAATTAACAATTATTTAAAATTTTGATTACAAAAGTAAGGAAATTTAGTATTCAAAAATAAAAAATTCAATTTATTATGTTACACACACATTATAATCTAAATGAAATGCATTAGAATGCCCAAAAGATTAATGATATTTTATTTTGTCAAATATCATAATTAAATCAAATAAATCATTTACATTTTTCAATGTTCAGGGATGTATTTCTATAGTTTAATACAAGAATCCTAAAAAGAAGATATATCAAAGGCAAAAAAATGGAATGAATATAGTTTTGTATTAATGAACTAAAAAAATAGTAAAACTAATAGTTATACAATATACATAAAGAAATTCAAAATTTAAATGTCATTTATATTAAAGAATATATTGTTGTGATACACATTAAATGTAACTATAATATAACTGATGAAATTATATATATATATTATAAATTTTCAATTTAAACACCTGCAAATGTACATCACTAGAAAATAATTGAAACGTATTATAAACATTTGCAATATCATTAAAATTATACTTTTCTTTAATAGTTATAGAAAAAATCATTAAATATTTTAGTTATTACATAGATATTAATCAGTAATATTTATACATTAAATTGTCAGCATGATTTTTCAGATTATTCAAAGAATACAGTAAATCGTTTAAACCATGCTCTAAAACAGTGATTCTCAACCTGTGGGGCGCGCTCCCTAGGGGTTGCGAGCACACTAATGGGGGTCTCGAGCATATCCAAGAGAAAATATTATTTAAAAAAATTGATTAAAAGGAAAGAACACACACGCACATACAAAACAAAATACATTTTGACATATTTAATAATTAACTTATTAAACTAAAACAACTTATTAAATTAAAAACAAATTTAATAATTATTAGTGACTTCCTTGGGACTGTCTTTCAGAGCAAAGTTTTTCGAAGCAGGATTTAATATAAGAAATAGACACTCTCAATTCTTTTTCTATATTTAGCTGAGATCTATATTTTGTCTTCAAAGAACCCCTGAAGAAATTCCAGTTTCACAATTCTAAGATGTTGAAAATGGTAGTAGAATGTGAAATGCCCTTGTTTTTAGTGCTGAAATCTCATCATCCACTCCTGCCCAAAATTCAAAGAGTGATTTATTACTCAATTAACTTTTGGTTTCCCCGCTTGCTGTGAAGTTAGTGAAAGTTTCTTTTCTTCTTACATTGAGAGTCCTTCGGGACTATTTTGAAATGGATCCCTCACCCAATTGTAACTTGATATTAGTTTGTCGTCAGCAAGAAAGCACTTTTTAAAATTCTTTGCTAGAATTGCTAAATGATTTTCAATGGTTACAAAAACAGCGTTTACAAGTTGTTCTTCAGCCTTGTAAGTTTTAATACAATCATTCAAATTTGCAAATATTGTTTTCTTACCTTTAATTTATGCTCCACCATTCCAATTTCCTAACAAACAACATTAACTTTATCACTCTCCAATATATGTATATTTGCTCCTTGAAGTTGAAAATTCAAGTTATTTAATTTCTCGAATATGTTAACCATATAGCTCAATTTCTTCACAAATAAACTATCGCGAAAATTATCAGCTTCCGGTCTGTTTTCTTCTTCTAGGAAAATGGCGATTTCTTCTCATAATTCATAAACACGTTGCAAAAATTTCCCTCGTCGTAATCACCTTGCCTCGCAAAAAAAAAAAAAAAAAAAATAACGCTGAATGTACTGCACCCATGTCTTTACAAAGTTCGGAAAAGATTATTGATTTTAGGGGCCTCATTTTTATATAATTTACTACGGTTAAAACCGTAGTTAACACAATATTCAAACCAGGACTCATTTCTTTTGAAGCCAAAGATTCTCTGTGGATCATGCAATGTGTCCAGAGGCACTGTGGCGATTTTTGTTTCCCACGTGTTTGAATGCTTTGGAACCTTCCGGACATAGAATGAGCACCAGTGCATATTCCGACGAAATTTTTCCATTTTATGTTTGTCTCATTCTTAACATCATTTAAGATAGCAAATAATGTGAGTGCTGCTGTTTGAGTTCTATTGGTTTGCAGAAAAGTAATTCTTCTACTACTGACAAATCATCACAAAATCTAATATAGGCAATGAAGCGAGCATCTTTATTATTATTTGTTGCCTCATCGAATTGTATTGAAAACAATTTGTCAAGCAAATTCGACAAAAGCTGGCACTCTACATCGTCAGCTATATAAGCAATTCGACGGGCAACAGTATTATTTGAAAAAGGTATAGACTGCAATTGTTTTGCAAAATTATCTCGAAATATAATTTCTACAATCTGAATTGCGTCTGGCAAGATAAGATTTTCACCAATTGTGTGAGGCTTTTTACATCTGGCTATTTTATATGAAACTTCGTAAGAGGCAATTAAAGCTTTTGCATTTACAGACAAAGATTTCTCTAAACAATGATTTTTGCTTTTCATATAATTTTAATTCGAAGAATTATGGTTTCTTTATGTACTCACTATGAAGCGTTTGCAAATGTCGTTTAAGTTTATTAGGTTTCATGCTGTCTGTTGCCAACATTTTTGAGAGAATGATACACAGGTCCATTTCTTCTTTATTTACTTCAGTATTAGTGAACCCAAAAATTAAGTTTTCTTGAGAATATTTTCTGGATTTTATTTTCGGAACCACGCTCGTCTGTGTGCTTGTTGATACTTGTCTATCGTCTAATGCTCGCTTACGCCTGCTTAAAAATTTATCCATGATTTCGCATAAGTCTGCTGCCGTGAATATTTAATACGGTGAATTGTAATTATATGAAAATATATATAGCATACACATTCAGAATAGATTCAATAGCGATAAAAGGATCGAGTCGAATGAGATTGTCTGGAATTGAAATTGGCGTCATAGAACTTTCTCCTTCACCCTATGAGAAAACATTTGTTGACATCTGCGCATGCTCCTAACCTAACTTTTAAGTTGACCAGACAAATCGAAACTTCTCGCGAAACCGTAAGAATGCCCGACATGACGGGATGCAAGAGCAATAGCAAGGCATAGGATTCTTCTTTTTTCAATTCTGTGGATTGGAGTTGCAAAATATCAATACATTTCCGTATTCTTGGTAATTTGTAAAGTTTAAATTTAAGGTTGTAGTGCAGGTTTAGCACAAAATACTCGAAATGCACTATTATTGTATACATTTTATTGTATGCGGTGGGGGGGAGGTATGATGAAAATTATGATTCAAAATTGGTCCATGAATACTAATAGGTTGAGAAACACTGCTCTAAAAATATTTTAATGTCCTTAGACAAAAAAGTCTAGATAAGATTGATAACACTTTCTCAAGAGAATCTTGAAATTGCTTACACCCATGGTACTTGAGAGATCTCTCAAAAAAGCTATTCTGCCATCCTATTGCTTCTTCTAGATGACAGAAGACACGAACTAAGATCATCAACACTGATATAATCGCATCTAAATTCACCATTTAACTCCTGGACCTCCCTTTTTACCTGCGCGTGATTCTTAAACTATTTATTAAATATTTACAGATTATAAATCAGCCATACAAGCCGTCATTAACGAAGAAACAAACATTACCTCATCTACAAATTCTCAACTAGAACAGCTACGTTGCAAAGTAAAATTACATGGCACATGTAAATATCGAAGGTAATACACGTGCTGATTTTTGGCTGAAAAACTAGAGAGACAATGATAATCTTAATGTAACAATCACATAGGTTGATGGAAACTCAGTCGCAGATTTAGAAACTAACATCTCTCCTTTAAGAAACCTCTCATCATGGACTCCAATGAGAATCCTTATGCCTACAACTACAAAGTGTAAGATCCATCACTTTAAGAGTATGAGGATTTATAGTGAGGAATCTAGATACTATACACTATGCAAAAACTGATCATAGCAATAAATATGTATGTGTGCCTATATTTCTCTCCAAGAGCACACTAAATCTTGGTTTAGTACCCCTTATAAAAAAAAAAAAGCAGATTTTTTACAAATCCAGATTTGCGCAAATTCCGATTTTGAAAAGTTCTATATAGCCGAATTTAGATCTCGCACCTGCAGTTATTGTAAGTTTCGTTGATTTTTACTTTTCATCTCTTATGGGATCCATCGTCACGAGAAGAATATGTGCAAATTTCATTTACTATTGTACACAAGATAGTATTATTCAAATGAAGATAAATAAAATAAATTTAATTCCATAAATTCATAAGCAATAAAATTTTCAATTTGCGAAACATAAAAGTATACTTAATAATTCGTAATTTTAATTATTATAACTGACTACAACTGTACTCATTTTATAATTCACTATTGAAAGTTTTAAATTGAGCATACTTTTAAATGTTTCACAAAGACATTTGAAAAATTACTAATACAAAATATGCTAAAACCATATTTATAAGCTAATAATAATGAAACTATATTATGTATGAAATATATATTAGACTTATATTATTTCATTATTTATTGTATATTTAAGAGATACTATATAATTTTCAATACTATATATATATATATATATATAATTAACAATGATTAAAATATTCAACGTTTAACAGTATAACACGCTTTAAGCATTCTAAATACTTGAATTGTAAATTAAAATGCATAATTTTTCATTTTTAATCCTGATTTATAAAAATTAAGAGATTAATTTTAGAATACAAATCGTTGCTTTGTAGCCTTAAAATTTAAAGAAATGTACCATAGCAAAGAAAATAATTCTCTAGGGTATCGTCTTAATGAGAATAACAACAAATTAATATTTCAAAAGTTAAGCATATAAAATTTTCTTTTCTGTTTTGGGTTAAATATTTACAAAACAATTCCTGATTTTTTTTTGTTTTCATGCTTCCAATAGGGAGGATGGGTATGTATTCTTAGTGGTAATTAGTTTCAAGCACTTATTACGCAAAGATTCCTAATATGTTTTGTAACAAAATTAAGACAATAAAATATAAAATATGTTTGACCGAATATTATTTTCTAAAAATGAGAATAATGAAGTACTGCATGAAAATACAGTTTTTGAAAAGTTAAAAAATAATTAGGTTTAAATCATTTTACTAAATAGTATTTTCTACTAGTATCAAATGAAAACTGACTTATACAAGACTGAAGAATTTTGTATTTTATATGTTTTAATTCAATAAGCGGAATATCAATTTAGAATTTTTTGACATCAAAAGAAAACGGAAAATTTGGGAACAAGCGTTAAAAAAACGAAAAAAAAATCCGTTTCTTAAAATAAACTAAAATACTTTTTTAGGAACTTATAAATTCTTTTTCTAAACTTATGGTCTTAACAATATCTACTGATTGTAAAATTTGACACGCGTTTGTTAAAATGTATGGATGGATTGTTTAAATGCGATATATAAATAATTTATAAGACTTCTTTAATTTTTTTCTGCAGGAATAATTAAATTAAGAATCACTGAGATTCATTGAAAACACTATTTTAAACAATACTCTTAAAGTTTCTATTAACGATAATAAAATCCAAATAATTTTTATATTATGAAAATCTCTATGCCTGCACAACAAAATCTTCGTTTCTATTAATACAAAAGTATCTCTTACGAGAATTATTTTTACACATATCTTCTAAAGTTCCCCTATAAGTTTATTGAATAATGAGCCACAAAAAATAAACGTATTTTTTTGATGAACAAAAATCTCTAGACTCAGTTATCTCACATAAAATATATTATTAATGAAAGATCAAACTATTTTTAAAAATAAGTTCACACTAAGCTGAAAATTAAATCTAATTTTTAATGATGTACTCAACAGAAAAAAAGATCTTAAATACTATTTATAATAATAGCTGATAAATTTATGAATCTCTGAAAATGCGAAGATCAAAAAAACAAAATATTCACACTGAAATCATATGATAATATCACCAATTATCTAAATTCAAACTAAAGTTTGCATTTTTATTTTTTTAAGAAAAATAATGAAATAATTCTAAATAATGTTCAATAAAAAATTAAGATTAAATTTGAGTATAATTTTCTAGTCATTTTTGTAATATCAAAGATAAATTTACTAGAATAGAAAATTTTATCTTTGTTTGATGTTTATAACAATTCCGAATTTTTGTAAATGAAAGAATGCATAGCATCAAGTAAGCGAACATTTCAAATCTAAGTTTCAGTTTTAATTAATTGTGATTAATTGGATAGTAAAATCTTGTTATTTATTATAATTTATAAATTTAAAAGAATTTATAACGCAAATAAATTGTTACTTCTTAGTTAATGCTTAAATATTATATTTTCATACAGAGACAGTAGGAAAATGTTAAATGATTAAAATAATTAAATCAGGGTTTGTCTCCACGATCATAGAATATTGTCAAAAAGTGTGTATAGATAATTTGATCTAATTATAATATTTCTGTTGCAGGCCAACTTGTCTAATGGTCAGCGTGCCTGACTACGGATAAGGAGGTCCTGGGTTGGAATCCCGTTTCAGGCATGGATGTACTTTCACTCTCTTTCTATTCTGTTTTTGTTCTTTTCTTGTGTGTGAATGAGGTATGAATGGTACCTACCCTATAAGTGGGTCCCTATGGCATGTGTGAGAGTGCGATGGCGGCCTATCCCCCTGTGATGCATCAGAGGCAATGCCTCGGTGTCAAAGAGGTCGCTGTTTATGACCGGTTCCTTGGGTATAAGAGGATAATATATCCCGATATACCCTTACCATTGGAAAAAAATAATATTTCCTTTTAAGAAAACTTGACTTACCAATTAAATCTACATTCTCGGAAAAGCAAAAATTTCCGATTGGAACACATTTCTCAGAATAATTATTATACATACTTATGTACATAAATGCATACAAAATGCATTCATATATATATATATATATATATATATATATATATATATATATATATATATATATATGTAGAATTTTCCCCTTACAATAAGTGTTTCATAAATTACTTACTCAAATCAAAGAGGAAATTATGTCGTCAGCACTCTTAATTATTTTTACATATTAATCAACTGAATATAATATTATAGAGATAAGAATATGCAATTATTTTATTAGCATTAGTGAAGAATAAGATATTATTTCCTACATACTGAAATGTTTATAAATGATGTGCTCTTTTCTTACAAAACTAAATCTAATTCGCCTATTACAATTTATTTTTAACATGAAACAATAAGAGAAATATTGGTTCAAGTATACCGCTGTGACGGACAATTTTAATTACATTATTTAATACATTATCACTTCACTATTTCCTTAATTTACTTAATTCTTTAGTGATTATTTTAATTTAAAATAAAATAGTTTAATTGCAAAAAAGTTTTAACACGCATATTTTGATTTCATAAACAAACATTCAAATTCCATAATGTTTCTGTGATCAATGTTTAGTATTGTATATTCTGATTTTACAAAACTATAAATTGTTTCAAAATTTTCCGTATTATCATATTTTGAACTTATAAAAACATTTAGATAAATAAAAAATGTATTATTGTTGAATGACATCATATTAAGCTTAATTAGTTTTAATGTAAATATATTTTTGATTTACATTAAAATTTAAATTTAGTAAATATTTTTTAACGTTGATAAAATTGAAATATAAATAGGAATTTTCATAAAGTATAAATCGAAAGACATAAACATTAGATTTGGAGATATTAATGACTGAGTTTAATCAAAATGTGATGTGAGGGAATATAATACAAGTTATAATGCATTACTTAATATACTAAAACTATTCTAATAATTAACTTAATCTGTAATGATAATTTTGCCTTTCATGTTTCAAATATCAGTTAAAACCAACTAATCTCTTATTACACATTTCTCATACTAATACTATAATAACAAGTTCAATGCAAAAAATTTCAAATTATCACCTGTGTGAGTGTAATTCAATTTAAATAAATAACAACTTGAAATATGTTTAGTCAGATGATATTTTTAATACGAAAAGAGGAAGTAGTCAAGTAATTACTGACGAATATATATATATATATATATATATATATATATATATATATATATATATATATATATATATATATATATATATATATATATATATATATATATATATATATATATATATATATATATATATATATATATATATATATATATATATATACTGTTCACTTTCAGAGTAAAAGGCGTTTAAAATTAAAACCAAGTGTTTCCTCAAAAAATGGTAGGGATGTCCCACATGAAAAAATATCAATTCATATGATAAATGCATTAGTTTTGCTATTTTTATTAAAATTTTAAAAGTATTTTCTGGAAGTAGAATATGGATTGACTTGGCAAAATGAATTTATTACGAATAGAAATTGCAAAACCTTCATTAAAATCTATATGTAAATATTGACCAAGTTAAAATATATTATTATATGTTTGGATATTTTCCTGAAACACTTTTCATTCACTCATCCAATGAAATTAAATTTCCGGAAAATTCAATTAATATTTAAAGGAGTGATTTTTCAAAAATTGTTCAGATTTCGATTAATTTAAAATTTATTTCGTTTGTGGATGCTAGAAGAAACAAAATTGATTTATATGCAGTCAGCATTTTTTAAACTTTATATATCTATATATATGTATATGTATTTATACTTATTCATCCAATATTCAAACATAAATAATATTTGGATAAATATTAAGTTTTACACCAACATTATTGATTTTTTATTAGTTGGGTAAATTCTGACTTTTTTTTGCTTCATGTTAAGTTAAAAACACTATTGAAATTTCAAGATATAAAACTCTTATTTATATAATTTTAATTATTTTTAAAATTAAAACATTTTGCTAAATAAAAATTATAAACCCTCAATTAATTATAAACGCAAAACTTATAAACTGCAATTTGCATATATTTAAAGATCAATAACTATACGTTTAAGGATTAAATTAAAAAATAATCATCAAAAAATCTTAGTTTTGAATACTATTTGAATTGTAATTAAAATATCTTAAAAATTAATAGTCATTTATAATTATAATAATCGATAATATTTGTAATTATTTGAAAGTACTGAGATAAAAAACATTTTTATCTATAAAAATCATTAAAAGTTACGAAATTATTTTGTGTAACTAATACAGATAATTAAGATTTTAAAAGTAAATTTAAAAAAAAAATGATTTTGTCTTCCTTAATTTGAGCTTAAATTTTAGAACTCATTTTTAAGTAAGTAAATGTGTTATAAGATTATTACTGTGCATTGCATTGATCTTATATATATATATATATATATATATATATATATATATATATATATATATATATATATATATATATATATATATTAAATGATAATTTTATAATGATAATTTTATAATTTTGAAATATTTACTTGTAACTAATTTTATAATCGGATTTCATCATTTCGATTAAAATTCAAAAGCAGAAATTAGCCTTAAACACAGAAGTAATATATGCATATCCTTGTACAAGGGGTCAATCTTAAATGAAGAGGATGACATTTATAAAATTTTTAGCAATTTTAGTTTTCATATTATGAAATTAGTAACATAACATTTAATACGAAATTATTTTATTAACATAGTTTTGCTGTGTATGATTTTAGTTTCTAAAACATGATTCATTAACTTCATTTTAATTTAAACTTATTCAGGAAAAATCAGCATTTCGCTTACTTCTTTGAAACACATCCCTTTAAATTAAGTTAACTTACATTCATTTCATGATTTTCGATGTTAAATGGTATTCAAGTATTCTTTCAGTTTACATCAAAAGCTTATTCAGATTTTATTTTCTGTACTTGTATGCTTATGATTACTACCTTTTTAAAGGATATTTTCAGCAGATTAATATCCATTGGTAAAAAAATAATATAAATCAACAATATTGAGATATTATATAGTTATACATAAATTGTGTTAAATACATTTTATTTGAAGTGAACGTAAATTTATTTTCATATAGATAGTTTATAAAATATTCGTATAAGTTTGGATCAGTTTTCTTTTATTTTCACATCGTCGTTTAGCATATTTAGAATCTTGACGGAGTTTAAGCCAAATACCGAAACTGAAATTATGATTTAATCACTAAAATCAATCCCCACATATTATCCCGCTATCGCTTCTCTTTAGAAATTCTCAATCTACATATTCAGTAAGCAATTATTTAAAACATTTTAATTTCAAGAATTTTCCCTGCCATAAGTTATCAGTTTATTTTTCCTAGAGTAAATTATTTCAAATTTGCATTTTAAGCTATGTATTTGGCCAGATATTTCAGTGGTGTTGCTCCTAAGAGAATACCAACTGATAACGAAGACGTAAGTTTTTGAAGTAAATAAAATTGATAAGAATAATCTTGTCTCTACCCTCAAGATCTTCGCTGGAAACAAATCGTAGTACACTCTTTCCTTAGTTTTATTGAGAAGGAATAATTACAATTATTGCTGGTCATGATATTCCTGGATAAAATAATATATCTCATTTTGAAGTTTTACTTGTATAATTAATATTTGCACGTATTTCTCCTTTTTGGTGTAAAATATTCATCTACTTACAAATAATCACTTAATTAATTTTAATGAGTTAAATTAATTTTCTTTGTAATTTAATAATAAATTATAAGAAAATTAATGCAGTTCTTAACTAAAAATCTTATAAAAACTGTAATTGTAAATATCATTTCACATTAATATTCTTTTAGAAAGGGAATCAATTTAATTGAATAAATTGAAGGATTTTTAGAAAAGAAGAAATAAAAGGAATATAACCGAATGCCTAAAAAGTACGATAACATGAAAAATATAAAAGATTCTGCAAACCCTAAATGTTTTAAATTTATATATTTTTAAATACGTTAAAGATTAAAATTTAATCTTTAATTCGGCTAGCATTTGAAATATGTGTGTTATCAGTTTGAGAATAAAAATAATGAAGATTGACGATAAACATAGTGTAGTTTGATAAAAATTAATATTGCTTTATATTATTCATTTTAAAATTTAGTAATTTTATAATTTTAATTTTTTATAAGCACAATGTGTGTGTATTTCAATAAATTATATAAGTTATAGCACTCATTACACTTTTCTGTGGAATAGCTTATAAAATCACTGATTTTAATTGAAAATATTTGTAGTTAGAGAGATCTTAAAATTTAATGGTCTGTGTCAATAAATTCTACATGCAAGGTTTTTGTACAGAGCATAATCGTCTACAATGATTATAATTCTAAATTAACAAAATATTATTTTATTCCATTATAGTTCTTATGTTAATATAAACTCAGAATTTTAAGATAATAGCAATATTTTAAGATTGAGAGAATTGCATTTGATATATTTTCCATAAAAGTTTCCCAAATTTATTAAAACTCTTCATAACTCATTACTATAAGAACTAATTTTATTTCTAATTTTTTAGCATTTTAAATAATAAAGTATCATTAGCTTGCTTAGAGTAATGTATAAGGACGAAAGCACCATTGATATGATCAAAATAAAGTCAATTTATAAAATTATATTTTTTCCATTCCGATATGTCTTAAATAAAAGCTTACTATGCATAGAATCAAAAGTTATTTCAATTAGCTAAACTTTACTTTGATATTAGGTAAAAATAGAAATATTTATTTATGCATATGACTTCAAATAATACATTTAGTTTCTTATTAAAGTTCTACACTTGCAATTTCTCTGGCAAATTGCAAGTCATGTTGAACTTTTTGTAGCTGTATCTTTTTTATAAATTCGTACTTCACATTCAGCTTTAAACTTGGATAACTTAACTTCTTTTTATTGCAAAAATTTCAAATAAATGTAATTAATTAAACGATGGTAATTAACAATAATGTTTTTATAATTTTGCTTTTATTAAATACACATTTAAAGGAATTCTTAAAACATCAAAATACTGAGAAGAATAAAATAGTGTTATTTCCACTATTGAATGCATTCAAAATTATATAAAATAGTTGTGCAGATAAATATAAAATTTCCGACTATTTGATTTCAAAACCATAGAAATTTTGTGTATTGCATTCACTATGTATTGTATATTATCATAAAATGTTCACCTCTTGCCCACATATTAAGATGATAAATGTTAATTTTTTTAAATGTATTTTACCATTTTTATCGAAATTCTGTGACTGTTTAACACAAAAATTTTCAAAAAAATCGAATAATTTCTCGGGCATTCTTCATACAGACTTTACTTAAAATAAATTATTCTATTAAAAACTAATATATAAAAATGTTATTGAATTTTCATCATCTTTACTGAATACTATTTAATATACATTTGTAAAATTATTAATCATTAACAGTTAATACTTTATTATCTTAAAATAAAATATCCCTAACTATTATTTCATGATGTAAATTTAATATATATTATGTTATTCAATGGATTTAAGTTTCAGTGTTTTATCATAATTTTGGGAAAATTCCCCAAAAATCTCAATTCATAATATCTTTATATATAAATATATATATATATATATATATATATATATATATATATATATATATATATATATATATATATATATATATATATATATATTTGAAAATGAAATTTTGGTGAGATTTTAAGTTTATTTATTCTTTAGTCAGAGAAATCTGAGCAATGGTTGTACATTTAAAGATAAGAATAATTCATTACACGCAAACATTTTTTTTCTACGTTATGTATTTTTTTTATAAAATCAATAATTATTCTTAAGTCTATAAACTTAAAAAAACCTTTTTTTTGTACTTCTTGAAAAATTTAAGTTTTTTTGTCCTTAAATTCATTTTTTTACTAAACACCTGATCCCAACTCTTCAAACACGTTTTCAACGTCAATGAGATTCCTAAATTGGTGCTCTAAAGATTAAATGGAACTGCAAAAAAATTAAAGTAAACCATTTACGTGTCAAGTTGAAGTCAGTTTTTAATTGATTCAATTAAAAAAAAAAACTGTTTAGTGAAATGAGTTTAATCGAAGAGTTTTTTTTTCTTTTCAAGTGTTTTTAAGGCAATTTTTTTTCACTTATCCCTCTATCAGGGACGGGAATTTGTACTTGCATACATTATATTTTTTCATTAAGTTTTATTCTTAGAAGATATTCAAATCTTGACATAATGAGAGTTTGAAATTAATTATTCCAATGATTCCCCTCCCCCACATCTATAAGAACACGGGGAAAAACAAAAAAATAATTTTTCTTTTTTGAATTTCTCATGGAAGAGTGAGGCAAATATTACGTGCTCAACTTTTGAAACATTTATTTCACGTCAAGACGAAACCTTTTAGCAGTATCTTGTTATTCTAAGATTTTTCCTCTCATTTTGCATAATGAGATTATTACTTAGCCAATCTCTAGACTCTATCAAGCTTCTAATTTCCTGTAGAGGAACAAATAAGAAAAACTTTTATTTTAAAATTCAGCTATGATTTGATTGTTTAAAAGTATTATTTATTTTTATTATTCAAAATTCTGTTATTATATTCACAGAAATTTAATCACCCGACTAATCAATTTGAAAAATTAAAATATTTAAATTTGAAAATATTAAATTGTACTTTTAATGGAAATGAATTACATGATATTTGGTTCATGATAATTTAACTAAAAATGAATTATGTATGATATTTTCATAATATTTTAAAACAGTTGCTTAAAAATTCAACACACACACAAGTATCTAAGAAATAAAATTTAAAAGTGAACTTTTGGATAACTGATATACTTAAGTCCCAAAATAGTGTTGGTAATTTAATTTCAGTTCTGATCGGATATTTTATTTTATTTGTAATATGTATTCCTCCTGAAAATTTAATTTTTTTTAATATGTTACCAGGCACCTTAGAAATTTTGAATAATAAAATGAAAACAAAAAAATGATTTTTAAATAGAGCAACTTTGATAATAATTACATACTTATCGTTTTAAATACTAAATCTAACTAACAACCAAGTAACTAGTATATTGTTTAATTATGTTTAGATTTATCGAAATTCATTGTTTTAAAAGTATGCACGGCACTCGACATACTAGAAGTTTTCACTTTGAATATGCTAAAATTAAAAAATAAAAGTTTCAGGTGTTTCACAAGTTCATTGTAATTATTATTGATATTATTTTTAATATGAATAATGTAGACACAGATTCCCTGGTGTAAATTTAAATCTAAAAAGTATAATGGGCAAACAAAAGTAATTCATAATAATACAGTAAATTGCTGACTAAATAATGCATATTACTGGAAATTTAATATGCTCTCTCTTTTGATTTTAAATTTTTAATTTAAATTCTTAAATTTATACAATACCCTAAAGGGCTATATATTTTTTTTATAAAAAACAAGTTATCTCTAACTTGTTTTTATTTAAAAAATAACCCTCATTGAAACCAAAAAATGACCATAAATATTTTAAACACGCATTTTTAAGCAATTTCGTTGTGTGTGTGTAAAGATAATTACTCAATTTATTTTGTAAATTAACTTATTCTCAAGAAAATTTACAAAAAAAAGTTTTTGGATAGTAGTTTTTAAATTTCAAAATTTTAGATTTCGATTAATAAGCAAAACTTTCATATTATGTTTGAGAAAATTAGCTTATATTTTCAGTTATGGTTCATTTCTTTTAAAATGAATTCAATCTATTATTATTGAAGATTTATAAATTTAGAAATAAATAATTCGCCTTTTTGAATTCCAGATTATAAATTTAACAGAAATTAAGTGCAATAAGAAAAAATAAATTTCCTTTTGTCCCATAAACCTTTGTCAAAAATGCTGATCTACCTTAAGGAAAGAATTCATATTAACGAATATATTTTTCCTTTTTATATCAATAGTTAAATTATTCCAGTTTAAGATTATGCATTTGTTTTTGGGTAAAATACTCCGATATTTAATTCAAATCATTTGTATACAATTAAGATTAAATATAAAACTTGCTCATAATGACCAAATTAAAGTTATGAAAGTAAATCAAAATTAAAGATGAGAGCTATACCTCAGTTAATCAGTTTATTACTGAAAATAACTTAGTCTAACATATTGTTTTACTAAAAATTAAATTACTTGGTAGTAATTTGTCAGCTTTTATTTACTCATTGAAGATGCTGAGATAAAGATATTATTAGGAAATTGTAGTGTGCTTATAAAATTGAAAGAGAATATGGGGTGAATTCGAACCATTATATTTATGTTTATACCAAAAACATTAAACAGAATAATTTATATAAAATATTTAAAAAAAATTACTTAAATATCTTAATTTTATATATAAGAATAAGTTTTAGTTATATTGAAATAGAATTGTTCCTTTAATTTAAATTTCATTTGATATTTTGCAATACATATTTGTTCTAAAATCTTACTTAAATAAAATGAGAAACCAAATGTAATTAATGTTCTTGAGATTAAGATTTTGTAGTTACGTCTTTACGCACTCTCGCAGCTTTAATAAGAGATGACGTTAATGTCAATCTTACTCGTATAAGTATTGATGCATCTTGTTGATTATCCACTTTAAAAACATAGTTAAATCATTCGTAATACATTTGAGTTATTATTAAATCTGTAAACGTTATACCTGTAGTTCTCTTTAGCATAATAGGGAATAGTTGTGTATAATGCTATTACTGATAAATATTTATTGTATTGTTATTTATATTATTTTAACGCTTATAACATATATAACAAATAACTTATATATATATATATATATATATATATATATATATATATATATATATATATATATATATATATATATATATATATATATATATATATATATATATATATAACAGATAACCTGTGTAAATAATTTAAATGCAATACATTTAAAAGTTTATAAAAAAGAATGAATGTCTTGCAACGTCTTTCAAACAATAATATTTGTCAAATTACCAATGATTTAAATATCAAAACTCCTTATTCCGATTCCTTATTTCCGAATAAACATCTTTAAATATAGTCTATGATATTTAATCCGTCGGACTCCTACTAAAACTATAATTCAAAGTTACAGATAAAATTTTATTATACTATTTTACTGTGCTGTGCTGCTTTTTCATTATAAATAACAAATTTTATAACTTGAAAATAATTTGTAAAACTATTTAAAAGTCTCTATACAGCATATTTAATTAACACCATTTAACACAATTTCTTGCGGGCAACTAGTCTAGTGGTCAGCGTGCCTGACTACAGATAATGAGGTCCTAGGTTTGAATCCCGGTTCAGGCATGGATGTACTTTCTCTCTCTCTCTCTATCTTGTCTTTTTCCTTTCCTTGTGTGTGAATGAGGTGTGAATAGTTGCCTATCCTAAGAACATGTCCCTATGGCATGAGTATGTACTGAAGAAGTCGGACTCCACACCAAATACGGTTCAGTTGGAAAAGTGGAGCAAAGCACTCCAATTTGATAGCCTGGCTGGCACACGAGAACAAAAACAACATCACAATTTCTTACAGATAACTATTACCAGTGTTAAATTGTTGTCTTAAACTCAAATTTTTTCCTACTACACTCACTTAATTCTTAAAAACTCATTTATAATTTTGTAATATTCAAATCATTTCTACTTTATAATTTTATAATATTTCTCAGAAAATTCTGCAAATATCTAAATAAAAATAACTTAAAATAAATGTGGTTATTCTGAATTTAACCATTCTTCTGTGAGATAAATCTAATATATTCATTATATACATATTGATGAAAATAATTTAATCTCTATAAAAATTAATTTTCCTGATAATTCTGTATTTGTAATATAATTTTATTCTGAACTTTCTAAAATGAGATTATACTCATTAGATCATCTGGATTCTAAAGCAAATTACTAAATTTTTTATCAAGGCACAAAAATGATACAAGAAATATCATCTTTAATTTTTGTCTGAATACTTTTATTTGAATATTGATTTGACTACTTAGATTTCACATTTATTGTCAATCGTTCAATCTTTACATATCAGCTTCATAGAAGTGTAAACGTATTAAAAAAATAACCACAGAAGTTAAATTTTAGGAATTAAGATTATATCTTTAAAACAAGATAAAAATATATTTGAATATTTTCGTACAATGTATTCGCATATAGTAAGAAGATGTGTTAATCTAAAACTAATTGTATCATAATCAAATGTGTGTCTGGGAAGTACTAGCTGAAGTTTATAATTTTAACAATTAATTGAAGAAAGAAATAATGTGTCAAAAATGCATTTTTAATATTTGCCCCATTTCGTTATGATTTTTTGGAATGTATTTCAAGAAAATTAAGTAAAATCGTGAAGTAATATTAATGCTGACAAAAATTTTGAATAACAAAGTTTATAAAAAAAAGTAAATGATTTATACAAAGAAAATGTTAACCACATGTTTTCTTAACAAAATGTGAACTTTTTATTAACATGTAAATATTGTACAGGTTAAGTTGTAAAATTTAAATCAGTTTTCTTAAGAGATTTAAGATATTTTAATTATAATAATTGAAATATAATCTGTTCAATCTAAGTTTAATTAATAAAAAATACAGTGAATTGTTGATGTAGTTCAATTTTAAATTACTAGTTTTGTTTTTAAAGTTATAACTTTAATAAAACTCGTTTTTTTGTCACAAATAGTATCATACATAAGCAAAAAGAGAATACAAAAATAAAGCTATCTTTCAAGAAAACTCAATTGTTGGTATAAATAGTACCATTAATATATAAAATCATAAGCAAGAAATATATATGAAAATGAGGGAAATATTCTTAAAGGAAAATTTAAACTACAAGATTTTTTGCTTATATTTCAAAGCTTTTATTGTAGCATGAATCAGTAAAGTTATATACAAATATGAAAATGAATGATTTATTCACGTAAAAAACTATTTACATGTCTTCTAAACAATGTTTGTATATTAAAGGTCTATCTTTTAAAGTCTACATTTACATTTGAAAATTCTCCGCACAATATGGACAATCATCAACTGTTTTTCTTAAAATCCTGACAAGATGTTAGTGATTTCAAAATTTAAATGAATTCATATTTGATAGAAATTTGGTAACTAACAAATCAAGTATTTATTTATTTTTTTATGAATCAAAATAAGTTATAAATTATAATTCTGATGCATATAGTTAGAAAAATTATTCCACAATGTAAATCTAAGCAATAATAGAAGCAAAACAAATTTCTTTCTAATCTTCAGCTAAAATAACATCAATATTTTTATTAAATATTTTATCTTGTTACTTTTAAATAATTAATGTTTCTTTGATGTGCTACAAAGAAAGTTTCTTAAGTAGCCAAAAAATAATTACAACATTAAATTTGTTACTGTTTTAGAATTTGTAATTTAGATTTCTAAATTTGTTATGAATGCGCTAAACTGTTTTTGTCTGAAAATAATCCCATTTATTCCGAATATCTCTTAAATATTTTAAGCATGTTTACTTTCTTTCGCTTCACAGTTAAAATAATATGTAAATTACTTTATGCGTAAAGGATTATCTTATCAAGAAAAGTAAAAAAAAAATGTTTTGCATAATAACTTGAAAGTTTAAGGATTTTAATATTTTAAAGACGAGGCAAAATGCTAGTAATTTTCTAGAAAAAATTTACATATTTGCCAATTGATAATCATTTTATTTAATATTTGCCAAAAATCTGATCAGCTAAAATATGCCGTTTTCTTGATAACCAAATTTTATTACAAATTCTCTATTTATTTTTAACAGAATTTAAGCATTAAGACAAAATTGTTTTGATTTTTTCACATAAATTGTAATCGATAAAATTGTTTATACATAAAATAGAATTATTTATAAAGAAGAAATATGCTGCTCAGCTTATCACATTGTAACTTATTCGAGTTTAAGATGTGATGAATAAAGATTATACATTTATCTTTTACCTGAAAAGAACAGGCTGAAATTTAACATTAATATTAAGTGGTAAAACATTTATATTAAGTTTTGATAATGTTGCAGAGATATAATTCTTTTATCATTAAAATATTTATCGTTGAATGCATATCTAAGACGAACATAAAGTTGAGAAAAAATTCAAATAAACTATAATTAAAGAATTAAAAATCTATTCTATTTTTGAAAACGTAAGTTTAATACATGCATTTTTTCCATATAAAGTCCTGTAAAAATAGACATTTATTTATTTTAGAATAAATACATTTTTTTTGATAATGGTTTCTCAAACCCATGCATTTAATTATGAAATTCTGAAAATTATATTTTAAATATAATACATTTTTGGTAACTTTACGTATTTTATATGAAGTTTTGCTTTGCAAATTTTTTCTAATTTTTAAACAAATTTTATACCATTTTTGAAAGATTTAAAATTATTAGTATTAAGTTATGTATAATCAAAATAAGTATTAAATATTATACTTTAGTAAATCTTTCATTTTTATTTTTATGCCCTTCTCTTAGTGTTAATAATTTTGGCTATTGTAAGAAACAAATGAAATGATGACAACTCAATTACATATTTCTTTCAAAGTATATTTCATAGCAAAAATACATTGCAAATTTCATTTGATTATTGTATTATATTAATAAAAATTCATTTTGAAACACATAATCTGCTAATAAATTTATTTATAGTGGCACAAATACACATAACATATCTGGTTATTTTATAAATAATATGTTTTCTTTCAAATTAAACAAACTACTGACAGAAATTTTATAGATTATGTTTTATAATAGTTTCTATTTATAAAAATATTTCTACAAAGATATTACCAAGCGTGATGTCTTAAGCAAATAATAAATCCAATTAGATCTAAATACTGGCAAGCAAACAACATTTGTGTGTAAGGCTTGACATTTTACAACCGGTATCGAAAAAATAATTTAATAAACAATCTCGAAATTAAGAATAGAAATAAAAATTATTCAATTTTGTTAATTTTTAGTATTATTATTTGTATTGTAGAAACTATACAATGAATTTCATTTTAGTTTATACATATCTAATATTTTTGGTTAACGTTTGTTTAACTACTGTAAATATCAATCTCATTAAACTACAGATATTAAATTAAATATTACTATACATAGGTAAAGGTTTTTCTGATTTATGTTACTTATATTCATTTAAATATATGTGAAATGAATTATTTTTTCGAAGAAAATTTACAAGCATGTTTATTAGTGGTTGTTTGTGTACTTCTTAATAATTACTTTAATGTCACTACTTTGAATATATCAAATATGAGCTATAGATAGCAAAGTTTAATATCAAATATGATTAGTAAAATAAATAAATAAGGATTTATATCTTTTAGAAATTAAAATGTAATTGACTCAAAAATCCTAAGAGTTAAAGATCTTTAAAGATCCTACAAAGACATAATGTATATATATATATACATATACATATAATATATATATATATATATATATATATATTATATATATATATATATATATATATATATATATACATATATATATATTATATATAAGATTTTTTTTTTATGTAATTCTCGATAATCTAAATATATTTTGAATATAACAATTAATTATCATAAAAGTGCCTCGTTTATAATAAAAGCATTGTAAAACCATTCTAATATTTTCACAATATGCAATTTATTTTGTTCAAAATTGAAGAAATTATCGTCAATGTGTTTCGTTCTCATGTTTAATACTACAAGTATGAATACATATTTATTGCTTTCATCATAAAATGATAAATTTATTTATAATTTTTACATCAGTGGCAGATACTACTTGACAATTTAGAAGAATAAATTAGCTAAAGCTTTAAAAGTTAGAATTTAGTAAAATTGCAAAAATGTAATAAAATATTTTATAAGCAAGATCTGCCTGAATACAGATTTTCATTTTATTTCATTCAAAACGCTTATATTTCTTTTTCACTCTTAATGGTTTACTGTTGAATCCTTATTCTTCTTTATATACACTAAGGAAAAGGCAATTATTATTTTCCATTTCTTTGTATGGAGGAGAAATTTTTCTCAGATTTGTACCTATCTTTCTTGCCTTTTTTGTGTCGTGAATAAAAATAAATATTCATTTATGATAATGTACAAAAATTACAGTCAGTCAAAACTAATATAGTTTGCAAAAGCTAATAAAAATACTTAATAATAAAGAAAAATAAAACAAAACATATAACTAACTAAGCTGTCATTTTTTTTTACCTTAGAAATAGGAATTATAGACATTCTTTTTCTCTTAAAACAAACGGTCAACAAATTGAAAAAAAATATTTTTCTAGCATCTTCTGTAAAATGTGTCTGAATATGATTCAATATACAAGAGACACTGCAATAACTTATTTTACATTTCCCTTAAAAAAATATACGTTGAAGAAAAGAAAAGAAATATTTTCTTTTTTTGCTGATTAAATGGCTAATGTAAGATAACAAAAATAAATATGATATATATATATAATTCTGATTTCCATTGATGTTATTTGAGAGAAATTAGCTTTTATTAGATAGTTAAGGAATTTAATATTAAATTTATTTTTATTCTTAATTTATTTCTGGGCGAAATTAAGTCTGTAAAAATAACATTATTTAAGTAAGTTTTAAAATTAATGATTAAATTATTTTTAAATTTTGTATGAGTTTATTTATTACAAAAAAGAAATATATTAAAGTTTTTTTTTAATTATAGTAAATGTAATAATTTACAACTATGATTTTCTTGAGATATGGACTGCTGAAGATACCAATTTAAGTAAATGTACATATATATATATTAAAATTATAATTATTATAGTTGTATATTAAATTTTTCGCACAATAGGAAATAAGGTGTCAAATTACCTTAATTTCAGAAATACTTCGAAGTGCATTGAAATATGTATTTATTATTATTATTTATGTTAAACTTCTAGATTAATTTCTGTGGGATTTAAACGAGAATTTTCTATACTATCAAGTTGAATTTAATAATCAATTTAAATTATGTATCTTGATCAAATGAGGCTGTAGAGAAAAGATGTTGAAAAAGAATAGGGTAATTGAATTTTATAAGCAAGTAAAAAACGAAATGCTATAGAATAGGTAATTAATAAGACTTTTATAAATATCTCTTAAGGAAATTTGAATAATCACGCATTTAAATGCAAACTTAAAAGTTCAGTTCTCATGATATGCATTGATTATTCTGAGCAGCAAACTTCAGTTACAACGTAAATTATTTATTTAATAATTTCTGAAGTACTTAACCTAAAATATTCCAAGTAAATATTCCTCTAATATAAATTTTAATTCAAAATATTTTATAATAATCTTCTGACATCTTTTTTTCAAAAATGAGTGACATATAGATGCCAGATTTTTTGCATTGTCAAGTAAAAAAAATATTTGAATATTATCAAAAATTATAATGTTATAAGTCATTTTAGGAAACTTTATATATTTTGCTTACTAACATTTCAAAATTTTGTAATGAAAAGTCGAAATACCTTAACTTAAGAAATATTTAATTTTTTTTAATTTTGAAATGTTAAAAAATTCAAAGTGCTATGAAATATATATATATATATATATATATATATATATATATATATATATATAATTATATATATATTTATCTATCTACCTATCTATATCTATCTCTCTATCTATATATATATATATATATATATATATATATTTAATATTTAATCACTGATATGGTGATTTCATTTTTACTACTTAGCATTTATTTGAGTAACTTCAATGATTTTACTTGGTTTTTATTTATCTTGTATTATTTTATTATTTATATGTTTCTCTTATATTTTCATTATTTTATCTATGCACAATTAGTTGTCGAGGAAAATATTTTTAATATTTTTAAATAATTTTTAATAGTTAACAAATATTGAATTTGAAATTTTATATGAGTGCTCAATAGAAATGAGGTAATGCACTTCTTGTTTCTTGATTTTCTAAACAATTTTAGTTTTTCTGAGGAATGTTTTGAAATTCAACTGGCAAGGCATTGAAAAACTTGTGATAATATATATAAATTTGTTGTAATATAAGCTTTATTTTAATAATGTTCTATTTACTATTTCCTAACTAAGCATGCTAAATAAATTAATCGTTTTCCATCAGTTATTTTTATATTATATGTTTTCGCAAGTTAAACTCAATTTTCGACGAAGGTTTTTCTATTTAATGAATATTCAAACAAATCTGGTTTTTAAATTTATTGTGAATTGTTAAATTAAATAAAACTTGATGTAATACAAAATAAAACCATTGTTTTCTAAGTAATTTATTTATATGCATCGGAAATCACTAATAGTATTTTAGTGACATTTCAAATTCCAAAACAATAGTTAGTTAAATGATAAAAGATGTTTTTTCTTTATTTCGGGGAACAATTAGAGTAAATAATTTATTTAAATACAATATATATATTTAATTGAGTTCATGTTTATATATTAAGATTGCATGTTGAAAATTATCTTTTGGCTCTGATAATTTACGTATTTATAAAAGCATATATGACATTAAATCTATAGCACAGGAATCTATAGCATATTAAATCTATAGCACATATTATTGATTTTACAATGGGTTCTATTATTTATCATATACTTTCATAATGTAATTATTATCTAGATATAATATACAACATAATTTTTGGAGTTGAGTAAAAATGAAAATTAGTTGATTTTAAAGCTATGAATCATTGCTATAAAACAGAAGTATCGTAAGATAATATATATATATATATATATATATATATATATATATATATATATATATATATATATATATATATATATATATATATATATATATATATATATATATATATATATATATATATATATATATATATGTATATATATATATATATATATATATATATATATATATATATACATATGTAGATAGATTAATATTAAAGACAAAGAATTGGAGGAGAGTTTAGATCACATATTCTTCTGGATGAAAAAGTTCAGCTTTGCAAATTAACATGATTAAATGAAGACAATATATGCAAATGCTAGTAGAAGGTGGTAAATATATATCAATACCAGCGAATAAGAATCTATTTAAAAAATTAGAATAAAAATGTATTTAACCAAAAGTGATTTTAAAAATTACAAATGATTAATTTTAATTTTCGAATTTTACTCTGATACAACGGAAGGAAAATTATCATTATGTTTCCTAGTATTTGTACATATAATCATTGCCACAAATATCGTTTCCAAACTTCAATAATTTTTTTAAGATTTCTTCTTCTGTTATCATCAATTTTTAATTTTTTGTTTGAGGGAAAAGATAGCTTATCCAATTCTTAATTATATTTTTGTAGGCTTAAAATCGATACAGTGGGAATCATTTTTAAACTTTAAAACCTGATGAAAGTAAACATAGATGAAAAACATTCACTTATAAAATGTTAAAGAAGCCAGTCTAATAATTTGATACATGATTTGAAATTAGAGTGAAAATTTTAAATGCAAAATTTAGCTTTATTTGAAAAATTGTATTAAAGCAAAATTGTATTATTAATCATTCATAGAGTTATTTTATTTAAATACAGTAATTTGTAATTTAGTATTAGAGAACATAAGCTACATAAAAATAACTGAAATAGTTTGAGGAAAAGATATTAAGACCTCCACTTATTAATTTTATGAAGTTTTCTAATTAATAATATTAGCTAACCTCATATGCAGAGATTATCTATCTAAATATGCTAACGACATTTATATTAGTTCAAGTAAATATGATTGATGAATTCAAGGTTTTATTCATACTACAAATATCAGTTATTCTTTATATATAAATATATTACTGTAAATATCTATATGATATTTTGTTTTTACTTAAAAGACGTTAAAAATCATTTTTAAAGGATCCAGAACTGTATATATTTTAGACAAAATGAATAGTTTAATCAATTAATTTTGAATTTAACTTTCAGATATCAAAAATCTACGCGTAACAGAACTAAACTATCATAAATAGTTATAAAAAATTCGATCATTTGAAAAGAAAAATAATCTACCTTTTAATACCATCAAATTATACAATGTAAAAAACAAAATTTTATTTTTATATTAAAAAATAAAATTTATACTTTAGGAATATGTGTTTTTTTTAAATTTAATTCTAATAAGTAATTTTATTCCCCAGTTTAATATATATTTAGTATTTTTATTACATTTAAAACTTGTAACAAAATGATTAATTTGATTGCTACACAGGTCTATTAAAATATTTTCTTAAAAAGTAGACTTCATTGAAAAAAAAAATTGAAAAAAATAATGTTTCAGCAATTTATTTATTTTCGGTAAGTTTAATTTTTCAGAAGAAATGTCAACATATCACAATAGCAACGAAAAATGTGTTCCACGATACTTCTGGAGCCGTATTGGTTAAAATAATAATAATAAATCTAATGTCAATTCTTAACTGTTTTTCAAAATGAAGTGATCAAAAATAAAAATATAAAAGTTCAATTCATCTGATATCGAATCAATAAAAATGTTTGAGAGAATCAGGTGAAACCATACATTTAATAAAGAGACACTTCACAACCATATCTTCGATCAAACTACCGCAGTTATAAGAATCGATCATTGGACAAACAAAAAAGCGATTCATAGCAGCAGCACTCACGCAGCAGAAAAGAAACAAGAAGAAACCCAATAAAACCGAAAACACGATGAATTATGAAGCGAACGAACAAAATGACTCCCAAAATGCCGACTAACAAATGCATTGAGAGAAAAAGGGACCGAATCGTTAAAATTATGACAGTGAAAAATAACGCCCACGTGAAAAATGAAACTGCTAGAAAGAAAATTCGCGCGCCAGAATAAACAATGGCTCCAATGGAGTAGAGTTGAGTAAACACTTTTCTTCTCTTTTGTTTCCAACGGCTTTAAGGAATTTTCAGAATTTTCACATGTTTGATCCGGCTACGACATTAAGCGGGAAATTGTTCGACGGAATTCTTATTTTTCTTTCTTCACTTTTCTCGTCGCTGTAGAATATTTTTCTTATCGTATTACATTTTTTTTTCCTTTTTTTTCTCAACTGTGAAAAAAAGTGAAAAGATTTTGACAGTTAATCAATGTTATCAAGTTTTGTTGTCGTTTCACATTAGCAAACGAAAACATTTACTGTAGTGACACACTAAGTGAAGTGTTTTTTTTTCAAGTATCTTTGCGTTGATATTTATTCTAAAAACAAAGTAACTAATGCGATTTTTGTTCTTAAATACTTATTTTTAACATTTTTTTTTTCATTTTGTTTTATTACTATTCTTATTTTTTACGAAATATCAATTGAAGTTATTAGGATTTACAGTTGATTTAGTCAATTTATATAGTACCAAAATTGAATAACATACATTATACTAAAAATTTAAATATTTTATAATAGAAATAATAATTATATTTGTTTATATAATAAAATAAAACTTATTTATAAGAAAATAAACGTTCATACTTTCAATAACTAATGCTTTTGTTATACAAATTTTACTATAATGTTTTTTTTTTCATTTTCAATATTTTTATTTAAAGAATATAAGTAATTAGTAAATATATTTTCGGAGATGTGGATCTTTCTAGCATATTGAATAACGCCTGAAATAATTCTTGAACTATGATATATAATAAATAAAAACATTTCAAAATACACAAAAAAATCTAAACTTTTTACAATATTTGTTGATCTCATTAAATAAAAACTAGATATGGCAGGACATATTGAACTTCTTATATGAATAACTTTCTATTGACTCCTGAACATAAAAGTTATAGGGCTATAGATCAACACATTTCTCTGCATCCTCGTTTAATATTAAAACACATGGTCATTTATAACTTAAAAAAAATGATAATCTCTATGTAGAGGAAAGGGAGTTTTAATGATTTATCTTATGACTAGACTTATGACTTTTGGTACAACAATATGGGAATTAGACCCCTTCTATAAACTTGGATGTTTGTACCGATTTAGTTAACCATAGTGTACAAAGAATGATCACCGAGAGCAGCATTATTATGCAGCAAAGAAAATGTGATTATGCAAATGAAAATGTGAAAGATCTGGAATAATCGCTCATCTTCAATTGGTATTTCGGATTTACTAAAAATTAGAAATAATCAATAATTGATGAACAGTTTCCTTATCTAAGCATTACTGAAGCACTTAAACCTCTCTAATATAAATGTTTAACAAATCTTGGCCTCATAGTCGTTCTAATTGTGAAAAATATTTTCATTCTATGAAATAGAATCAACTTTTATAAGCCAGATCACACAATAATAATGTTATTATAATATTAGTTAGTTTCATTTAGATTTATTTTTATTTAAGTATTTCCCTTACATATATCAGTTACATGTTCAATTTTATACTAATATCTATCTCAAGCCTTGGAAAACACATACGAAAAAGTTTTGAGTTAAAAAGAGTTTATTACTTGATAATTTAAATTTATAGTGTAAAATTTGCACTTTGACAAAATAATAAATATATTTCATTTTTACTATTTTAGGATTTAGAAATAGTTACTGAATAACTGATGAACATTACCCTTTCCTAAGCATTTTGAACTACCAAACAGCCATTAACATGACGTTTTAAAAAATCTTGTAGCAGAGTCACATAGTTGAGAAAAATATTTTCGTTTTATGAAATAGAATCAATTTTTATAAACCAAAACACACACACACAGTACGAATTTGTTACAATATTGTTTCTTTTTTGTCTAGGTTTATTCTTATTTAAATATTTCCTTACATATATCAGAGTTACTTGCTCAATTTTATATTATTATGTGCCTTATGTCTTAAAAAACACATTCGAAAATTTTTTCGTAAAAAAATTTTATTACTTGATAGTTTAAATTCAGTGTGTATAAATTAATATATAACATAATGATAAATACATTTGATTTTGACTATTTTAAGATTTTAAAGTTATGGCGCGAATAAACTAATTAAAGAAACATAAGTATAAGATCCCATGTATATAGGCAGTACTTGGGAAACTAACGGTGTATATTAACGATTGCGGTGTTAACATTGTGCAAATAGTTATAGATCTAAAATACATTTTTGCGCTTCAGAAGGCATAACGCAATTTATTTCCGAAGTAATAAGCGCCTGAGGACTTCATCGTCCCTCATGGAGCACATTAGTTTTATGTCTTTTCTTGAAAATAACATCAAAGTAACAGTTTTATTCTTCCATCCTTAAAGGAACATATTTTTCTCACCTCACATTATTTCCTTCGCTCTCAATTCTTAAAGAAGAAACATTTCCTCTAAGGAAAGTCCAGAGTATTATATAATGATGTTTATATATATACAAAATGATATTTCAGGCCCAAGTATCATTTGCTTCGCAGAGAGGAAGAAATAAAATGAAAACTCCAAAAAATTTCTAAAACAGAAAAAAATGCATAAGTGAAAGATGAATGTGTGAGAATTCTTTTATCGATCTTTTTTATCTTTCGGATTAAAATGTTAAAAAGAGCTCATGTCTTAAAGTCCAAACGAAAATGTTTTTCTCATCCAAGGCTCTATAAAAAATAGGTCTTATAGTATTTATCGTTAACCAAACACAGAATATGTTGAAATATTATTATTTGAAACTTTTAATTTTCATGGAACAGTTTATTCTATAGATTTTTATTATTTGCACATTTTTTTAATTAATAAGTTGAGATGTAATTAGGTCATGTAAAAATTTAAATGTTGCCTAATAATAATGTAAGTAAATAATTTAAAACTTTTCCTTCTTATCTTTTTCGCATAGAAATATTTGCTCGTTTTTCAGAGCAAATCTAATGTAGCACTCATTTTCAATAGTTAGTCAGAAAGGTGCTTAAAAATTATAAATAGTATGTGAGATTATTTCCAATAATAGAAACCAGAATTCATGATGATATTTCATAGGACTTCACATGTAGACTTTGGCACGTCAGAACTGGAATTGTCACTTTGTCCTCCGAGTAAAATGATACCTCTGGGGTGGCAGGCCATGAATTATGAGTCTTCTGCGTGGTCCCTGTTTCAAAATCACCAAGACTTCACCCCGCTGCTTCTGTCTAACTGGTAGAGCCCAACTCAGAGTTAGGTACAGAGAAGTATGCTGTTGCAACAACAACAATATGAATTCACATGAAATATTGTGCAAATATCTACTATAAAATAACAAGTCTGAAGTATTATGCATAGAATATTAAACATTAATGTCAATCTAATAACTTTAAAATTTATTTAAAATTAAAATTGATTTAACATTGCTAATGTCAACCTAAAGTATATCTATTAATGGTGAATGAATTTTCATTTCTTCACATGTGATTGTTTTACATAGTTTGTGAAACAATTCCCTTAGTAAATTATTTTTTAACATCTTTGCATATGTTAAGCATATTTTACTTCCATATCTAAGCCATTTCATAATCTGCTGTCATTTGTTTGAAAATAATAATCGTATATATTCCGCTAAAATATTCTAATTTCAGCAATTATTAAGCTATGCTAATTTTTTAATCTATTGATAATATTTTAAATTCTCTTTCACATTACAAAATGCATTATAATACTTAATGCATCATTTCAAGCTTTTTATTATTTAAAAATTGTTTAACACATAATTATTAGCATACAACACACACATATATAATCACTCATAGTATATTTTCTAATACACATAATTTATCCGTATTGTTATTAGAACTCATTGCATCTATTGAAATGAATAGAAGAAAATGTGCATAATGGCATATTTACATGCATACATATTTGTGTTGTGGTGTGTTGCATAATGTTTTTCCTTAACTAAGCATCCCGTGTCAAATTAAATTAATCAAAGAGATAAAGATAGTACTAATTTTATAGAACATTTCAATTATTGCCCTAAATTAACATTTGACAACAAATCTGTTTAAAGATAGAATGTAACAGAATAAAAAAATCTTTACTTTAATTAAAAATATACATTCCATATGATTGTTTTTACTGTAATTAATAAATGTACAAAAATTGCTTTTTACTGTATTTTTAATTTTGAACATACATAAGAATAACAACGTTGCAGAAATTAATTTCCTTAATGAAAGATTTAAATATTATTATAAAAGTATTTTCTTAAATTCATAAAATTATCGAAAAGCGATTGTTATATATGCCAAGAACAAGGTAAATAAAATGCAAAATTATTATGTCTGAAAATTGTTCTTTTTCAATCTATGAGCATTTTAATAAGTAGATGCTTTTTTGATCAAGATTTTCCTCGATTAAAAAAATGCTGAGTTTGCACTGTAGCAAAATGCATATAGAGACTTTTCATTGGGGACACTAAAATATTTTTTTCTAATTTTTCCTGTTTTATACTCAAAGAAACACAGTAGACGCCTTAGTAGAAATAACAATAAAAAATTAAATATTTGTTTTGAATTTTATTCTTTCCCTATCAAGTATGTTATTAACTTTGCAGTACACAGTAATCTTGACTGATTGGTTTATTTCGCATGTTAACATAAATGCATATTTTATTATACTTTATGTTTTCTTTTATTAACACAAAAATTAAAAAAAAACAATGTTTACAAATTGTTAAAAAATTTCTGCCTGTCAGCAGGGCCGGAAAGAATATTTTTCTCTTCCTGATACAAATGAAGATATAAATAGAAAGAAAAAAATAATGAAAAGTAGGTATTATTAACGAAAGAAAATATTGAAATTCTGATTTCAAAAACATGGAAAAAACCTGAAGAGCAATACAATTTTTTGAATAAAATTTTAAGTAGATTATATTTTTGAGTCTTTCTGAAGTTTTCTATATAAGGGCAAATCATCTTAAATTATTTTATGTTCTTATCATAGAAGCAGGAAGAATTTATTTAAATTTATATATATTGGAAGAGTTTATAAATTTATATTATTTAAAGAAAAAAAATATTATAATAAGTAGTTTAAACATGAATAAAATCATTTTAATATTTTAAAAATATTACACACAAAACACAAATAATTTAAAATGCATTCACAATAAGCATTACTTAAAATAATTATCTACGTAAAACATAATGTGCATTTTTAGAATTTCACTAAAATTAGGAAGAAAATCAAAATAAAATGAAGACTTTTAGGCCATTTTATAATAATCAAATATGATAAATAAAATTTAAGTTTAAATTTTTAACACTTTAATGTGTATATTTAGATTGAACAGATTTTAAGGCATAATTTGGTAAATTTTTGTTCAGTATTTATTTAGCGTATTGATTAATTTATCGATTGTTATAGTTTAGTTTATCATGAGAAATATACTTATTACTTAAGGGGTGATATAATTCTTTCTGAAGTATTTTATAAAAAAATTCATTGGATTTCATAATAACATACTTCTACATACTTCAACTATAGCATAGCTTCCAAATCACCTGATTTATTAGCCTCTAAGTAGCCTGATATCCATCATCAATAACCGATTTTATAAATCCTAAAATATTTTTTTTGTTAAAAAATTCTCATTAAATACATTTATGTACGTAAGAGTTTATGGATCAAAATAAATAAATTTATAATAATATACACATTCTTGTTTAATTTAAATTGAGTTTTATTTAAAAAATAAAATAAAAAGTGCAATTAAAATCTATAAAAATTTAAGCTAATCATTGAAAATATTTTCGATTACCTTTTTATAAGTTGTGTTGAAGAAATTAGTTTTAATGAAAATGCATACAAATTTAACAAATTTATTGCTATTCAAAATTAAAACTCGTTATAAATAATAATACTGTGAATAAAAATTTCTGACCGAAGAGTAACATCTTCGTCATAATGAAAAATCATCATCTTCTCTTTCCAAATTATCCATTAAAAATAATATAATAGCCAACTCACTTGTAATGCTTGGAGTGAATTAAAAATATCCAATAGTGAATATACTTAACAATGATGAATATATTTATATCACTATTGAATTAAAAATATTCAAAATGAATCAATAGTACTGTTATATTGTCATGAAATATATTATGATTTAACTTGTCGATTCATCTTTTAGCCTACAAGACGTTTTGTACAGAATAGTATTATGAAAGAGCTTAAATTGAATTCAATTTGACGAATAAAGCACTAAGCATGTAACTCTATTTGAGGAAAAAAAATAATTTATTCATATTCTTATTGACTCGTTAGTTGAATATAAAAGAACTCGGAATAAATTTGTTAATAATTAACAATATCAATAAATATGTTTTATTTCCAATTACCAGACAAAATACAAAGCTCTAAATATTACAAAAATCTAATTTACAGAAACATACCGAAATCTTTTGCTGAAGAAGTGATCTTGCAGAAGTGATTAGTAGAGGAAGGTACATATCTACCTTCCTCCGCTGAGCAACAAACAGACCCACAAACGAGCAAGACAGTCCCTGTCCATTACTTTTCCAGAAATGAGGGTGGACAAATAGGAAAACTAAGTTCTTCAAATGAGGGTTTAAGCAGTTATGCCTTGCTGTTAGACGAAACGTGACATGTATATGAGTAACTATTAGACTCAAAATAAATGTGATTTACATTAAATTAGAATTTTACGAAATTATTATAATTTCAAAGCCTAAAACATAAAATTCTAATCTTATATTCATTTTTTAAATCTCTCTCTCTTTCTCTGTATGTATATATATACACACACGCACACACATATATATAAATTCACATTTCTGCATAATTCATATTTAACATTTTGTTGAATATTGCTGAACATGTTCCAAAATTTTGAATATTCATTTATTTTTGTGTTAAGATATTAGGAACATCGTAAATATTCTGCAAAATACTTTTTTGGGAGACAGCAAGCACTAGTTAAATTGTTTTAAAGAGACGAAATTGTTATAAATGTAATAAATATTGCCTGTGAAATTATTTTTTAAACACTGATAATTTTTTCTTTATAAAATTATTTCATTAAATTTTTCAAACTATTAGGTATGCACTACACGAGAAATTAAAAAGAAATCATATTTAGAATTAATTTTTGCTTTCATTTGAATGATGAAAAATTAAGGTAAGAAATTGTTTATTTATTATTTTTCAAAATAGCATTGCTAAAAAAATGTGTATATAAGAAAGCATTTCACTGCTGTGAAAGGAAAGCATTTAAAAAAAACTTGAATCGTGGAAGTTATTTAACTTTCTTGTTTTCCTGCTTCTCAAATAATTAAGTAATTTTCTACTTCAGTTTGTTTAAATTCTGTATTTATATATTTTATTTAATATATATCTACAATGCTATAAATTCTGTTTCCGTTACTATCCTCTTTCAATGGGTTCTAAATGATTTAATAAACTTATATTAAAACACAAATTACACAGGTTCATATTAAAAAATAAAATCCCGGATACATACATACATACATACATACATACATATATATATATATATATATATATATATATATATATATATATATATATATATATATATATATATAGTGATTAATAATATTGATTAATATAGTTTAAAAATTACATGCTGAAATATGAGTGACTTTAATATGGTTCTTTGCAACAACTACTCAAATAGTTGATATGAATGCATTTCACTTCGAGTTCTCTTTTATGAAAGTAGTTGTAAACCTTGATCTCTCCTTGTCCAAAATATCTTCATTTTTTTTCACTTCACCAGGTAGTTAAAAATTATGATTGATTTTAAAATAAAACAACGTAGTTTGCATTTTAAATTTGATATTTGAGTTTGAAAATGATGAGGCATTGATGCCTGATTTAAAATACTAGAAACAAGTCAAACGATCAAAATTTAACAGGAATGGCTTACAAAAATCATAAATTTTTCTTCAAAAATGAGGTTAGTTTTTCATAATTCAATGAATTTGCAATTCCTCCTTTATGCCAATGAATCAAATTTTTAAACAAAAAATAAATAAATAAATAATAAAAAAAAATAAATAAATAATAAAAAATAAATAAATAAGATCTTTAAAAAATAAAGGCAAAACAAAGACATTTAAAAATAAGTTTGGAAAAAATGAAAATTTTTACAAAATTTAAAATTTTGCTTCTACGGCACAATCAAGTATTAATTTTAAAAATTAAGAATTTTTATAAAATTTTTTGTATATAAAATTCATTTATTAGTATATTTATTAGTAAAATTGGAGAATATTTAGAATTAATAAAGGTAATTTCTTATGTAACATAACGTAGGAAAATATTCTTTACCAGTATAACTTATTAAAATTTTAAATTTAATCTCTTCCATTTTCACCTTTGATGAGATCAAAGTTCTATATTTTTGAAAATATTAAGTGTCAGTTAAATCATGATTATTAAATTCTATGTTTTTAAATTCTAAATGTGTCTTTGCTCACATTGGAAATCAAACTTAGCCCTTACGGTTGGAATGTCGATGCCCTAACAACTAGGATTATGTTAAAATGCAGAAGATTTTATATAATAATAAATGCACAATAAATAAATACCAGAATAATATATCTACAAAAAATATCTCTGATAATTAAAAAAAACATTATTTTCGTTAATATTAAAGAGAAAGAATCAAAAAAGAATCAGCCTTATTTATTTAAGTTTTTAAATAAATAAGGCTGATTTATTTAAAAACTTAAACCAACTTGAGAAAAAAAAATTTGAAATAAAATTATTTTTTCTCAGATAAAAATTTCCACTTTTCTTGGTTAAATTTAAGATGGATTTAATATTAAATTAAATACAATTGAAGGAATATAGAAACAGTTTTTTCAAAATTATTTCTCAACTTTTGTCTCATCCTTACAAAAAAAATTAAATAAGATAAAACTTATCGAAAAAATGTTTAATACTTTCTGTAGAAGATTATTCTCCTTTCATTAAAATATTTACGTTTATTTTAAGTTAAACACATAGAATTTTTTTTTTGAAAAACATTTTAGTGATATTCTACTTTTTCAAAAAAAGATTGCGTTGAATTTTTTAAATTTAATTCAGTTCATAATCAGTAAAATTTAAATTGAGAATTTACAAAATATTCACCTATTAAACCTGGAAATGATATGTAGTAATCATTTTCATTTTTACACTTCAGAAAAGAATATTATTTAATAAATTTAAAAGCTGAAGTATTTAAGCAAAAGCGTTAAGAATTTCATACACAGAACAGGGAAGAAGGTATCGTTATTATTTTGGTATTTATTCTTAGCAATTAATGCCTATTTTGTTTTTATGTGATGAAGAGTTTGTATTAATAATATATAAAATTGTATGAATCACAACTTCATTCATACCAAAAATAGTGTAATATCTGAATGAATCATATAAACATGAAACGTTTTTAAATAATGTCAGTCTCATACAGATACTTTAAATTAAGCTAATTTTAATGGGAAATAATGATATCATACGTTTAGAAGCATATTATATAATATTTTGCAGAAATAGCAATATAGATAGAAAAATTGTGCAGCTTAAATGATTAAGTCTTAGGATGAACCTCATGTTTGTAAACAATTATGATAGAGTTTTTTTTAATTAATATTCCAAACCTATTTAATTTTTTAGTTGATGATTTGAGTGTAATTGCTTATTATTTAAGTATTTATTTATTATAAATTCAGTTTTTTCGTAACATGAATCATTAAAAAATTGTGAGATGATTATAAAAAAAGAATTTTTAATTTTAGACAATACTCAATATCAATTACTGCAATATTAACTAAATTAATTTATTTGGTATCAAAAGCCACCTGGAATATGTACATAATATCGGCATAAAATATGAATTCATTATATGATTCGTATTTCTTATATCATAAGTAAAGCACTCATGTAGTTGATTTGTTTTGATTTTTTTTTATTGAGAGTTACCTAACGTTACGAACAATGAACAGACATATTTTGTTTTCATATTTAATAAAGCCTTTTTTTAAGAAATGCTAGTCTAATGTTTATTGTTTACTCACTTTCATTTCGAAGAAAGCTCTGCTTTGCAGTTGATACATTGCATGAATAAAATATTTAAATGTGTATGATTTTGAAAATTTAACAACAAATACTGCATATGGGTGATCAAAATAACTAAATTTTAAAACAAAATTCACATATTCATTTTTTTCTACAGTCTCATATGTATTTTTTATAAACAAATAAGTGATTTACTTTAGATTAAAGATTGACTTAGTAGAAATATCTCATGATGTAAATGTGATAAAATAAATCTTAACAAAAGAAATAATTCTCTGGGATCCCATCTTGATGTGAATAACCAGAAATTAATGTCTTGGAAGGTAAGTACATTAAATTCTCCTTTTTTCTCTGAGTGAAATTTTTGCTGAAACAGTTTATAATTTCTTTCTATCTACAAAAGACAGGTAAAATTGATCATTGCAGCAATTAATTTCAAGTATTTATTGCGTCTAATTTCTATTGTGCTCTAAAAATAATAAAAGTACATAAATAAAGTGTTTAGATTTACATGATTCAGCTCTTCAAAGAGATGTAAATCAAAAAATATATCTAATATAAATAGTTAAAAATTTGAAAACCAGTTTCATGTGAAATAATTTTATTAAACTATATTGTTTCTTCATATGAATCAATTAAAATTGATTTTAATTTCGCACTAAAATGATTTCATTTCCATTTAATATTGCAGCACCAGTTTAAGAATTTTATTGACGTTAAAAAACAATTTTTGTGGAAAAACTTCACGTACTTGATAAAAATATATATAATGCAAGGAAATGATGATTAAAAATAATTTAATTAAGTTACATAAAATGTTAAATAAAAAACATTATTTAGTAAAATAATTTAATCTAAACATTATCCAGCATTTTTCAAGAAAACTGAAATATAAAAAAATACTCATTTTAAACGATTATCAAAATATGTAAAGATGATTTTGCATATAAAGTTTTACTACCAATATTTTTCATTGAAAATGGGTAAAAAGTAATACAATAAGTATTTTTTGTTTAAATTAATTTTGATTTAAAGAATGATATTTCATAGGTGTATTGACTTTTAATTTATGTAAGCTTTAAATGAGGTTCTCATTTCTCACAACGATTTATTCCGTTTCTTACAGTAAAATAAATAATAGTAAATACAAAATTTACTATAGAAAACCCAATTTAAGTTTAAATTTCAATTACGTTTCCATTTTAAACATATACATTTACGGAGTTTGTTAAAAGATAATGTTAAGAAAGAAAAGCATGAAAAATAATCACTTCCGTATAAATGTCGTAATCGTTAAAACTGACGATATAGATATTGTCAATCATTTCATCATTGGTATTAACACAGTGTATTCATACGATGAAGCGACTGGAAGTGATAAACTCCGTAAAAACTTGTGAGCCGATTTTTTAGAAAATCAAATAATACCATAAAAAGTGCAAAACCTTCTGAGAATATTTTATAGTAGATTCTTGTACTTCAATATTTATAATAGGCAGATTCTAATGAAACAAATAATTTACTATATGGTATTAAGTAAAATTGAGCATATAATTTAGTTTATTTACTTTTCATTTTTATTAAAAGAATACCATAAATTGCCTCTGCTTTCAAAAATAATGATGAAGACAATTAGGTTTTTTTTTTTCCTTTCAAAATATTATTAGCAATGAAAACTTCAGAACTCATGGCATTTTGTTTCTTTTTTCTCTAATTTTACAAACATACACATTTTATATTTCCTTTTATGCTACAAAAAATCGAGGAATGAAATTCAAATTCATTGAAAAAAATCCTCTTAACAAAAAAAATGTTTCTTATACTAAAGAAAAATAATTATTAAACGTAAAACAAACAAAAAAAAAAAACAAAAAAAAATCCATTATGAATTAAATAAAATACTAGAATTTTTGATATTGTCAGAAATATTTTACGTGCCTTTCTTTACATCTTTGCAATTCTACAAATTTAAAAAATTGACTCTTGGGATATTTGGATGCTTTAACAAAGAAGTTATTTTTCCTTGAAATGACAAAAACTTATATTTTGTTCTATAATTCTAGAGTGAAAACAAAAATAAGCATAAAAGGAAGTATTTGGGAAATATGAAACATTTTCAAATATTCTATATTTTATACGAGGTAAGTTATATATTTTTCAAGTTTTAATGAAATTTCCAAAAATGAAGATTTGAATACTTATGTTTTATATTCATTAAAACTTAAACAATAACATATTTAAAATTGTAAAATATATTTATATAGCTACAATGAATAAAACGAAAATTCTGTGGAAGATTTAAAAAAAAAAGTCATGTATCATTCAATAGCATAGAGGATTTTTTGAAATATCGTTAGAATATTTCTTAATAATAATATCATATTTTAGAGAATACATTAAGATTATTCTTTAAATTTGGTTGCTTATTTTATTCTGCAAAAATTACGTGTAAAATATTTATTACGCCTTATTGTATATCTTAAACTTGTTTTAAAAAATACCAATTAATAGATACCTTGATTTAAAGTATTGAATTATGAACATCCATTAAATCGCTTAAAAACCGTAATATAAAATCATGCGTGAAAATACATCAAAGTATATAAAGAGAATGGGATGGTGTTTTAATGTTTTCACATTATATGAGAAGCTTTTAGAACAGTAAGGAATAATTTTATAGTTTTTACACTTTAAACACTTTTTGAATAATTGTATCAGAAAGAAAATATAAAATTTAGCTTTAGAATATGATATGATAGTTTTGTCTAATTGTTCTATTTAGATATTATTATATTTCATACATATCAAAAGTAACTTTTAACTAATGTAATAATAAGTAAGTAATTTATAGGATATATTACATAAATTATATTTTGAGTTTTGTAAAAATATTAAGCATTTAAATACCAAAATTTTTGCTACTTCTAAGTTAGCTATTTTTTATGCTTTATTGTTAAACATTTTTTGGTTACACATGAGAAATATGAAAAGAAGCATGAAAATTATAATGATAATTAAATAAAAATCCTTAAATTTATGAAAAACTTAATCTTTCAGTTTAGATACATATAAATAGATATTAATTATTAAGGTGATATACATAAAAGCCTATTTATGTTTTTTATTTCAATTAAATGTCTAATTCTTAAAACCATTTGATTTTTTGGGAACAAAATTCCATAAAATTTACGTTTTTGTCTTCTTTGAATATTTGCTATAAATCTATTTTATAAATCCTACTTTTAATCAGATTATTTTCTTTTAATATTATTCATATATTTAAAAATAGATGTAATAAAATATGAATCATTTTTTGTTACTCTTAATATTCAAACTATGTAATAATTTGATTAGAACTGAATATTGAAATAGTTTTCGCATTTAGTTTATAAAAATAAAATTTAAATTCATTATATATAACTTAAGGTAAAAAATATATATATATGAGAAAGAAATTAAAAATGTTTTTTGCAAAATACAGTTTTGTAAAAATTAAAAACAATTTTATAATTTAATCTTGATTTATATTTTAGTGAAAATTTAAGCTATTTCAATTTGTTTCATTATCAGTTTCTGTCAACAATGTAAAGCAAAATTTTGAAAAATAAAAGTAAGTGTTATTAAACCATGTTTTGGTAGCATAAAGACTTTGTTTGAATAGATTTTAACCAAGATCAATTCGGTAACTAGAGGAATGTAAATTTATTTCTTACAAATATTCTAATGCTTTGTATCGTGTTTGTATTTTAATTTTATGAGAAGATAATCCTGCATCTGTGAAATATGCTGTATATATACATATATATATATACTATCCAGTTGGTTAAAACAATATTATCATTCAACATATTTTAATTAAATGGTAGGAATAAGTATCCTTATAATATTCTACTTTTTAAATATATGTTACATTGATAAACTATATCTTAAGAAATTATTTATTAAGGAACTATAAAAATAAGGCTTTCTTTATAAAATTTGTTCGTGAATTCTCTTTTAAATATATTTGCATTGCATTAAAAAAATGCAGCTATTTCTATGACGAATTTAGAATTTGTTTTTATTGTTTTATCAAAACAAATTTTATATATTATACATAAAAAAAAACATTTGTTTCTCTTTTTGTTTATAATTTTATGTTTTAAGAAAATAATTCTCTAAATGTTCATGTTGAATTTGCAAAATATATCAAAAATAAATAAATTATATCACATTTCATTCCGTTATATTTTCCTTCTATATTGATTATTTACAAATAAATATACGAAAATAGTGATTAATTTTACTTTTTGTTTTTCATGTATAGCTGTAACTTTTAGATTTTACTTTTCGTTCTACACAATAAAAAAGCAAAATATATAAATCAGCATAAAAAAATTCTGTCTCTCAAAGAATGATAGTAATACTATTTACATTGGTAATACAAATAAATATTAAAATTAGTGTAGCTTAAGACAAAAAAATATATATATAAATAGACAGTATGAATGAAAGCGAACACTATGTACTAGAAGTTTTCCTGATTCTGTCAAGAATATTTACTTAGAGTTTTTCTACATTAATTGAATATTACTAAAGCTTATAAACATTAGTTTTGATATTTCTTCTCTACATTTCTAAGTTCATTTGATACCATATACATAATTTAGTTTCGTGTTATGATTTTAAGCATCAACTGTTACACTTTTTGAAAACCGATTTTCTTTCATTTGTTGGGGAAGTAACCTCACAGAATCACTTTTACTTTCTTAATTGCAATTGGTTATATTGAAATTATTTAATTTCTATAATTTGAATTATGTAAATTTTAATCTTCTTTTCCCTTCTACATCGCTCCCACTACTTCTTCTACATCCAAATTTGTTTAGAGTTTAACTACATCATAGACATTTATTTTTTATTTAAAATTCTTAACGTTGTGTTTGAGTTTTGAAAAAAAGATACTTTTAAAATTTAATATTTTTGGCGCATCCGGTCCACGTTTGGTCCTTGAGCCACAAAATCCATCAAGCTAACCAATAACCAGAATTATTTTAAAGTGCTTTTTGTTGAAGGAATCTTAAATTTCTAATTCTTAAGTTACGAAAATATGATGAAAAATGTCAATCATGATTCTAAATGTAATGAGAAACATAAAAGCTGCCTACCGGTATAATTTAATATTTAAATATTTTAACTTTATTTCTAAATCTTTACACATGTATTATAAACTATTGATAATAAGTTATAGGCAAATTTACGTATTAACTATCCATAATATACAAATGAAAAAAATTACTACAATGCAATGTTTAAATAATTGAAAATATTTGATAATGTAATTAATTTTCTAAAATGAAAAGGTAATATAAATTCAAAATCCCCTATTTTTGATGATTTGTGATTTATGAAAGAATGTGAATCGTGTAAGATATATAAGAAACTATATATAAATATTATAATTCCACTTAGTGGTAAAAACTGAATTGAATAATTTGATACATATGACTATATATAACTTGATTTTACAATAAATTATAAAAAATTAAATTTTAAATGCTAAGGAAAGCATAAGAAGTTTGAAATTAATATATTCGATGTCTCAATTGATAATTTTAAAATTTTAATAAACAGATAACTTTTTTACACAGTAAAATAATTTATTATACTATAAGTATTGATATGCATTCAAGTACACGTGTCTAAATAGTTTGACTGACAAAATGCCTTTATTTTTCCATATTTATTAGCAATAATTTAAATTCTCAAAAAACTTACAAAACTGAAGTATTTCTTTCAACATTTTTCCGTGAATGCAACAAAATATTTTGCATAAATAATTTATTTTAACAGCTTAATGTAGCTGTGAAGTATAGTAAATGCTTAATGTGATTATAGGTCATTTTAGTTTTGGTTTAAAACAGAAATAGATTAGATTATGGAATTATTAGATTTCTTTTATTATATGATTAGATATTCGAGATAAAGATGCCTATTTAATGTGAAAGCTATACTACTTAATCAATTGCTCATCTTTTATGTTTTAATAAAACTAGTTTTCTAAAATTTCGGTATGAATTCGGTTTACAATATTTCGGAGGGATTTGTATGCATATATTTGCCCCGAATTGTAATTTAATAGGAAGATAATCTGCTGTTAAATTCAATATTTTGGTTAGTACTTCAAAATGTGACTGTAATGTCTAATGTTTTATAAGTGTTCATATTTTTTTGAAAAATTTGTCAGTGAACATGAAATATTATTTATACAATAATACATATATTTTAAACAGATATTTTCATATATTGAATTCTTGGTATACTTGTTATACAGACATAATAATAATACAGACATATCTGCAACGCAAAAAAATAATAAAATGAAATAATAACTTTGTTCTATTTGAATATATAAATTCTACAAAGATATGTCTTTATTTTATATCCAACATATGTACATGAATATTTAAATTTCATAATTTACAATGATTTTATTTTTATAACATGTTTAGGCTTATGTATAAACTATACTATATTTACATTACCGTTGGGATTTTATTCCTCCAAGAAATACTTCACTAATAAAAATTTGAAGAAATAAGGACACAAAAGTGTAATTTTGACTTCACTTTATGTGCATAAAATGTAAGAAAAATGGGGAAAAAATTTTTCTGTATTATGTCAGTAGTAACTTTTATACGTTCATTTTATTGAAAAAATGTATTTCATAAAAATAAAACACAATTTTTTCAGTATTTGGTCTATAATGAAATACATGTGCAGGCACATATTCACCAAAGTCACTTGAAAAGTGAATTTTTTCTACTTGCTCATATTTTCAGTTTTTTAAGAAGAATCTGAAAGGACATGTTTGCTGGGTACAAAAAATCTGATGCTGCAGTTCGTTACACATTTTGGCGGATATTCTTAACATTATTAGCTTTGTAAGCTGTAGTAGTTATGAATGATTATAATTTTTTAGATTAACATACATAATGTTTTCTTTCATGATCAAATAATCAAAATAGAAAAGATGTAAATTCCTGAAAAAGATTTCCTTCATATCACCAGAAGAAAAAGGAATGTTTTTTTCTACATAATAACACTAGAAAGGGAAATATGAAGAGCGAAAAGAAAGAATATAAGCATAAAGAATGAAATAAAATATTTGATATTTCGGTTGCGTCAAAAATATTTTATACACAATTCCTTACATTCCCTCAATTAAAAAAAAAAAAAAAAAAAAAAAAAAAAAAAAACTAACAATCAAAGCTAAAAGTAGTATGTACTTCTAATTTATTCCTATGTATCTCAAGATAATATATATATTTCAGATTAATTTCTCTTTTTATATAAACTGAGAAATATTTAGGTTATATGACAATATAATAAAATGCATAATTGTTTTTAGATTTTTTAATAAGATTTTGTAATATAAGATAATGATTTTTTATTCTGTAAAAAGATATTTTAAATTTTATATATATTATTTTGATTTAGTGAACATTCGCAATAAAAATAATCACATATATTATTATTTATTACATCTTGCAATAAATGCATTATATAATGATTATTTTAAAATTACATATAAAAAATTATACGTTTATACGTTTCAAAATTTTAAAAAATGATTATTTTAAAACTGTATGTAGATAAAATAGTGAAAAAGTTAGAATGTCTTGTACTAGGGTTATTTCCATTCCTGTTATGTAGAAACCATATTCGAAAAAATTGACGCATTAATTTAATTTAAATTATTAGAAAATATGTATTTCTTAATTTGCATTGATCTTTTGTTAATTATTTTAATTACATGTTAATCATTTATTACAAAAACATAATACTTTAAATCATGATACAATATTCTTAAATTCAATATTGTACTTAAAATAAGCATTCAAAAATATTATTCGATGAATGAATTAGAAATTTAATGTCTGTAGCCAAAAATCAATTTCTTGGGCATACTATTAAGAAATCCTAACTAAACGAGCTTCGGTAATTTAAATTTAAATTATAATTGCTCTTACTGTGATTTTATTACTATCATTTTAAAATAATTGTAATTTTTGACATATATCAGTAATATAACTTGACTTTAATTACTAAATTGGACATTAAGATTATAATTAAAATCCAAAATACTACATAAAAAATTTTTTTAATACAAAACTGTTTATTAAAAACCATTCAAATTTCGTATTATTACAGTTAAATTAACAAATTTCTGTTTAATTAATTTGAATGTATCAAACAAATATATTGGTGTTGTTGTAAGTAACAATAGATTAATCTCTTGGTATATTTTAAATAAATTCAGTAAAATATGTTACTAAGTAAATATATATTTCACCATTTTTATTATTAAATTTAACATGAAATTTACAATATAACAGGAAATATACATTTTAATGATCAGATTACCGTATATATATATCATAAATTTCATTATTATTCCTTATAATCTCTGGTTAAAAATATAGTTTATTTCACAGTTCTACACTTTCAAAATATGGACAACAGCAAAAAATTATATTTCTGTGTATTTTTTCATATTAATTATATATATACACACACACACACATATATATATATATATATATATATATATATATATATATATATATATATATATATATACATATATATATATACACTACTGGCCATTAAAATTGCTACACCAGGAAGAAATACAGATAACAAAATGATATTCATTGGACAAATATATTTTACTAAAAATAACAAGTGATTAAATTTTCAAAAAATTTTGTTGGATAGATCCTGAGAAATCAGTACCCAGAACAACCACCTCTGGCAGTAATAACAGTAGTTATACGCCTGGGCATTGAGATAAGCAGAGATTGGATTGCATGTACAGGTACAGATGCCCATGCAGCTTCAACACGATGCCACAATTTGTCAAAAGTAGTGACTGGCGTTTGGTGACGAGCCAGTCGTTCGGCAACCATTGACCAGAACAGCCGAACATGTTCCGTACCAAGGAAGGTCCATACAATAGCGGCAACATGCGGTCGGGCATTATCCTGCTGAAACGTAGGGTTTCACAGGGCTCGAATCAAGGGTAGAGCCATGGGTCGTAACACACCAGAAATGTAACGTGCAATGTTCAAAACACCGTCAATGCGAACAAGTGTTGACCGAAACCTGTATCCAATGGCAACCCATACCATCACGCAAGGTGATGGGCTTGTATGACGATGACGAATGCACGCTGCCAGTGTGCGTTCAGATCCCGCATGGCGTTCCGTAATACCGTCCTGAAACCATCGATTCCATATTCTGATAACAGTCATTGGATATCGACAGACTCGAGCAGCAATAATGCGTTCTTTTAGGCTGAATGACGAAACTTTTCTTATCTATTCTATAGGAACAGAATTTATTATAAATTAGGACATCTTTATTGTAGAAATTTTAGAACCACGTTAAATTGTTGCATAATTCAAATTAAAAGAAAATATAACGAACTACTGACACAATTATCTCCTGAAGAAATTTTATTGTGCTTTATTTTTTTGGTGACAGTACATCTGTATAACATGCTTTAATTCTTTTGTGGCAACAAGACAATCAATTTCAGTATTTCCTTCAACATATTGTACACTACTATAAAAAAGCATCCACCATTAAAAATAATAAAATTCCTTTTAATTAAAGGTTGTAGGTGACTAACTAACTAACTCTTATCCACAGCAGAGCCAGAGAATGCTACTCAATTATGACTACCATGTAGACACTTGTGAACCAAGTCACAGAGACGAGTAGCATTACTCACGTCATACCACCATAAACCCGTTTATGTACAGGGACACACTTATTCATCATTTGAAGTAAAGAGAAAGAGAAACAGAGAGAGAGAGCGAAAAAGAGCATCCAAACCTGAGCCTGGATTCGAACTCTGGGCCACATGTTAAGAAATCAGAAATATTATTCAGAAAATATATTCAAATATAGTAACCACATAACTAAATAATTAAATGAGTATATTGATTGTACCTAGTAAAAACATACTTAAAATATTGAGTATAAGTGTTTAAATTAAATTGTCCTTTGTGTGTATTTGAAATAGAGAGTTAACTCAGTGCACAAAAATTGTGTCCAATATGGCAGATAATAATAAAATACTATTTTCAGTTTTTTATAATCATTATTTTGACATTTACAAAGTATATTGATTTCCATTTTTGATATTCGAAATGATTTTCGAGCACTAAAAAATATTTATACTTACTATTAAATACATTGTACACAATATAAGTACTGTTTTATTGGTATATAGAAAATATTATTTATATGGAAACTTGTAATTAGAATAATTATGAAATAACAAAAAATAAATTCTTAGTTTTAGAAACATTTATTTCCACAAGTTATATTTATCTCTGTTATTTAAAAGTGAATAACTTAAACGCAAATGTATAGCAAATATGTGTACCAAAGAAATCATATAAATACACTTTATATGTTATATTAAAATGTATTGTTTATTATGTAACTAATTTTTCTTCAATTATATCACCATAAATTTAAGATTTGCAATTTTATTTTACTATCTATAACTTTAAAGCTATGTTTATAACTTATCTCAAATTTTGTTCTAAATTTAAAAAAAAAATAATGAAATATATTATTTTACATTGATGAAAAATCAATGTTTAAATTTTTTTCTTATAAATTTTGGATGATGAATATTAGTAAAAATTTAATAAAAATCTTTTCATGAATACATAAGAGTTTTGCTTGGTTTTATACAGATCTTAAAATCGCAAATGTACATCTCATTTAGTGTCTTATCTAATAATTTTATATTGAAATGTTGATTTGCATCTGATATAAAACATTGAAAATCCTAAGCACATTATTTGAATTGTTCATTTTTCTGACGCATTTTACTACAATGAATTTTTTTGTCATTTAATAAATTTTAGATTTAGTTTATTTCTTATAAGAAAAATTACTGCATAATTCATCTTGGGAATTAATATTAATATGCCAAGTGAGTAGCTGCTTTATAAATGCTGTCTCAACAGTAATTTTAAAAACGTGTAACATGAACTCGAACGACGAATGAGTTATTTAAGTAACTGCAAAATTTTTCATTCTCTCTGTTTTAAAAATTTATGACATTAATTTAGTGGCACCTAGTAAAAATATTCATAAAATTAGTTTACGAATAATTTTTGTTTATTTTTGGAGTATAATTCTAAAGGTTTTAGAGAATAGTTTTAGAAAATAAAGTTTTGTTTTTAAGTATTAATTCTACTTTTTTCTATTTAAATTAGTGTTTCTTGAAAAATTGAAGATTTTTGTAGCAGTAATGTATTTAATGTATTAGAATGCTTTATATATGATAAATAATCTTTAAAGGTAATGACTTTTAATTTCCTTTTTTCGTTCATCAATATGAATTTAAATTAGTTAGATATTTTTCTTGAATTAAATAAAAATTTATGAAAAATCTTTTCATGAATACATAAGAGTTTTGCTTGGTTTTATACAGATCTTAAAATCGCAAATGTACATCTCATTTAGTGTCTTATATAATAATTTTATATTGAAATGTTGATTTGCATCTGATATAAGACATTGAAATTCCTAAGCACATTATTTGAATTGTTCATTTTTCTGACGCATTTTACTACAATGAATTTTTTTGTCATTTAATAAATTTTAGATTTAGTTTATTTCTTATAAGAAAAATTACTGCATAATTCATCTTGGGAATTAATATTAATATGCCAAGTGAGTAGCTGTTTTATAAATGCTGTCTCAACAGTAATTTTAAAAATGTGTAACATGAATTTGAACGACGAATGAGTTATTTAAGTAACTGCAAAATTTTTCATTCTCTCTGTTTTAAAAATTTATGACATTAATTTAATGGCACCTAGTAAAAATATTCATAAAATTAGTTTACGAATAATTTTTGTTTATTTTTGGAGTATAATTCTAAAGGTTTTAGAGAATAGTTTTAGAAAATAAAGTTTTGTTTTTAAGTATTAATTCTACTTTTTTCTATTTAAATTAGTGTTTCTTGAAAAATTGAAGATTTTTGTAGCAGTAATGTATTTAATGTATTAGAATGCTTTATATATGATAAATAATCTTTAAAGGTAATGACTTTTAATTTCCTTTTTTCGTTCATCAATATGAATTTAAATTAGTTAGATATTTTTCTTGAATTAAATAAAAATTTATGAAAATTCTTTTACGTTTTTTTCAAAACAAATTCCAAAGATTCTTCTAAAAGGGAATAAATAAATTGCGAATTCGAATAAGGTAATAATAAATTATAAGCGAAATACGTCAGTTAAAAAGGAAAATATTGTTATTTAAATATATTTTCATAGTTAAATAATTTATTTTTCACATATTTTCAATTATCTTTAACGAGTGTTTCAGTTACAAAGAAAGTAGTTTTGTAGAATATAAAAATTACTTTCTTTGTTTCATAATCCTTAAATATTCAGGCTACTTCCTGTAATATTCGTTCATGATAGAAATATATCCAATTTATGAAAATAAATTTATCAAAATAAATTTGTCTGTGCTTAGATAAAATCACTACAATCATGTCATTTCAATCTGATAATAAATTATTTATTAGCTACATTTAGCGTTATCCATGCTTTGCTTTTAAACTAAATACTCGCCTAACAATATATGATTTGTATTGAAAAGTATTGCCTTCTAAATGTCTTATCCTTAACGAATTAAAAGCATTAAGTGTATTTTAATATTGAAAAATTATTTTAATAAGAAATAACAACGATAATGATATTTTGCTATTCTCTCATAAATCTAAATTTATAGAACTAAATTTCATGGATTAAACTATATAAAGTTAGGTTATAGCATTAAAAATATTAAATTGTATTCTTCATTTGAAAGCATCATTTGAAACTCTGTATATGGTTAAACACACGTCTAGAGGTAAAATTAGCAAATCAAAATATCTTTTGTTTATTTTGAATTTTCAAAATATTTATATTTTCTTTGTTAATTACAAGTGACTTTTTTGAAAGTCAATCAATTAATTTTAATCATTTTCATAATAAATTACAAATTAGTGATATTAATATCTTAGTATGTCACCATTTTTTAAATATTTTTTTTTTTCATTTCTTATTTCTTTCTTTTTCCCGCCCAGTTAAATGTCAACTGGTTATAGTTTAGTCTTTACGTCAACAAACAGTTCTTGGGTGGGATTCACCTCTTGTATCTGACATTATTTGCAGATGTTTGCGTTAACTTTAGATAGGGATATACGATCTAACAAGCCTTCAATTACCAAAAAATGTCTGATATTACTATGGAAAAACAACCACAACTTTTACTTTAACTGACTGTTAATTTAAGATATTTAAGTTGATTTTTAACTAAATAAATAATGAGTGCGTAAACATATTTTGATGTTTATACTTCGGGCAATTTTTAACACGCATTTTCTTTAATTATAAACTATACATATAAGATGCAATGATAATAATTATTTACATTTATTTAGGCCTTTTACTTTTTATTCAAATAAAAAGTGATGTATACATACTCATTTTCATTTTTTTTCCAATAAAAATAAATAATTTTAATGTATCTTTAAGATAAAAAATATTAATGATATTTAAAAAAATATTTATGTACTCTTGAAAATGAAATTTATAAGAAAAGTAAATGAGCTTTTATTAAACAGACAATTGCTGTAATAAAGTGAATTTCTCTGCTAACATACCATTGCAAGTTTGCTTAGAAATTGCATGTAGTAAAATATTTCAGTGCAACAAATATAACAAAAATTTTTTAAAAAGAAGCAAACCATAAGATATTTTCAAAGTAAATATATTAATCAAAGCAACACATCATATCAGAAAAAAAATCAAATCAGATTGGGGGTAAATTATTTAGTACTTTTACAAAAAGCTTTATTAAAATATCATACATTATATTACTACAGATGGAACAATTTATTATTACTATATTCAAAACAAAATATAAACTTTTACTTCCATTACATTAATGTTAAATTTCAAAAGGTATATTTATGTTTAACCTGAACGTATTTAACATAAAATGTTAGTACAATAGTTGCATTATTTAATGAATGCATTTTAAAGAGTCTTTTTGAACACGGAATTATTTGATTTATCTTCACTGTAATGCAGCGAGTCTTAACTTTGGGGAGAGAGAATATTCAAGAGAAAACATTATTTGAAGAAACTAATAATTTGGTTGATAGGTAAAAAAAAACATATGCATACAAAACAAGACACATTTTTAAATAATATTAACTTATGAAATTAAAACAACTTAATAGTCATCACTTACTAAATTTAAAACATGTTTTATAAATATTATTGATTTCTTCAGGCCTGTCTAGCAGAGCAAAGTTTTTTCCAAGGAATATTTGATGTTAGAGACACTATCATTTCTTTTTCTGCATTTAACCGAGGGTTATATTTTTCTTCATATAAAACACTGCAGAACATCGAATTTCCTAAAGGAAGGATGTTGAAATGGTGATAGAATTCGAAATTTCTTTGATTTTTGTCTGAAAATCAAACTACTCTTGCCAAAAATTCAACGACTGATTTCAACGATAAATTGTCTTTTGGTATTGTCACTTGTCTTGCAATCTATAAAAGTTTCTTCCAATTCAATTGGGAGCATTTTGCAAGTATTATTAAATATAACCCAAATCCACTCAAAATTTCCTATCAATTTTCAGTTAGGAAAAAAATAACTTTTAAAATTGCTGCCATGGCTAACTGATTTTTAATGGTTATTAAAAAAATTACATGTTGTTCTTTTACGTTCTAAGCCTTATGTTTACATGTAGGTCTTAAACTTACATGTTCTAAGCCTTATTACAATCATCCACCTTTGAAAATATAGATTTTTGCTTTGAATTTCTGCTCCACAATTCTAATTTTCTATCAAATGACATTGACTTTATCCTTCTTGTATATTATATATGTATTTAATTTTTGAAGTTGAAGATTCCAGTTATTTAATTTCTCGAATACATTATTTACAATTTACCGAATTTCTGGGATTTGAATATGTTGACAAAAAGCTGAATTTCATTGTAAGCAAACCATTACAGAAAATCTTGGCTTCCAGTTTATAAAAGAGCAATTTTCTATCTTATTTCATAAACATGTTGAAAACATTTTTCATTTGACAACCTTGTCTCACAATGAAATAAAAGCATTCAATATCTGTATTCCTATCTTTACAAATAACTAGGAAGTGCCTTGATTTAAAGGAGCTTCTAATATTATTTATATATCCTTTTTATATAAATTATTATGACTACAAGCCCATTTAACACATTATTCAAACCAGAACTCACTTATTTTGAAGCCAGAGATTCTCTGTGAATCATGCAACATTTCCCGAAGCATTTTGCTGATTTTTGTTTCAAATACACTTATAAACTTTGAAATCTTCCAAAAATTGGATAAGAACCATCCGTTCTCATTTCAATTTAGTAGTAGTGAGTGTAACAAGAATTTAATTGAACAGAAAATGAAAAAAGATTCGGCATAAAGTCAACATATATAATATTTATTTTATGCTTAATTCTCATGAATTATAGATCATGCAAGTGAAAGTAAAAACTTTTAAGTAAAAGGTAAAAGCATTTGAGCAGCAGGTCAATCCAGATCTTTATATATAAATTAGAGCACTGACATTGTATAAAAGAAAATGCTTAAAAAAATGCATTTTGCCCAAATTCACTAAATACATCTCCATCGAATTCTGAAAATATCCTTATGCTTCCTCTATTTTATAAAAATACTTACGAACGTCACTTCTATCACAAATCAAATCATAGATTTAAATATTCAATACCCTTTTGTTATATCAGAATGCAATAAAGACACTTGTAAGTAGTTTTTTCCTATTTCCCTTAAGCATATTCCAGTAATTATGTGATGTAATTTCAAATTCCTAATAACCAATTTAATTTATTCGACAAAATCTATCTGGGAGCCAAAATGTCTATTACTTTTGTTTTAACCGAACAACGTAACCAATAATTATTTGAGATAGATACCATATAATGCATTTATGTTACTTTGATGTATGAAATTATATATGTAGTATTTTATTATTAAAAATTCTCACTTTTGTAAAATTAAATTTATCAATAAAATTAGAATATTTTATTTATATTTCAAATAGAAATCTTATATTTTGTAACTAGTAAAAATTTATTTGAAATTTAATATTATGGTATCATTTACCTTTACATAAAATGTTTTCTTTTCTCAAACTGAAACATCACATAGGAATAGAGTACTATTAATTTGACTACGTGACAGTAGATTTCTCTTTAGTAGCTAATTTTGACTTAGAGTTTTATATAAGTTTTATCGTATTGATTATTTCATAAACTTTCAAAAAACTTAAAAAGTAGTTTAGGAAATTTACGGTTTTTTTAAACACAATACGAAAACATTATGCAAAAGTAGTTTCACTATCATCAACAATTAATTTGTCATTTATTATTTCTTTTTTTTGGATTATTATTTAAACAATATAAGTAATATACGTTAACATATAATGTTAAAATAATTCAGAATTTACACATATTAGTCAGCAATGTTTCTAAATCATGAAATACGCGATATGAATAATTTATGCCAAATAAAAAATATTATTTAAAATTTTTCCTAAAAAAGCAGTTTGTTGACATTAAATATATTATATTCTATGGCATTTTGGTTGTTTAAAAAATTTTGTTTCATGTATTTCCAAGTCTGTTTTCATAACTGTTTCGTAAGTTCTTAGAATTTTATTAAATTTAATTTTTAAAGTTTCATTCAAAGAATTAGAAAATGTCAAGAGGATTTTGCTAACGTAATATTAATAATAGAAAATTTTCTTAAAAATTTATAATTCCTATTCATATATTTTCAATATTTATTTATTAAACATGCTTTCAAAATTATGAAATTGTAAATGTTAGCATAAAATTATGTTAAAAATTTCTCATATAAAATGCACTACACAGAATGAAACAAGTTACTGCTTAAAACATCAAGACACATTTCTTATAAAACAAAATGTCACTAATACAAAATTGGTTTTGCTTCACTGAATTTATTTTAAAAATAATTTTTTCTTGAAAAGAAATCGTTTGTATAAAAATGTGGAAGGAATCTTATTTTGAATTTAAATTTCATATAACTGATTTCAACAAACAACTTATTCCTTACGAGAAAGCTTTTGTTTTAAATACTTGAAAATTTTTTAACTATCAAAAAGTATTCTTAGTAATTCAAATATTAAAATTTAAAATTTGACAGTATTTAACGAGAGAAATGTTACCAGTATAACAGTGGAAATCAGTTTAAAAATTTAATATATATAATAAGAATGATTTTGAAATTTACTTTATTTTGTGTTTAAATTTATTTACAGTTTAAAAAACAATTTCTTTAAGAGAACAATTTCTTAAAAAAACAATTTCTTTAAGAGAACTATTTTGAATTAATGTATTAATTACTATGCTATACATTATTTTTGTTCATATATATAAAAGAAGTACTTAGCATTTAAATTTCATAAATAAAATAATTTAAGTGTGGCTCGTATGCAAATATATTACAAATTATCACCCGCAATCTTTGGAAGATTAAAAAACTTGAATATTTCAAAAACTGTAAGTACCACATATCAACCTTATAATAAATGAACATTACGTTGTTAGTATGATGGCTAATACATAGTATATCTCCCATACGATAAAATACATTCCATAAAATACCAAGTCATGTTAAGGATCCCGTTATCGAGTTACACTTGTGTTAGAGAACTTCACTAAATGTTGGGTACTTATTAATAAAGTGGTTGAAGAGTTATGATTTGTGTACCAGGAATGTCCCCCACATGCTCTATCGAATTCAATTCCGATGATAAACCATTACATACTAGTGATTACCTCTAACTGAATGCAATTGGTGACAATGCTCGAACAGAGAGGACAGGCGTTGTTATCTATCAAGAATTCAGCTCACACGGCTTTCCTAAGCAAACAGATTTGATGTTCCAGAACATTGAATTTATTATGATTCCCATTTGAACATTTAAATATGTTTTCAAACCCAGTATAATGCCTTCTCAAACTTGTCCTCTTGTGATACAATAGCACTGACATTCAATGAGGTTTCATTTTTTATTTTTGTACCTGGCGTTCTACATAAGAATCTCCAATGTGAATCGGGTTGTAAGCTAAACCTCAACTCGCAGGACAACATAATTTAAGCTCACTGATAACGTGCGCGAATTGCATGCCCTCTTCTCCAGATTAGCGTCTGAAGACAGTGAGTTGTAGTGAGCAGAAATAATATAATATGTAATAAAATTATTATGTAAAATAAATTTTGAATATTTTTTTATAATTGTTCTAAATTTCAATATATATATATATATATATATATATATATATATATATATATATATATATATATATATATATAATATTTTAATATTATTCACTCATAATAGCTTATAAATGATCACGATCACATACCTACCATAGAAATAGCAATTAACTTGTTTTAGAATAAACAATTACATTTTTCAGCTCTACATTAATATAGAGTATTTTTATTTTTCTTGAACCTCTACTTTTTCGAATTGAGTTATTAAATTGTAATAATAGTGATATAATTCAGCTAAGGTGTTTTCTCATGACTCACTACTACGTCAAAATTTCCTTCTTCTTCCATGATTAAAGGAAAAAAATAATATAGTTCGCTGCGATTCTTTTAAGTTATGTTTAATATTTCTGGTTGTATATTTCACTTTTTACGAAAACTAATTCAATTACGATATGGGTTTTAAAATGAGTTAGCAACACCAGTTAACATCCATATGGACGTTAAATTTCAATGTGAAAGAACAAGTTAAACTTCCATTATTTATTTTGATTGAAAATAATGTAAATGATAAATTAGTGATCGAAATGAATTTCTATGGCACATTTTTAATAATTAATATAATTTAAAGATAACTGCATTATATTATTTAAAAGAAAATGCTGCATTTTAAGGAATAAAATATCACCAAATACCATTGCATTTAAATAGGTACTTTAGGAATTTTAAAATTTCGTAACATTTTCAAAAAATGTATTATTAGTAACCAACATCAACAAAATTAAGCCAATTTTTTTTATTAAGTATAAATATAATGATCATTAAATCGTGATATCTAAGAAAAATCAATGCATTTTGAAACATGAATGAGATTTTTGTAATCAAGAACGAAACACCATTTGTGAAAATTTTGTTATCAATAAATTATTCATAATTTTTAAACCTATTTTATAAACATACAAAACTCTAACTAATAGAGTATATTAAAAGTAGCAATAAGACAATTATAGCTAATCCAGCATTTATATTTTTCTCTAACTAAAAATTATTTTTCAGAAAACCTTAAAATAATGAAGATATGGTTTCTCACAGTTCTTAATGTTTTCTATAAAGTAAGAAGAAGTCACTAATAATAGTGATCACTTTGTTATGTTCTACTTTTAGAATATTAAGTTGATATTTTTTTTAAACTTTGAAATTCGGATATGAGATTTAAGATAGAATACATATTTTTCTAATATAAAATGGCTAAAACATGTCAAAAATACTTTTATACGTTTCTATACGATACGTTTTATTGATTTTACAAGACATCTGTATAAATATATATTTATAAGAAATTTTGTTTCTATAAAAATTATTAATCATTTTCGATGATTAATGTAGACTAAGGTGAAATTAATTTACAATTTTCTAACAAAATCATAATTTTTGCTTCTTAGTCATATCTTATTTACATACATATTATACATAGTTAGTCTTAATCATAATTTTTGCATTTTATTATTATTATTTCTTAATAATAATTAATTAAATATATATTTCTGGTTACGAAATTCACTGAATCATTTGAATACATAGAGGCCACTTTGGAGTTTTCACCATTTTCTCGCAGTGACTATTGAATATGTCCAAATATAAGGAAATCTCTCTCAAAGTAATATGAGTTAAAATATAACACCTTGAAACAAATTCAGATGTCATGCTAATGAATAATTTTTAAATTTTAAATTGAAAGTAATAAACATCTCAACATCGCTAACTACTACGTTAACTTCTTTACCGAGTCAAAACTTCTACACTTATGCTAGGTATGGCACTCACCTACTATTGAACTGAAATTCAGGACAGTCAACCACAATTTCATGATAAAAGTGAATGATATTAAACAACATTCTGAACGGGTTAACTGATAATAGTTTTCTTGTTTTTAAAATATTCAGTATGTTTAGCTTAATATATGCACTTATTTATTACGTTATTTTAAGTGTATTTAAAAAATAACATATTTAAAAAATTAAAATAATATATAAATTACATTTAGAATAACATATTTATTATATTAATTTCCAATTATTTAAACATTTAATAAATGTGTCTTTAAATGATGTATATTCTGAAAATATGCTCAAATGATATTTAAGTACCCTGTAAATTTGTTTATACTACATTTTTACAAAATATTATTTTGTAAATTCTTGAAGTTATTTATGATCAATGAGCAAAAATATTAAAAGAAATTCCCATGGCATGCCTTCTTTGAAATGCATTAATAAAAACATCATTATTTTTAAATAATCATTTTTATATGTGTGTAAAATTATATATTAATACACTTTCTTTCAATAAACATTTAACATTTCAAAACAATTTCTTGCATTTATTAGATATATTTTAAATGAATACTTAAAATCTCCGTGATATTTTACCATTGCAAAAACTTTCTTTTCATTTATCATAAATACATTGATAATTAACAAAAAATCTAACATTAAAAAAATCCTTAATATGTAGTTTCTGTAATCCCTAAGATATAAAGGGAATCCAAATGTAACTTTTACTAAATATAGATTATATTTGAATACAAATAGAAGGAAATATTTTATTTTTCACACTAATTGTAAATGATCAATTAGATTTAGCATTTGTAGATAGCATGAAAGAATTTCATAAATTTTTTAAAGTCAATTAAAAATTTACTATATTTATTAAAATAAGTCTAATGCAGATATTATGAAGATAATTTTAAATATATTATTGAATGTATAATGGATAGTTTCAAACTAATACTTATATTACACATTTTTGTTATTATTTATTTATATCTTTCTATTTATAAGTACATATTAAATATGTAAGCTTTATTTAATTTGTGTAATATCTATGAATTACTAACAAAAGTAAAATTAAATTTTAAATACAAATTAACCATATTAAATTTTACAATGTAAAATATAGAGGCAATAGTTTACAAAGTAAATTCTTAAATCTATCAATTTATAGTAAATTAATTTATAAATTATTATTTTTATGCAATTATTGCAATCAACAGGACTCATAGATATTTATAGCTTTCATTTTATATTTTAAAAAAAATTCTACATTAGCACTTCCATTAAAAACGATAAAAAGTCTAAATAACCGGAAAAATTGTATTAAATCAAGTTACAATTAAAATGTGATATAACAATTTCGTTACGATTCAAAGGACTCTGAGTTTTTGAACTGATAAATGTAGATTTTGTCAACTGTTATTTTGCAACTGCGCAGGCTCTCTGGTCCATTCAGTAGGGACAGAAGCTATTTAAAATTAGGACAACGTAAATGCTAGTAATTCTAGGATCATTTATCACGGTTACAACTCTGAAATCAAATGGGAATAGAGCGTGATTATGGCATAGATAACAAGTGAAGAAATTTGCATATCTTGACAGATTAAACTATTTTGGCTATAAAGCATGGGAAGAAAATACATATATTTAGAGGAAAGTACAATCTCAGGAGTTTAATTTGAGAATTAGTTTAGAAATAGTATACTCAACTTAAAAAAATTACTTTATTTTAAGAAACATTAGACACAAATTCTGATAAAAAGTTTTAATAACTGTGATGGTATGTTTTTAAGTTTATCATTTTAAAATAAGTTTTATATTTTATTTTACTCACACACACACGCACAGACATGTGTATATAGTAACAGCAATGGTTAATTTACCTTTAAAACTCGAACACAAAAATGAGTAAAAATATTTCAAACAACATTCCATTAAAATAAAATTTTTAAAAATTCCCAAAAATTTATAAATGCATTATTTGCATTGTTCATTTATTTCTTCACTAATGGTTTTGCTCATCAATTTATGACTGAAAAAGAAAATTCTGAGTTACAAAACTAATTCATTTAAAGTAATAAATGCGAATTTATTAAGAAAACAGTATCAGTTGAAATTTTAGAATTGTGTCCAAAGCTTTTATTTGTTTGCTATTAAATATGACTTAAAATATATATTTGAAATAAGAAAAGAGAAATTTGAAGCTAGCAAAAAAAATGTGAAGTATTCAAGAAACTACGCTAAAACTATATTTTTCAGTCGTATGCACCTTAAATTACTTGAAAACTTGTTTAAATTTAAAAATGCTTGAAGTAAATTCATTTTTAGTAAATATACAAAAAATCTTATAGAATTCATATTCAGAATTGAATTAAATTGGTACTTCTTATTCCGTAAAAACGATTAATTCTTTCTTATACTATTCAACATAAAATGCAACAAAATAATTCATATTAATTGTTTTCAAAAATATAGAGATTAAATATTTTGAATGAAATTTTAAAATTACCTAGATTTTTTTTGTTTACAAATGTAAATTGAGTTAGAAAATTCTTAATTTAATTTAACTTAATGCTCTAAAGTAGTTTCTGTCATAACATTTTCATTTACTGTATATCCTTACTGTAGAATAATATTAATGAAGAGAATCTAAAACGTCATATTAAAATATTCGGTCCAGAACTCTTATTTTACATTTTTCTTACTTAAGAATATTTATATTTTCTTTATTGAAATGGCTTACAAAAGATTAATTTTTTTGCACTTTACGATTAAAAAATATTTTTTTGCGTGTATCCATCAAGTTTAAAAGTGGGGGTTCAACTTTAGTTTTTAAGCAATTATAGAAATTCATATAGGAATCTTAAATTTACCTTTTTATGTTTAACAACAATAAATAATACTTTATATTATTAATTTGTATTAGTAACTCTTATTCTAGTTGAATTTACTTGAACTTAATTTTTCTTATATTATGAATCGAAATTATGGAAAATGAAGATGTAACTTAATTTCTAATATCTATATAATAATGAAAAGATTAGACTATATTTGTTGATTACAATTCTAGGTTAGAAATATTACGAAATATTATCTTAGTTGTATAATGATGTCAATAATAAATATTTAAATTGTTAATGATATATTTATTTTCACATATCATTAATTAAAACTTATCGATTGTATTCATAAAAATATATTTTAAATTTGATGTATTGAAGTAATTTTCAAAACCTTTAAATGCGAAATTAAGAAAGTCAATATTTAATGAAACTCTTATCAAACAAACTACATTTTAATATCACTAAGTAATTTTTTAAAGCATAAATATTATGCTTATATTTCTTATACTTTTTTTAGTTTGAAATATAAACATTTTACTGCACTTCAATTTAAACAGTTGCGAAAGGCAATTTTTAAAATTATTTACATTATATTATGCCTTAAATATATATTAAAAATAAAATGAGTACTATATTTTTTATGAAATAATACGCAGATGATTAAAAATTGGGTTAATTTAATAAAATCACAAATATCCAAATTTAGCTTAGAAAAACATTTCTTAGGCATAAAATATTTTATCAGGCAGTTTCTTGAATCAGTTTATTTTATCAATAAACATTTTGAAATAAACTTTAAGAGTGATTGAAATATTTTCATTATTTGTTACACATGTTTAAGACATTTCACAACAAAAAGTTACCTTAAAATAGAACTTATCTATTATATATAAGTAAATTCAAATGTATTGTATAAGATTTTTTTAATAATTAAATAATATGTTTTTAACACAATTATAGTTATTCATTAAAATTTCGACATAATTAGGTAAGTTATATGCAATACAAATATTTACTATTTTATAAATCCTCGTTTTAGCGTTTTTGAATAAAATATGTAAGCACCATAAAAAAACAATTTTAAATAACGTATGAGGTATTTTAAATATTTTGGGATTCTAAATGACTACTTTATAATAATTCAGTCTTTAACATCTTTACTTTAGAGATTTTAACCACACTTTTACATGAATAAACTATGCTTTTAAGATATTATATTAATATTAATTGTATAAATAATTTGTAAACAAAATAAAAATGACTTGACAGTTATATTTTATATATTTTATAATTACATTTATTTATTTGTTTTTTACAGACAGAACAATAATATTTTATAATATTTTCAATTTTAATATATGAAAAAATTTTTAGAATTAACTTCGTTAGACAAAGCTACGAATGTAATAAGAAAAACTAAAGAAATATCAATATATTTTATATTGACATTTTACTTTATATTAAGACGTTGAACAAAATACAATAAACTGACATTTAAATTTGCTTAAGTACTTCTAGCTTCTTGGAAGAATTTTAATGTTGAATCTAAAAATGATGTTTTTAATACTTTTTATTTATTCATTATTATTTTGAAACTAATGTTTATTTTTATATTCTAATTTAAGTAAATGGAATATTTCCTTTAGAAGCTATAAATATGTATATAATCTTTTAAACAACAATAATAAATATTAAGATTTTGAATTGTAAAAAAAATATATTGTTTTGAAGTAGTAAAGTTAATTTTAATGGAATCGAATTAATTAAGAACCCAATCCGAACACAGTGATTGGATGAGTTACATGAACCATCCAATAAATTGGTACTGTCTGTGAATTCCCAAAAGACCTATCTATCACATGATCAGAAAAACATGGGGTGTCTTGTCAGATCCGTGAAAGCACGTGCAACTGTCCACTTTCTTCATTTCTTGCAGATCAATTTACACCCTATAAGAGAAAAATATCTGATAACTCTATATGAAGAGAAAGAATAATATTGGGATTGAAGTTGTTTTCATAGAAGTCTTTATTTTATCAAAACGTCCTTTATATCATATATTTCAATAAGTGAATATTACTACTTAGTTTTCAATGATAATCAAAATGAAATATATTTACATTTTAACTATGATGTGTAATTCTAATATAGTTATAATATTTACAAAAATCAAAAAAAATATTCGGTAATTATTTTCTTTAAGGAAACAGGTAAGAGTCTGAAATATTTCGATATAGTTTCCATTTTTATTCTTTGTCATTTATGATTTAAATATATTTAGTTTGATTACCATATAATAATTAGAAGTCATATTCACATACTTAAATGGAGCATAAAGATTATTTTAATGAAATAAAACTTTAATTACGATATTTCCAATCACGATTGCTTTAATTTAAAATATGAATACTGTTTTCCATAGAAAATTCTGTACAAGATTTTTTTTACATACAATAATTCTATTCTAGCAAATTTTAATTTTGCTTTACATCAAATACTAAAAATTCACTTTTTTACAAAAGGAAACCAAGAAAAATACATTATCATTAATGCTATGTAATTTTCTTTGTTTGATGAAGGCTATGAAATATAACTATGCTGTTACAGTGATACTATTACTATTGTTAATATGATGCTATGACGAGCTATTACTATGCTATTATGTCAAATATGAGGTTGTAATATAATTAGGGTATTGGCTGTTACTTTACCAGTTTACCAGTGTTTAGTACTTTACAAAATTTTAATAGATTATTTTTTATTTTTTATATGTAAAAAAACACATTTGATAGAGGATTGGAACATGAAAGGGTATATATTAGCTGTTTATTAAGAAGATGTGCAAATTTGAAGATTATAAATTTTGCATAATAACGCAATTAATTAATAACGCAGTTTTATAATGAAACTGTCCACTGCTACAACTTTGAATTTATTGCTGGAAATTAAAAATGTTTGATTTAATGGAGTAATTCATAATATACCTTCATGGCCCAGTTTATTTTCCTTCAAGATGTTCACAAATGTTTTATAATTTTCATTAGAAAAAACCCTCTAGTGGTAGTAGTGATAGTATTTTGAACTAATAGCATTTTGAAGTTAGCCTCATATTCATGATATTGGCTATTTTTGTAGAATATAAATAGCTCAGAATTATAAAGAAGCTTTGGTTAGTCAAATTCAAAAATCGTGCTATCCATAAAATGTGTTTTACTTTTTTTAAATGCTTCTAAGTATTCATTTTTTTCATAAATTGTCTTAAAAATAAATTCCAATAAGAATAATACAACATTTAGAAGAGGGATTCCCAATGAATATTTATAATAAATTATAAAAATTTGTAAGCCTTTGAAACTAACAATTGGAGTCGAAATAAATTTGAAATATTTTCACGTTATAAGATAGTGATTATGTGAAAAACATTAAATAAAAAGGTTTCAATTTGACTTAGAAAGTGTTCCTTATAATTATATGTAATTTCGTTTCTAACAAAAAATTATTCATATCTTCAATTCATCTCAAAAATTTCCCCTGTTTGAATATAAATATTTTTTCATACAATATATAGTAATTTAATTTAGTGTATCAGTTTTATATCGCACATTTCCTAGCCACGAAAAAATTTATCATAAACTGCTTGCCTACTGAGAACTTAATAAACATGAAATTTTTTTAATTACGTCCTTATGTTGGCTCTTTTGAGCATAATAAGTCTTGCAGTCCAATAAAGAAAATAAGTATCTCCAGGAGTGGAGAGCGTCATGAAATGTGAAGAAGTGCGGGTTTCCTGGAAGGCAGAACATTTCCAAAGATGCTCGCCATCCAAGTCAACATTCTCCTTGCATCAAATGCAGTCGGGTGAATCCACAAGCCCTATATGATATAAATGACAGACTGACAGTCAACAAGAAGGGCAAATTTCATTTCCGAGAAATCTAAAATTTTTTGGAGAGACATGTAAATTGAATACATTTCTCCATCTAAATTGTCTGAGTTTTTTCCCAAAGGCTCTTTGAGTTGGAAAAATTTGGAGAAGACACCAGCTCCCACTCTCCCAGTACTTCTCTCAGCTGATCCTTCAGTATAAATGTGCATCCAATTGTCGAGTGGGCATCTGTAGTTAATAGTTGCCAGAGTAGCAGCCCTGAGTTCTGCCTGAGGGTAGACTCCCTTCTGGACAGGAAGGACAAGATCGAAGACAGGGGTGGCATATTTCAGTATACCTGGGTCTGGCTGTAAGGGCTCTATTACTTGGAGTGCCTAGTGAGCTGGAAATTCTCTGGAATTCTGATAAAATTGTTCGTTGTGTTTTTAGACTCAGAGTGCTTGGTCGGTAGTTCATCCAAAATCCTTCCCTACGTAGTAACCTTTCACCAAGAACCAAAGTAGCAAAAACTCTCCTATCGTGCAAACAGTCAAGACCAGTCTGAAGTTCCAAAGCTGGTATTAGAGTTGAGAAGGCTCCCGTAGTGATATGCCAAAGAGCACTATTCTGAGCAACATTGAGTTTCGATAAAACAGTATCTGAGGCAGTAATTAAAATTTCGGCTCCATAATCGAAGACCGGTCGTATGAAAGAGTTAAAAGTCAGGACCAAAACATCCAGAGTGGCACCCCACTTAACACCCAGCTAGTCTTTTTAATAAAATAAGCCTGATACATTTCCAGCGATTTTTGAGGCTTGTTTATTCTAGGTGAGTCTTGGATCTAAAATAATACCGAGGTATTTAGCACAATCAGTTCTCTGAAGTGGTTTGTCATCAAAGTTTAATATAATCTGATGCTGTTCAGTACTCAAAGTAAAAAGCTCAAAATTGGTTTGTTAATGTTGACAGAGAACTCATTGTCATTAGTCCATTTCAATAAAAAGTCCAGGGCAGAATTCATAACCCTCTCTAGTGTTTGAAAGTTGTTGCCTGTTGTCCAAAGGACATTATCATCTGCATATAACAAAACCTGAACAGCAGGGAAGGTCTTCGAGATGTTACATATGAGATCATTAATCACCAAGTTGAACAAAACAGGGCTTAAAACAGAACCCTGAGGAAGACCCTGAGCAGTTTGCCTGAAACTCGATCTAGCATTTCCATAATTTACGTTAATAAAACGTTGTAAAAGGAAATCAAAGATCCATTTAAAGAGGGGCCAGGGATGCCCATCTGACGGAGCTTCTTTAGTAATATGTTTCGCCAAACACGGTCAAACGCTGATTTAATGTCGATAAAGACTGCAAGAGTACTCTCTTTTCTATGAAAACCATCTTTGATTTGTTGACTGAGTCTGACTATTTGTTCCGTAGTATTAAAATCCTTTTTGAACCCAGCTTGTCTCTCAGAGATAAATCCTTTACTGTCATGAAAAAAACTGTAATCTATCAACGATCATTCTCTCAGTCAGCTTGCTGAAGATTCAGGTCAGAGAAATGAGTTGAAATGAATTTAGGTCAGATGGATCTTTATTTGGTTTCAGGATTGGAATAATGTTAGCCTTTCGCCATAAATCCAAGTTCCACCCCAAGTTCTGTTAATAAATTTTAAAAGTTCCGACTTGGCTTTCAAACCGAGTTCTAGGATAAATTCTGGTAAAATCTTATCAGGTCCTGCAATCTTTCCACGCTTTAAATACCTTAAGGTTTTTTTGAATTCTTCATTAGAGAAGAGAATAGAGAAGTGTCATGACCTGGAGTCGCTTAAAGAGTATGGCCTTATTTCGTCTTTTCGAATTTTTGCTTTTGGTCTAAAATGACTAATTTTGCGAAAATGACTGCAAAAGTATCAGCAATATCTTTGTCAGAAATCAAAAGCTTTCCATAAGCCTCAGTTGGCTTTTTACAAGATTAGGTCTTTTTTCCATTAAGAGTAGATAAAATTTTAAAGGCCTTAGTTCCATATTTACGATAGTCCATGTCAATAAGAAATTTATTAAAACAAGCAAGTTTCGAGCTTAAAATATTCTTTTTGAGTAGGGTTTGTTTTTGTCTTAAATTAATACATCTCCCAAGAGACCAGTGGATTCAGCAAGAATTCTTGCTCGATCTCTCTCTCTTCCCGCATAGATTGGAGTTTAGCGTTCCAAAAATCTTTTGCTCCTTTCCTGTGTCCTCTTGGAATGCAAGCTTTTGCGCACTCAAGAATAGTAATAATGATACGGTCAAGAGCTTTATCATTGTGGTAATCAAGCACACAGACTCCTAGGAGAGAATCAGTAAATCAGCATATTTTTGCCAATTTGCCTTCTTTAAGCTCCAATTTGTAACAATGGGTTCCTTCTTGAGTTCAGGTTTAGTGATGTCTAAATAATCTTATGTCCTGCTCCACTGGAGGGGAAAGAATATCATGTTTAATAAGAGGAGTGAGATTAGGATGAGTCAAGAAAAGGTCTGTGTGAGATGTTCCACCAGAAAAGGACAGAAAGGTAGGAAGACTACTTGAATTCTCAATGTACTTGACTTGGTTTGAGTCAATGAAATTTTCAAGAACGTTGCCAATAGGTCAGTTCTGTTTGTATCCCCATCTCTGGGATTGAGCATTGAAATCTCCAAGTATGAGTGAGTGCTTGTTCGAATCATGTATAAGACAGTTTAAGTTTGGCTTGTTCTTAGGAGGATTATAAACAAAGGTGATACGAAAAGCTTCGTTGTTCTTCCAAACACGTGCAGATTTCAAAAGCCTCTAATAAATCATGATCGTTCATGGAATGTTTAACTAGTGTATCAGCTATAAGGGATCGTTTTACAAAAAACTGAAATCCCACAGGCTATTTGTATTGAGCGTGGGAAAGAGAAAGACTGATACTGGTTAATGGGAAAGAATTTTAAATTATGGGCAGCAAAATCACTTTCGGGAATGCCTACAACATCTGGTTGACGTACAATAATTTTAAGCTCAGAGAACTTGTCCTGAATAAGGCCACCAGCATTCCAAAAAATTACTTTTAGACTGGTGTTGTTCTTGCACTTAAAAGTGCAGATTTTAGAAATTGAAGATGCCTTCATTAAGAAAAAGACTGCAAGAGAAAGACGAAGGCTGTAACAGATTTAGCGTTACTCAGGATGCACCACGAGGAGGCCTACTACACTACACCCCTTAATATGAAAATAAATCTTTTATTCAACGTGTAACATTTAATACTGTATTTAGCATTTGTGGAAGTTTGTTTTCGTAAACATTTTTTATAATAAGGGAATAATAAAAGAATAAATAAAATACATTACATTTTTTATTAAAGAATTGCATTTTTTTTCGAAAATGTTGTAAGGAATCATATTTATTTTAAAAAATATAAAATTCGAAATTTATTAATTCCATTTGTAAATATATTATTATTTAAAAGAAATATATTATGAATATGAAGTGCTTTAAGAATATTACGAATTTTTTTAATAAATCATGTTATTCAATCAAATAATCCTAAATAATATTTGCTATCTTATATAAAATACGCCTATATATAGCTTATAATTTATTTTCAATAAATTCTATGTGTAACTCAGCGGCACAGTTTCACATTCCCAAGGCATAAAACCGAGGTTCGAACCTATGTCTGGGCAAAGTCGACTCAGTGCTTTCATCCTTCAGTAGGTCTATAAACTGAGTACCAAGCATGCTTCGGAACTAAACACTTAGGATTTCATGTTAGCCTGACCACCGAACTCGGCTATATGCTACGCCCCCCAGAGCTTTTGTCCATAAAAACATCAATGGTCAGTATGCCATGGCCCACATTGCCCGTCAAGATACGGACTTTAGTTTATATTTTTTGACATATATACAATATATATATATATTATATATATATATATATATATATATATATATACTTATTATTTTTGAAAAATGTATTTATCTAATAAAAATGTATACATCTTTTCCAAAAATCTGCTTATCTCTGACAATCTCAGAAAAAATGGAATATTTCTGTAACTGATAAGAAATCACTAATATTTCATTAAAATAAATTACGAAATTTCTCCAGTAGTATTCTATTAGAATTTCTGTGATTATTTCGCTAATGTATCATCTGTAATTTAAAATAATTAATTAATATTTTTGCTTTGGAAACACATTTAATATGAATTCTTTCCACGAGACTTATTGTTGAGTCTACATCTTACATCGTCGGTCATGAATAACGACCAATTAAATCTATGGTGAATAATACAAACTTCTAACTAATACTCCAATATTTATGATGGATTTTATTTTTTGGTAATAAAACAAATTTGTGTGTATGACATAAAACTTGCTTTTAAATATAAATTTAACATAAACCTTAAATACAAAAAAATACTTATTAGCTACATGTTTTTAATAGCAACTTAACTACATAATTTTAATATACATATATATATATATATATATATATATATATATATATATATATATATATATATATATATATATATATATATATATATATATATATATATATATATATATATATATATATATATATATATATATATATATATATATATATATATATATAATTAACCATTTTATTTCAAGTAATGGAGAAAATTTCTTTCCCATTAATTCGTATTTTAGATTTCATTCCCATCTTAGATTTAAGCAAGTAAAATATTTGATCTGTAATATCGAAAGCATAAATTAAATGCAAAAATAATGGTAAAAATGGGGTAAAAATATTCAGTTTTCTTGAAAATAAGCATTTAAGTTATGATTCTGTCATTTAGGCATGAAAAATTTTAATCAATTTATAAAAATATGAATTCATCAGTTTATTTATTTGTTAATCTCTGTGTAAAAATATCAATTTGTTTTCATGTGATATTAAAAAATCTAAATAATTTAAATTAAAATATATTGAATAGTATTTTGATTCCATTGTTTATAACGCAACACAATTTAAAATTTTATAGACATTTTTAATGGTCTTTTCCAGTCATTTTATAAGATTCCGTATAATGATCATTTAGAATATCTTAGAATCTATAAAATCTTATATATTATAAGCATCGTGTGATATATTTTACTTGGGAATTTATTAAAAAATATCAAATCATTGAAATATAAAAACGCAAATTGAATGACAAATATACAAATAAAAATTTTTTAATAGAAATGAAAATAGAATTTTTTTTAAGTCCATAACTGTTTTAAAGAATCAAAAATTCTAAGGAAAGAGTTTTCCTCCTTGATTTTATAGAAGGCGCTCCTTTGAATAACATGCACTACCTCTTACGTGACTACTAAACTATTTTCAATGAAAGAACGAAAAAAAATATGAATATAATAGCTACTGTGAGGAACGCATTGGAATTTCATTAGAAGAACACCAACCCTCCAGTTCAATTAACTTTGATTAAAATAAGTTAAAATTAACATGAACCTTGAATATTCAAGAATTTTTAAAAACTTCATTTCGGTGAAGCAAAAAATATCTTTGGTTCTTCTTTTTTAATGTTGTTCTTTTATAAAATGATATACTTTTAATGGAAGTAAATTGAGCAATTTTGTGCATCCCATTCCTTTTATTAACTTCACTGATAAAAGGAAGAGTGGTATAATATAAGTAATTGTAAGAAGAAGACACACACACATTTGCTTGCATCAATTATTTAGACACTACTTTTTAGGTTATTAAATTGTCTATTAATTTTCACAAAAATAATAATAATACATTAATAAAGTTATTTTAAAATAAACAAGCATTTTGGTAATAAAAAATGCTCTCTAAATTATTCAAATAATGCAGAATATAACTTTATTTAGGATAAAAATGATAGCGATTTATTAAATTAATTTATTGTAAACTGTGTATACAAAGAAATATATTTTTACATTAATATATAAATATAACTTATGGTACACACACACACACACACACACACACACACACACACACACACACACACACACACACACACACACATATATATATATATATATATATATATATATATATATATATTGTAAAAGTAATTAATATAAATTAAAAATTATAAAAATCATATATTTATAAAATCAGGAAAAATGCATAATTTGACTTACTTCTTAAAATAAATTAAAAATGAGGCATTTTAATGACACCATGGTGTTTCAAAACATTAGTTTTTGCTATATATCATAAATCGGTGTATAACAAATTCTAATTCCTGGCAATATTGTTGATAAAGCATTATGTACTGTACAAGTAATGATAAAAGGATTTTTTGTCCCATCATGTTTTAGCACTTGATTGAATATTACATCAAAGGAAGAGCATCATTGAGAAGAACTTTATTTAAAATGTATTCTAAAGCTTCGAAAATAAAGTCATCATTTCAAAGTTCTATCTCTGTTTCGTATATCAGAAAAGGTGAAACCATCTTAGATGAAGAAAACTATTAATATGTGAAGATGGGGAAAAATGGTGAAAGTTGAAAAGGAGAAAGGAAAATGCGTAAGATTCATTACTGAAGGTAATAAAAGCTGATATATATTGATGATTGCAGAATCTGAATTTCTCTCATTGGAGAACTATATAATTAAAGCTAATTTATTTATCCTAACTAAACTGAAGGAAGTAATGTCCTTACAATACTATATGATGTTGTAACAACACCTGCTTACTAGATGTGGAACATAATTACTCAGTCTGTTATAGTTACTATTGTAAAATAAAATGAATTTTGATTTATCTTGCACATTATAAGCATAGAAAAGTGTTACAATTTAAGTTTATAATATACATTGTTCATATGCTGTTGTTACTCCTCAAGATCTAACTCCAGAACAGACCCAGTCCAAGAGCCGTGAATTTTCAAAAATCCTAAACAAGAAGAGGACAGTTAAAAGGACTGTCCTATTGTAACCTGTCCTGGTGAATATATGAATAGGAGATGCCTGCACAAATTTGCATTTGGTGCATGCGTTTTGATTATGTCTTTTACCCCTCTTCAAAAGGAAGACATCTGTTATATTCAGTAGTTAGGCTTCTAGCTGCACTTGCGAATGATTCTTTCTGGATTGACAATAAAATTACCTGGAGTCTACCTTATATATTACTGGTGATATGGTGAATTTTACAATAGCTCTTTATTTGAGATTATTTTCATAGAGTAGATCAAATAAATAACTGATTTGAAGTTGCCACAAAAAAGGCAACCTTCTATGCCAAATGGTCAGCAGTTTTATTTCCATAGATTTTAATACGATGAGCGACCCATTGAAGTAAAATTCTCACTGTTCAGGAAGTTGCTTAAAACTATTGAGAACTGAAACAGCTGTTTTAGTTCTCAATAGTTTTAAACATAATAGTTTTTTCATAGTCTCTAGTATTATTCCAACAACATATATGCTGAATGGAATTACGACTACTTTACAAGATTCAGATATTTGCGCTTGATGTTGTAGCATAGAGTGCTGCAACCCCAATGGCATAGAGTGCTGCATCTACAACTATTATAATGTCAACATTAATTCAATTTTTATACAATGACTTTCTTTAATAATTCTTTAAATATCAGTAAAAATTTCTTAAAGATGACACACATTGTTTCAAAGTAATAATAATAGTAATAATTAAAAATTACGTAAAAATCAATCAGAAAAATTTGCATGCAGATGAGAAACGCCTTTGAAAATAGATTCAACGGACGGTCAATTAAGCTTTAATGCCTGGATGGAAAACTTTTATGTCTAAGAACCTCTTCAATACACTTAAGCATAGATTGAATGAGCTTGGTGGTTTCTGCAGATGCAATATTATTCCATTCCATAATAACTAATCTGTTTAGCGAATCTTTCGGTATTTTGCTGTGTTATCGTATATTGCGTTCGATAAGTGCCATAAATGTTAGATGGGGTTAAGTATGGAGATTGTGTAGGAGTATGCAGCTGATATTTTATATAGCCAGAGTTTTACTTTGTAGACAGTATGTTTTGGATCGTTGCTTTGTTGAAACCAATAGTTATGATTAAAATTCAAATCTTGTGCACTTTGCTTCAAATTTTATTTTAATGTATATAGATATCCCATATGTTCTAATGTGGTGTCTAAAAAAGTTAATCGATCAATTCCTGTTTCTGTCATGCATCCACAAACTTTTACACCACATCACCATCTTTATCTGTAAGTACAAAATATTGCTTCTCAAAGGCCATACCTTGTTTACTCTACACCAGTTTACGATCTTTGGTGCCAAATATACAAAACTTGCCTGCCTCAGATGTTATTAAAAAAAAAAAAAAAAACTCAGGTTTATTGACATACTTACTGAACAATTTGTATATTGGCAGTTTAAATACATGGCTTTCTAAGAGCTACACTGCTGTGATAGCCAGATTTGTTTCAGAATATTTCGTATAGTACCTTCATGAAAAGATTTTTTAAGCCTTTCTCTATAATACCAATATAGTATGGAATGAACCATTTGAGATGCAGTAGTCTTTGAGTTTAAACATAAGGATTTCAGGATACATGTCTTTTCTCGTAAAGTCAGCTGAGAGGGTTGGTTAATCCGAGGCTTTAGGATAACAAATTCCGATGACTTGAAATTATTATTAACCATTTGGATAAAAGAATGAGTTTTTCCAATAATTTTTCCAATTGCTTGAAGAGTTTTACCTTCATTCCTTTGTTTTAGGGTGATTTTCGTATCATCCAAAACAATCTCTTTTCATTTTAAATTATTTTAACGGCTACATGTATGCAAATACTAATGTAGAACAACCACCTTTGGCAGTAATAACAGCAGTTATACGCCTGGGCATTGAGTCAAACAGAGATTGGATTGCAAGTACAAGTACATATGACCATAAAGCTTCAACACGATGCCACAGTTCATCAACCGTAGTGATTGGCGTTTGGTGACGAGACAGTCACTCGGCAACCATTGACCAGACGTTTTCTATTGGTGAAAGATCTGGAGAACGTGCTGGCCAGGGCAACAGCCGGACATGTTCCGTATTAAGGAAGGTCCAAACAATACCGGCAACATGCGGTCGGGCATTATCCTGCTGAAGCGCAGGGTTTCGCAGGGCTCGAATAAAGGGTAGAACCACGGGTCGTAACGCACCAGAAATGTAACGTGCACTGTTCAAAGCACCGTCAATGCGAATAAGAGGTGACCGAGATGTGTATCCAATGGCATCCCATACCATCACGCCAGGTGATTGGCCAGTATGACGATGACAGTATGACGATGCACGCTTTCAGTGTGCTTTCACCACGATGCCGCCAAACACGGATGCGTCCATCATGATGCTGTACACAGAACCTGGATTCACCTGCAAAGATGACGTCTCGTAATTCGTTAATTCAGGTTCGTCGTTGATCACACCATTGAAGGCACTCTTGTCTATGACGCCGCGTCAAGGGAAGCCGCAGCCATGTTCTCCGAGCTGAGAGTCCATGCTGCTGAAAACGTCGTCGAACTTTTTGTGCAGACACTTGTTGTCTTCCAAACGACCCTGTTTCTTGACTCACGGCTCGTGAAGTGGTTGCACGATCCATTACGGCCATGCGGATAATATGCCTTTCTTCTCAGCTACTAGTGATAGGTGGCCGTTGAGATCCCGCTTGGCGTTTCGTATTACCGTCCTGAACCCATCGATTCCATATTCTGCGAACAGTCATTGGATCTCGACCGACGCAAGCAACAATACTGCGATAAGATAAGCAGCAATCCTGGTACGCTACAATTCGACCTTTATCAAAGTCAGAAACGTGCTGGTGCGCATTAAGATTAGGTGTTGCTACTGGCGCCTGCTTTGTCTGAATGCGCTGAAAATCTAATCATTTGCATATCACAGTACGTTCTTCCTTTCGTATAAATTTCACGTCTGTAGCTTACCGCCTTCTTCGTGTAGCAATTTTAATGATCAGTAGGGTAAAAAAGAGCATGTCATTTTATCTAATGTAATAATTAATAATTTCGTAACTTTAAATGAAAATACATTGATATATATATATATATATATATATATATATATATATATATATATATATATATATATATATATATATATATATATATATATATATATATATATATATATATATATATATATATATATATATATATATATATATAATTCCCTCTATATAATAGGCCACTCTGACTAAGCGAATTAAAATAATCGTAATTAAGATATTTCAAAATATTTTATAGATTACAAAATCCATATATCTTTCAAGAAATGTTTTATAATCTATACAAAACGTTCAGCCAAAATGGGTTTCAAACCAATTTTAAAACCCTTTTCAAAAAGAAAAAATTTGAAGTGTGCGCAGAGTATCTTTTAACAATTTTCTTCTTTGAAATTGTTTTGAAGACCATGATATATATGTTAATATTTAACGATATTAGATCGGTGAACAGGTAGATGTATATTTTGTCCATTTCAATGTCTCATATGCATAATACATTTAATATATTCAACAGAGACAGAAATGTATAAATTGGATAAACCTAGATTTAAGTAATTGCAACAATAATTATCATACTTAAACATTTAAATTCAGCAAATGTTTGCTAAATAGGATGAGTTGCTTTTCCTGTGGTATTATTAGTAGTTGCTTTTCCTGTGATTTTAATTAGATGTAAAATGTTATGTCCTGTCCACCAATTTCTATCATATGAATATCTAAAGTATATGATTTCAGTATGAAGAAGAGTAACCTGTTAGAACAATTGATTTAAATCACGACTGGAACTATTTTAGGAAGAACTATTTAAGGAGTGATAATTTCATGGTGTGTTGCGTTTTCCCTAAAATATATCTTTGTGTATTTTAATCTGTGTGTTATGCATTAATAGAAAGAGAATTTTATATATCATTGCATTTGTGAAATATAGATGTATGTTGGCTTTTGATTTTACGTTAAACTCATGTGACAAATGATATGATTTGACATTCGTTCAGAATAGTTTGCAGTTATTGACTGATGCATGATGATAGGCAAATATTTGGTAAGCCATCTAATTCATCAAACCAGAAATAAATGGAGCTTAATTAAAAAAGAAGTTTTGTGTTTGTCAATATTGCAAGTAATCCATTCAGAAATTCATTCTGGAGTTAACAGTGAGTGGATGATTCTAGTTAATTGTCACACTTATCTACAATTTTCATATTATTTAAAAAAGATTTTCTTTTTCAGTTTGTATAACTACCATAAGTGGGCCAAGGTCACTCCAAAGCGTATTTCAAATTTACTCTCTGTTTTTCATTCTTTTACCAGTAAACAGCTCTTAAAACCCATCTACACGCCAATTTTAAAATTTATTTCAAATTTTAAAATAATATCACTTAAATTTGGTCCAACTTTAAATTAATAATGATATGACTATATATAATGAAATATCCATTCAGCAGATGTTTCTTCCTCAACACTCAAAAGGAATAGGTGTTACCTAAATATTTGAATTAATTAATTAATACCTAATTTTAATATTGTCCTATTATGACTCTCCGTTTATACATTTAAATATTTTTCATTGCCTTTTCGTTCAAAAATGGCATGTAGATATGCCTAAATTTCTCATTACACCTTACTTAATGTTAACAGTAAAACATACTCCCAATAGACAAATTACAAATGGGAATTTTCTTATTCCTATAAAAAAATTTTCTGGATGCTATTAAAATACTTTTTTATGGAATTTTGAAAAAATAATAACATTTAAAAACCAAGAAATTTATATTAATTAAGAATTAATAGCAAGTATTTTATTATATAGATTTTAATAAATATAAATTATACATTATTCTCTCATTAAAACTCATTAAAACAAATTGTAATAATTATATTTCTTATATTTACTTTGCATAGCAATATCAATTCGGGCATTTTTTCTAGAGTTTAAACAAATATTCTCTGTAAATTCATTTAATTAATTTGAATACATTTCTCAGAGGAAATTTATACTAAAATTTGAAAATATGAACACAAAATAAGAAATAAATATAATATTTAAACAATCCATTCCACAAGTTTTAATATAATAAAGTATATGTTTTAAAAATATAGTTGTTATTTCTCATAATAGTATAAATATCATTTTTATATTTAATTGAATTTTAATAAAAAATTAAATATGTATGCTCACAATCTACCTCGTTAAATTACAGCTTATTTTTTATTTATACATCACAAATTTAGACTGATAAATCTCATATTATTATAATTTAAGTTGATTTTAACTTTTTCGAGCAATTATCTTTGCTGCAGAAAAATAAACATTAAAAAAAACGTATAATTATTCTTTAAAATCATAAAAAATGGCAAAAACAGGCAAAAACACTGCAAGTAAATTTGTCAATTTTTGTTAGCAAAAATTTTTAAGCAAGCATTTAAAAAAAAGTTAAGATTTCTCTGAATAGTCTCAGCATAGTTTGCCTTTTGGAAAGGCATTTCTGGAAACGTAAGCTCATTTCACGGAGAAGAATATTCCAAACATTTAACTTAACAAACGTACATGCAGAAGGTAAGAAACACAACATTAATTTTCGTTATTTTAAGAAAGATAGGAATCGAATATGCAACATCTGCTAATCGAAAGGGGTTCTCTAATTTTTCTTAGATTTAAGCGCCTGCGAACCACAAATGCATTAACTTTAAAAATTATGGTTACCATTGTGCTGTGCCTGTATGATTTACTATACTGTCTCAAAAGTGAATACTGAAAGAAAACTCATGTGGCTTAAGCTAAAAAATTAAAACATGTTGCATTTATCATTAACATTTTACTAAACAATACTTGAGAAACAAGATAATTAATAAAAATTCTTATATATTGTTGCATTAAAAAACATTCAATAGATCGAAGTAATTAAAGAATAAAATGCCTCGAATCAAAAAGCGCATGTTTTGTTTTCAATATATATATTTATCATAATATATAATGTATCCTGCCTTTCTAAGGAATTTGAAAATTGAACCAGAAATAATCATTTTTGTTATATAAAACAATTTGCAATCTTCCGTCCGAAATTACTAAAGTGGAAATATTTCAATTTTCCAATGGCGAATCCTTACACACAATACAGTTCCGCGATTCTCACAGAATCAAAATTACCATCATTAAAACCCTAGTAAGTTAAGAAATATGCAGGAAATTAGTTTTATTTAAAAAATTTAAAGTATAACTTAATTAAAATATTGCATTCAAGGAATTTAAAACTAAATTTTTTCTGAAAATGTTATTAATATTTTCAAATTAGTTTTAAACATTTGTATTTTCACATAAACTTTATATAAATTTAATTACTTATTTCTTCCAATGATGTTTGGTGAAAATTTCTCCTAAAATATAAAATCTTAAAATATAATTCATTTTTATAACACTTAAGTGAAAACCAATTTATATAAACTTTAATTGATTTGAATTTAGTAAATTACATTCCTGTTCTTAAATTTATGATTATGGGCCAAGAATTATCATAATTTTCACATACTTAAGGATTTCAAGATTGCATTTACTTGAAATTTTAAAATTACAAAGTCAAATGACATAATTATTTAATTTCACAAAAGTCCGGATTACTCAATTATAGGATTGTGTAAATGAGAAATGCATTGGAAGTAAATGAAAGTATCGAATTTGAAAAATGGTTCAGTGTTCTTTTGTAAAAGATTTCATTTGCATTAAATAGTTTCAGATATACGGTTTTCTAAAATGATCATTTTTAACTATGTGAATAACATAATTCAAAGACCAAAATGAAACTGAAATTATGAGAATGCTTTCAGAATTCATATCAGAAAACACATTTAGATCATCATAGTAATTAAATATAAAACAGATAAATCATCTTATCATAAATCATACAGATACCAATTTCTATCAACGAAATAAAAACTAAAATACAGCTCGAGACACAATATATTCCCTTGTACATTATTTCAGACATTTGCATTTATTACTCTTAATTGAATAAACACCCTTAACTGATGAATTACACTGTATTATATTTATCAGTTAACAGTGATAATTTAATATACTACAATTTACCTGTAGTGTTATAAATATCCTTACTATAGCAAAGTTATTAAACATCTTATTAGCAATGTGACTATATGAAAGGGGCTTCAATCCTTACTGATGACACAGATTCAAGTTTCTGTTGTGCTATGCTTGAGAATATATATATTAAGTGAAAATTGAATTTAAAGTTGAAATTTCTTTCGTCATCAAATAATTTTCAAATCTGGCTGATATTAAGATTCTACAGTAAATACTACTGATCTCATGGATAACCTCTTATTGAAACTCACGCCCTAATTTTACTAAAATCTTTAAAATCATGACTTGATATACAAACCAGCAGTTTGGCAAACCAATAATGGTATAAGATTCCATTTTTTATGTAACAATTATAGGTTTGGTTGCTTAGTGGTAGCTCTTCCTGCTCCTAATGCAAAGTTCCATTTTTTGGTTCACGGTCTGGGCAATGTTGTCTCCGTCTTTCATTCCTTCAGTGGGTCAATAAAAACTGAATACCAAGCATGCTAAATAATAGGGGTTTTGCATTAGGCTGACCACCTAATCAGAAAATACGCTTCACTACTCGGGTCATCGGTAAAGAGAACATAGATCTTGATAGCACCGTAGGATTTGGCACACATGGGCTGTCGTGCAAGAGAGCTTATGTAACCATAATCCATCTTGCTCCAAGTGAAAGTCATAAACAAGTTTTAAAGAATCAAGTAATCATTCAGATATATACCCAGCCTATATTGGACATATACAAAATAGAATCAATTGGTTTTAGACTGCAAACCAAATTACATTGGAAATTTTTAAATGTTGGAATAAGTATTATGGACATTCTAATTTTTTGCAAGTTATCATGAGCTGCAAGGAAGAAAACTTGTAAATCTTCCAAGCACCCACCTCTACAGTTAGCAGATAGAAAAAAAAATTGCAACTCTTGTTGTTAAAATAATTTTGACCGAAACCGGGATCTTTCAATCTGAAGACCATTATACTATTCCTAGGTCAACATGAAAAATTAAGTTTATATTGTTTCTAGCAATATTACTTTTTCGACTATGATTTGCACTTCAAATAACTTCAGAAATTCTAGAAACATGAATTTTATAGTGAGTGTGCAGTATGTGAAATGTACCACTAATGACCAGTTATTCAACAGCTATCTCGGTTTAAATGCACTGATACATTATTGATCAATTCGACCAATAATTCACCTTCAATTATTTTTGAAATCATCACCTTGCAATAAATTTATATGATTAATAATCAAATAAATATAAAAATGTTTCAATCTATATTAATTATTTTAAAATTAATTTATTTAATAATTATATTTATTTTATATTAATTATTATGAATGATTTATTGGAAAAATATTTTATATGCTTACTTTATAGTATAAAGCTGTGAATTCATAGATATTAGTATCACTATATGTCGGTGCAGCTACTACAGTTTTATTCTGCCTCAACAAGTGTGTTAGCAAAAAAAATTTTTTTTTCAGTTTTTTTAAAGTTTCTTTACTTAGGTTGTTATTTTAATAATTTTTGAATTTTATTGAAATACATTAAAAATTTTATTGTAACTAATGTATTTTTCAAACATAATCAATTATTAATTGACGTTTAGAAAAAAATAATCTTTTGTTAAATGAAATTTTAAAAATAAATTATTCCATAATAAATTGTAGTACTAACAAAAGTAAGTATTTTTATTTGTGTGACAATGCACAAACAACATTAAAAATTAATTTATTCAACTTCATATAAATTTAACAAGATTGTACATTCATTGCGCCTGCTCCGATGAATAATTTTAAGAAATATAACAATGATGAAGAAACAATAACCCATATACGGTTTTGAAGCCAAAGATATATATATATATATGTATATGTGTGTATATATATATATATATGTATATGTGTATATATATGTATATATATATATGTATATGTGTATATATATATATATATATATATATATATATATATATATATATATATATGTATATATATATATGTGTATATGTGTATGTATATATATGTATATATATATATATATATATATATATATATATATATATATATAATATATATATATATATATATACATAATAAAAAAATATACATTTCTGTCGCACACTTTACGAAAAAAAACTGAAAAAAAGTTATTTGTTAAAATACTTGGTGATGCATCATTAAACTAGAGTGGCTTGAACCGACATATTGCGACACTATTAGATATGAATTCATGGCTTCATACTATAAAGGAAGCATAAAAAATACTCTTCCGATAAATCGGTAATAATAATTAATATATAATAATTATAATTATTAACTAAATTAATTTTAAAATTATTAATGAAGAATGAAACTTTTGTATATTTCTATAATTATTAATGATCTTAAAATTATTCTACGTGATGATTTCAAAATTAATTGAAGGTGAATTTTTGGTCTGTACATTTCAACAGAGATAGCTGCTGAATAACTAATCATTAGTGTTACATTTCACATGCATCACACTCACAGTAACAATGTAAAATGGGAGCAATATAAACTTAATTTATTCATCTTGACCTTGTAACAGGATAATGGCCTTCAGATTGGAAGATGCTGGTTTCGGTCAATACATATATATAATATATATATATATATATGTGTGTGTGTGTGTGTGATCTTTTAAAGAATTATTTCGAAAAAAAATTATCGGTACCTTGATAAACATCATAACACCAGAATATAGAATGGAATGAAAGCCTAGGTTTTAAAAATTGATATTTAATAAAAAAATTTTGAAGAAGCCAAAAGTAATTATATATTTGATAAAAAAAAATCTATGTCTTCAATAACAAATATCTACTATTTTTGAAAAAATAAATTATTTCTAGCTTTTCAAAATGAATAAAATATTTCGACATGTAATGGATGTTACAAATTATAAATGAATGTTTTTCATAAAAATATGGCTCCTTCAATTTATATAAAAGTAATCTTAAATGTGATTTGACAAATCCTTTAATACTTTTATACAAATTTTACCTTTACGCTTACTTAATTGAGATATATATCTCAAGAATTCTAAAACAAATGTTAAATATTGTACAAATATTACAATTCCATATAAATTAAACCAAATTTTAATAGATAATTTGAAACTTTACCGATAATGATTGTTAAAAAGGTGGTCGATATATGTTACTAGGTAATTAGTTTCTCATTAATATTCTACAATTCTAAATATCTGCATGCATTTTAGAGCCACTCTATACTTAAATTAAAGAAATAGAAATATAATTCTCCTTGAAACATTTACTTCCTGATTCAATTTTTGAAAGTTGAATTGCAAGGTACATTTCTCTAATTTTAAAAATCCATCAATTTAAATATTTTTACACAGTAGATTACACATATTTTATTTTAAGTATTAGCTCACAGTCATTATTAAATAAAAAAGCCATTGATCGTTTTTTTTTATTTTAAATATTATAAAATTTTTACATATAATTTATCAGTGTATTATAAACTGAAAAAATATACATGTGGATTTTCAGAAGTCTAGGAATGTTAATTAATAACATGATACATTTACTTATGTGAAAAGATCAGAACCATATAAATTTTTCTTAGTGAAATACTTTACAAACATTTATATTTAAAGAGAAATTTTAATTACATTTGATTGATTAAAACACATTCCTCATCAGAAATTTACAAAATAAAATATTAAAAATTATGATTATGAATAGATTATAGAGAATATTTTACATTCTACAAGATATTATTTTTAGTTGTGTTACACTGCGAATAATAATTTTATTTTAGATCACTGCGTAAAATATTTAAGTTTTGAAAATTAATTTGGTATTAAGTATTGCTTAATAAACCTAGAAAATGTTATGTATCAATAATTATAGAATGGATGACATAGATTTGCATAGGTTCACTTTTATTCAATTTAAAATTACTATGAACTAGCATTGTATTTAATAATAAAATTTACAGTAATTTCTCCTTATAATAGTTTGGAAACGTCACCTACAAAATAGAACAATGGAGATGATAGATTTAAATTTTTTGGACAGTTTTACTAGCATATTTGCATAAAATTTGGTATCAATACAAATAATTAATGAGATGACAATGACAAAAGGCACACACAAATGCTCTTTTTTAACAAGAATAAAATTATAACTTGCGCTAAGGAAAAAGCTTAATGGAAAAAAAATTTTTTTGCTAACATGACTCAAAACTATTTTTATTTTCCTGAAAATTTTATCATGTCATTTATCAGTATACATTTTCATTGAATTCTAATAAACATTCTCTTATAGTCGATTAATTGAACATCTATAATTTATTAATGATAATTAATAAAATAATGCGAATAAATAAATGAATAACAATGTGAATAAATTAATAATCCTTGCACTTTTTAAATAGTGTGAAATAAAAATATGAAACTTTTCGTATTTTAACAGTTTATTCGATAACAAACTGCTTAACTAATTATTTTTATATATTTTTAGTTTGGATGATAATTAAAATACTGATGCATTATTTATAGTAAACTTTACAAATTAGGAAGCTGTAAAAAGACGTCTGATTATGTACATTCGTTGTAAGTATAATATATAAATAGAGATCGATTGATCGTAAAACCTGTAGTTTTATTATCCCTATTTATAGAGTTTTCTCATGAAATTTATATAACTGATTATTTTAAATTTTTGATTCCCTACTTCAAACACATTTTAAAATAACATTATTTGGAATATGGTGATTATTTAGGTGAGTTATTAAGCGTTTTATTTTATTTTTTGTAGCTCATAAATGTTACGTATATGATAAACGCGATTATGTTCATTAAATATAGAGTTTCTGTATATTTTAAAGAAATATTTGAATTCCAGGACATTAACTTATTAGCCTTAAAATTAAATTGATTATTTTTGGTCGAAGACATTAATATATGCATTAGAATTATCAACAGTGGTAAATAAATTCAAAAATTCTGTTTTGGTATTAAATAAATTAGTTTTAATTAGAGAAATTTCTTCAGAGTAAAGAGTTTTAGAAATATCTTCAAAATTTAAACTGTTTAAAAAATGAAATCATCAATGTATCCGTAAGAAGAAGAATATTCATAAATGAAGCTTTTTTCAAAGTAATGTTAAAATATATTTTCTACTGTGCTAGAAAAGTTGGATACCTGTGGAATACCACAATTTTGGATAAACATATTTTCCCCGTTAAATATAAAATTATTATAAATACACATTTTAACTAATTTGTTCCAATATTCAAAATCAATATTTAATAATAAATACTTTTCTGCATCTATATTTATTCAAATTTTTGAACTAAGTAATTTTTTTTAAATTTGATTTTCCTTTTAATACGAACACTCTTCGTGACAGTTTCTCAAAGCATTTTAGACATCTGTCCTTCGTGCATGTCAGAAAAGAGTATTCATTCTGTATAGCTAACCATCTCTCTCCAGATGAGAACGTTTTCCCTATGCATTCTTCTCATCATTTGCATTGTGTATTTTAGATATTCTCCAATTTTATATTTCTGGTTTCAATATTTTTCATGTTTTATCATATCTATACGTGCAAAAATTTCTTTACCTGCTTTTGCACTGGCGAGAGGCTAGATTCCTCATAATGTATTGTAGTTTATATTTTATCTAATTGTATTGTATTTTCAGTATGTATATATATATATATATATATATATATATATATATATATATATATATATATATATATATATATATATATATATATATATATATATATATATATATATATATATATATATATATATATATATATATATATATATATATATATATATATATATATATATATATAATATATATATATATATATATGCATGTATCGCCCAACCTGTCTAGTGGACAACATTCCTGACTGAAAATAGGGATGTCCTGGGTTTGAATCCCGGTTCAGGCATGGATGTACTTTCTATCTCAATCTCTCCTGTCTTTGTCCTTTCGTTGTATGAGTGGGTTACGAATGGTTGCCTACCCTATAGATTAGATTCGATTTAAGATAGGGTGGTTCCAAAAGAACCTAGCAATTCGAACATATGTGTCTATTGTATTATAACCCTCAGAAAGCCCTATTTGAACAGACCAGTGGCTGAAGCAAAGTTCAGCAGACATTTTACAGAAATTTCCTGCAACATCCAATGTTCAATCAAGTGCTGACCCATGTCTTCAAATCTATGTGCAGAAAAGGTTTCACTTTCACAAAGATGTGTATTGAAGTTTCTTCCATATAATGACAACCTCTACAAGTGGGATCATCTGAAACTGCCATTATGGTGATGTGTCTTTTAAAATGGCAGTGTCCTGTAAATAGTCCCAATGTTTTCCTTAGACTGCTTCTATTGAGCTTTAATAATCCTTTTTGCCTTTTACTAGGGCACGTGCTATTTAATAGCCTTGCTTGTCTTTGATCATTAGTATTGTACCAATTCATAAACTGTTGTTTTCTGAAGAGATCAAAGACATTCTTTCTGATCAATTCTTTAGAAATATCCAGCACTGGTTCAGGACCAAAAAAAGTCGGTTATTGATCCAGTCAATGCCAGCTCATCAACTAATTCATTGCCAGGAACACCAGAGTGCCCAGGCACCCACATTTAAGTGATGGGGTTATTATTAGCTAATTTCTACAGATTGAGATAACATTCCCAGACAAGAACAGAAGTTACAGTAGACTTCTATAGAGCTATTAATGCAGCTTGACTGTCAGAAGAGATAATTATTCTTTTACAAGAATAGAGTTTATGTCCAAGCATATTCTACTGCACATGAGAGTGACAAACATTTCTTCTTTGAATACAGTTGTACATTTACCCAAGGGGAATGATAGCTTTGTACCATCAGAAGGACAACAAATACCAGCCCTAGTGTTGGAATTCATTTTTGAGCCATCAGTTTACCAGTAAATACAGCTTTTATTGATAGCAACATTATTCCAGTCTTCTCTCAAGGGAAATTTGATTCTATTCAGCTTATCAAAATCATACTTAACAATTGTGTAGTCACTAAGCATACTTATAAAAGGATGCCTAGTTACGTCAGCCTTGAGGTTTCCCCAGGATAAAAACCTAGAGTAGTCCTTCCACTAAACTGCATTTTTAAACCTCTTCATCCTAAATATTACTTCTGCTTCAATACACGTATAAAGGGGTTGCACACCAAGCACAAGCTCCAGTGTTGATGTAGGAGTTGTTCGAACATACCCAGAGATAGCTACACAAAGCATCCTTTGTAATTTTGTTAATTCTGCTTTAGCAGTTTCGTTTTTGATTCTAGGCCACCAGACCACTAAGCCATACGTAATAATGGGACAAATGATCATAGTGTAAATCCAATGAATAACTTTGGGATTTAAGCCCAAGTTCTTCCAAATGCATTACTACATAACCAGAAAGCCTTTTTTTTTTTGCTCTTTCAATACAAAAGTTGAAGTGCTTGTTTCAACTTAAGTTCAAGTTAAAAAATGCTCCTATGAATTTAACTCCTTTAGAGCAAGTTAACCCTTGACCAAAAAAGATATCTTTTTCAGATTAAGATTCTTTTTCTTTGTGAAGGCTACCATAATGTTTTTTGAGGGTTTACAGAAAGACCTTCTTTTTTACACCAAGTCTCAACTTGTCTAAGTGTGTTGGACATGATGCTAGAGAATTTTTCACTAAACTTAACTCTGACGATTATAAGTAAATCATCTGCATATCCAATGGCGGTTATGCCTGCCTTTTTAACACCTCTAAAAGGGAATCTACAACACAGATCCATAAGATGGGTGAAACAAACCCTCCCTGTGGACAACCAACTTTGGCTTGGATCATCAAGTTTTCACCTAAAAATGAGGCACTGACAAATCTGTTATTGTGCAGTTTTTTATCCAAGAACATATTGTGTTATTAACTCCCTTTCTAGCAAGGGATTGTAAAAAAGTTTCAATGGGTACTTTATCAAAGGCACCTTCAATATCTAAGAAAACAGTTAAAGCAAGTTCCTTAGCCTTAAAGTTCTTCTCCAAAATGAAGGATAGGTTGTAGATGGCACTGTCAGTGGATCTACAAGGTTGATAAGTATATTGAGAGTCAGAAAGGGATTTTTCCACTAAATGGACTTTTCTAATATATCTGTCTACCAGCTTTTCAATAGCCTTTAGAAAGAAAGATGTTAAGCTGATAAGTATAAAAGAATTAGCATCCCAGTAATTATCTTTTGCTAATTTTTAGGAATAAAAATTACTTTTGTATGCCTCCAAGCAATAGGTACATGCCCATAGGCTATAATTGTCCTAAAAATTCTACAGAGAATTGGAGCAATGCACAGGACTCCATCAATAAGCAGAGCCGGTACAATTCCATCCATTCCTGGTGATTTAAAAGGTTTAAAGGACATTATTGCCAAAGTCGTTCGATCATAAGTTATGATTTTTTAAGCAATATCCCATTTATTTCTACTACAATTTGATGTAGAGAGTGTAAAATTAGGAATTCCATTTATTTCGTTGGAAACTGGAAAGTGAACTCTGAACAGTTCAGCCAGTGTCTCTCTCCCAGATTCCGTAAACTTACCATTTGACAATTTAATAGTGTTTAGACAGCAGTTACTGTCTTTAGACATTATTTTAACGAGTCTTGAAGAAGCAGGCACAGTTTTAATGTCAGTGCAGTAATTTTGCCAAGAATTCATTTGAGAATTCCTGATTGCTTTATTATAAATGGTAAATGCCATCTTATATTTTGGCCACTCACCATACTTTTTGGCTCTATTAAAGAGCTTTCTACATTGTCTTCGCAATTTACTTAACTCTTTAGACGACCAAGGAACTAACCTTGGGGAGCAAGTATTGCTGACATCACACAATTTTTATTGTATGCTTGGAGAATGGCATGTTGCATGTGATCAATGGCCAATTCCAAATCTGCTATCGAAGATAACTTACCGAAGTCACTTTCCTTGAGTAGATCTTCTAGATCTTTTTTTTAGGAACCCCAGTTGGTATTTTTGGGTTCCTACCTACCACCTCTAGTCTGTTTGCTCCTAAAACAGAAAATCTAATGTATTGGTGGTCAGATAAGCTTATTTTATCAGACACTTTCCAGTATTTAATAAAGATAGCTCACTTACTGTTATTTAAAGTGATGTCAACGACTTCTCTTCTATTTATAGTAATAAAGGTGGGCTCATTACTTTTATTAAGAATAAATAGATTATAATACAAAATGTATTCTAAAAGATCCTCACCACGTCTGTTGCAATCACCACTTACCCACACAGTGTGGTGAGCATTTGCATCACATCCTATGATGAGTTTCTTGCTCAAATTGTTATCATCTAGAAGACTGACAATTTGCACATTAAATATGTCTTTATCTTCGACAGGAAGATATGAAGATATAAAGATTATTTCATCTTTGATTCCTTGCAAATAAACAGAATGCTTTTACAGCAACATAATCTCCATTTAGGTAATTAACCAGAATGAGGGCATTTAATTTGTTGCTTATAGCAATACATGCTCTTGATCTCAAACAACATTTATCATAAAATATGTTAAAAAAAAAAAAAAACCCTGAACATGTAGGCCCAAATCAGAATCATTGCGAGTTCATGGCTCTTGAATTAAAACAATGTCAACCTCCCCTCTAGTAATCTTCTTGATAAGAATAGCTGAAGCTGATCGACTATGATGAAGGTTGATATGTGCTACTTTGATGATACTTACCACTGTGGCACCCAAAGAAGTTAAGAAGAAACATTGCTTCCCAAGTCTCCGTAAGTAGGGGACTTACTTGTGTTTCCTGCAAAACCTTTTCTATCTCACTCTCAGATAGAGAACAGCTAAGTTGCAGAGTTATATCAGAGCCAGAATTTAAATCCAGTTTTTCAATGTCAGGTAAATCACTTTCCTTACTAGAAGTAGAAGAGGATTTACTTACTTGAGATGAAGTTGCACCTTCTTGTACAACTTCCATCGCTTCAATGCTCTGTACATCCTTCTGGTTTGGGTTCCGGAGAATTTTGAAGGTTCCCCAATCGATACCAGTATAGGCACCATAATTTGCCTTTTTAATGTCAACAAAATTAAAAAGGCAAATTATGGTGGCTTGATGCTGAAGGAGGCTTTTGAGGCTTCCATATGAACCTCGATTATCCATCTAATAGAATGTGTCATTACAGATGTCTGCAGAATACGCCATCTAAAGACTTTAACTCCGGGTTGGGTCTATTTAGCCATTTTAGAAATACGTGAGGATCCTTTGTATGGATATCCCTTGTCTTAAAGGTTACCTTTACCAGTTTAGGTAGATCACTGGGATCCAGAACACTGAGTCCTTTACCACCAAACAGACTCTTGTTACCATGGAAGGATTTTTTAATCCATTCCACAGTTTCAAGGTCATCACATAGGAGATTTAGTGCCATAGACACTAAGCTGAAGCCTCGAACCCTAGGCAAATGATTTCCTATGGGGACCTCATCTGTCCTGGTCAGAATATCCATCTGTATGAAGTCAACATTCTCCTTGTTGTGTTCGATGGTTGGAAAACCATCCTTCACAATAGGTGCTTTATGGCTTTTAACAGTTTAGCGAAAGTCCCAGGTTGATTATCATCCCTGAGCTTATTGGGGGTAGTGTTACTGGGAGAAGGGGTTGACACCTCAGACCTAAGTCTTTTGGTGCCACCAACCTTCTGAGCAGTCTTCACCTGCTGCCTTGCTTTATTGCGACTCCTTAGATTGCGGCTTTGTGATTTTGTGAGAACTCCTGGTTCTCCAACTGTGGTATGTGCGTGTCACCTTGTGGTAACTCCAGTTCCTCCAGGAGCCATATTGCCAGTGCTCTCCTTTTTGCCGGGATTCTGTTCCTTAGGAACTGTTTCGCGGGCTGATTGGATAACACCAGGAGATTTATCGAAACCTTTTTTATCATTTTTATTTTTTGTTTTTGTCTTCCATAAGTTACTTAGAAACTGGGAGGAAATATAAAGTCACCACCTGCATAGCCTCACTGTACAGGTGGAAAGCAAACATACAACGAGGTATTTCCTGGTTCCTCGAGAGGCCCGTTAGCGACACCATAACACTGGTGCCATTCATCCATCAGCACGGAGCCTAACACCTTGGATTGGGTTACCTTTCTGTATTAGTCAGGTGTATTAGCACAGCCTTCTCGTCTTGGGTGACCCTACCAGGAACCTAAACCAAGTTTAGGTTCCAGACGTACATCACCTGTGAAACCCGTGTTCACCCTCACACCACTTTAAGGTTACAGAATAGGATTTTGTGTGGGTAACTATCCTACAAATGGGTACCTATGACATTATGTCATATATGTACTGAGGTATATTTCGGTTTATTAGTTTAAATATTTATAATTATGTTTCTAACTTATTTGTTACTTAAATGAAAAAAAATTTTCTTCATCTTAATTTAGCAACAGGAAGAAAGTGATTAGTAAGCAACAAAAAGACCTTTTTAATTAAAGAGGAAATTCAAACACACCAATGTTGCACCCTTGACACAAATATTGAGCAGCATAATGTTGTATGTGAAGACCTATTATAAAAATGTACATTTTTAATCGAATTTATATCAATATTTGTTTTGATTTTTAATGATGACAAATTAGATTTTGGTAAGCTTATATGAGGTACAACTTGTTGTAATCTCTTTTGATAGCTATACTGAGATGAAAAATCCCAATACCAAGAAATAATTAATGTAGAGTAATGAAATTTCAGCAATGAATTTACATAGATAACGTAAGTAATTGATTACAATTTTAAGATCACAGTTTAATTTAAGCCCGAGAAGAGCCATTGCAGAAGTGAAATACAGGTACATTAATAATCGGTGTAACCGTCAGAATTTTGAATGCAAGCATACAGAGACATGCATGCATTGAATCATACAGGTGCTGGAAGTCCGTTTGTGGGATGGAGTTCCATGCCTATTGCACTTGGTCGGTTAATGCTGCTTCTGGATGTCACTGGAGTTGTCGCCAAATGATATCCCTTACGTGCTCAATTGGAAATAGATCTGTTAATCGGGCAGGCCAAGGCGACATGTTGACACCCTGTAGAGCACGTTGGGTTACAGCAGCAGTATGAGGTTGAGAGTTATCCTGTTAGAAAACACCTCCTGGAATGTTACTCATGAAAGGCAGAACAACAGGTTGAGTCACCAGGCTGACGTACACATTTGTTGTCAGGGTGCATGGGATAACCACGAAAGTGCTTCTGCTGCCATAAGAAATTGCTCTCCAGACCATAACTCCAGGTGTAGTTCCAGTGTATCTAGGCCGAAGACAGTGTGTCTAGGCCGTGTGTTGGTTAGGAGGAGGCCGGCTGCAGCCGCACACCGGGCCACCACCGAACCAACACACGACTATCACTGGCACCAAGGCAGAACCGGCTTTCATCAGAAAACACAACAGATCTCCACTCCGTTCTTCAATGTGCTCTAGCCTGACACCACTAACGTTGCAAATGGCAGTGGTTTGGCGTTAATGGAATGCAAGCTACAGGACGTCTGGTTTGGAGCTGTCCTTGAAGTAACCGATGGCAACAGGTCGTTGTGCCAACTGCTGCTCGATTTTGTGCTGCAGACGCAGTGTGACTCGCTACGGCCATACGCAGAACACGGTGGTCTTCCCTCTCAGTAGTGCCACGTGGCCACCCGGAACCCGGAATTCTTGAGGCAGTGCCTTCCTGCTACCAACATTCAATCACAGTTGATGCATTCCTGCAAGCCTTTCTGCAATCTCGCGGAAAGAAAATCAACCTTCTCATAGGCCTGTTATACCACCTCGTTCTAATTCAGCGAGCTGTTAATAATGACTTCGTTTTCTTCTTAAAGGCTTTGTGGACTAGCTTCAACTCACTACATCAAATCTCGACACTAAGCAATGCGCAGGAAATTTACAGCTCGTATTTAAAACAAACCTGATTTTCATCTTCCGTATGTCACTACTAGTGTCACACTGATGCGCCGAGCCCAAAATTTGAATCGACGTCATCTTTCAGATGTATGAACACGCCTGCCAAATTACGTTTCGCTAGCATAATTCCTTCCAGGTGTTGGGATTTTTTTATATCAATGTATATAAAATTTAATATTCGTTTCATGATCTATATGTTAATACTTTATTATCAAATATATTTTTAATCATAATAAGAGAATATTGCTTTTTAATTTATTACCATGCAAGTATTTAGTGATATAATATTTTTGATACAGCTCTCTCGTACATTTTTAAGTATTCTTTTAGGCATTTGTCCTGAGACATATACCATGCTTTACAAAGTATGAAAAAATATTTTCCTTTTATTACATTCATGTACTATAATGGTGAAAAACATCTCTCAAACAATGTTCTGAGTTATTTTTTATTTTAAGCAATTTTCATAAAATATGATGTTTACATCGATTTAATATATACCTCAGAAATGACGGTAGGGAGATTATATAAAATAAAAAAAATTAAAAAAGGGCTATTTCAGAAAAAAGTTTAACTCTGTAATCTATTTTCGTTTATTTTTGTTTATTTTATAATCCAAAAAATTAGACTAAAGTATACAATATAATGAAATATGGTATTTTCAGTACGATTATGCTCTTAACTATCACTATTTAATTATTAAAAGAATAACAGTAGCGAATCAGATTCCCTAATTCATCTTAAATGTATTTCAAATTATTAACAATGATGTTCAAAATGTTTTAAAATATTTCTGATAGAAAGAATTTTTAATAAACTTAAATTCTAAAATCTTACACTTTGACATTTAGATTGCAAATATTAAACAGATCTATAATCTATAAAAACATTTTCAATTAAAAATAATTTAAACTAAAAAATTGTTTTTGAAGTATCAATCTAAAATTTTCTGAAATGAAACAGCTTTTGCCCCCAAAAATCCAAACATTTTAAATGAGCTTTTAAATGTAAAATGAAAAATTAGTGCGTTTCCTGCTTAAAAGTCTACTTTAAAAAAAAATTCTTTTTCTGGAATTGGATTGAACTGATTCAAAGAAAATAAATTATGTATTACAAAAGAATTTAGATTCAGTGAAATAAAGATCACTTGAATTAATTTTTTATGAAATAAAATAAAATATTTTGTCTAGAAACTTCCATGAATTTTTTGGAAAAATTTTACCTTAAAAGTTTCGCAATCAATAAAAGTTTAATAGTTTGTTTCAGTTGAATAATGAATTACCAAATGTATCAAGTGCATTAAAATTACTGATACACTAAATAACAATTTTAAATGCATTATAACGGGATTGAATTTTACTTTTCTAATATATATATATATATATATATATATATATATATATATATATATATATATATATATATATATATATATATATATATATGTATATATATATATATATATATATAAATATGCTGTTACACAATGGTAAATTGGAAACACCAAAATTTTGGAAATGGTATTTCAGTGTCCAAACTGGCAAATTGATTTTCTCGATTAACATGAAAATTTTGTCTCGTGATTTAAATAAATGATTAAGTAAGAGTACTTACATTTATAAATGGAAATATTAATAAAACGCTGAACAGTTAATGTCTAATTTTCACAAAGGAAATGATTAATATATATTTTTTTAGATTTTTATAAATTTGTATTATATAAATGGTATTATCTTTACTTATTTAAATAGCTTGAAAATTTAGAGAATATACAAAACAATTAATATTAATTTACACATAAATATTTTGTTTTAATAAATATATGTTTGCTTTAGTAGTTTTACAACATAATTATTTTAAATGAGTGTTTTTTAACAATGTAAATCCATAAAGAATTGCATATTTTCTTTCAATTTTGAAATTTTAGAAAGGTCTTTTCCCTATTGAATGAGGCATTTAAATAAGAATTGGTTATATAAGCAAAATCAAGAATACACAACAATATGTTTTGAAAAAATATCATAAACAATCTACATATTTACGGTTAAAATGAAAGTATCCAATAAAACAAGCTAGCATTTTATATAATATTATTTTTACACATAATAATAATAATAATAATAACTGGTTGCTATAATTTATAATTTCCACCTTTATAATTTTACTGATTTAAAAAAACATTAACAAAATAATTTAACTACATTTCATGAAGTTTTAGAGTAACTCAATGTTAATTTTTAATATATTTAAATTATATGTATGAATATTGTCTGAAAATGCTTAAAATTTATACTTCAGTAAGCGTGAAGTATATAAGCGAAATTCTGAGGTACCAATGCTGATTTTTTTATTAATATTACATTATATTCCGTTGCATGTTATTCTTCGAAATAATTATGAATAAAATTTGAATTTTTGTTGAAGAAATCATTTTTATGACAGAAAACCATTTCATAACATTCACTAAATCGGTTTCAAAATTCATGTATTAATGAAGAAATATTTCTCATAAAATATTTAAGTAAGAAGATAGTTTTGCAATAAAATTTTACATCGGTCTGGGCATTTAATGGAATATTAGAAAAATTGCAAGCACGCTTTAGCTTTAAGAAATACAATAAATGAGAAAATAGTTAGAAACGTTTTAATGTATTAAACATTAAAAATTTTCTCCTTGTGCAATTTAATATTTCTTTTGCTTTACTGATACTTAGTAATAGTTAGCTTTTGTAGGTTATTTAAAATTATCTTCATCTATAAAATATGCCTTAAATTTCAAAAACGTATGTAGTAAGCATGTGACAAATTTTCATTTAACCAAATATAGTTAGCATAGTTATAATTTCAGCTATTGCATACGTTATATATCATTTCTTAACGAGATTTCAGTGTTAATAAAATATAAAATTTATGTAATTCTGTCAAACATTTAACATTCTTTAATGTATTAAAATGGTATCTTTATACTTTAAAGAGCAAACAAAATAATTTTCTATCTGTCATATTCTTTTCACGTTTGATTCAACAAAATAATTTTCTATTTGTCATATTCTTCTCACGTTTGATTGTTACAGTTAATGAATTTAAAATTTATGTTTATAAAAGAATATTTTAAATAATTAAGAAGCTTTTATTTTGGGACAGCAAAAGTTATAAGAATAAATTTATAAAAGTAAGTAATTAAAGAACATTTTTTTTAAATTGAAAAATACAAAATTTCTTAAAACACTCATGACAAAAATATTAAAACTGCCGGAAATGTTCTGTTTGGATAGTAGGGTTTGAAAAACTTTATCATGAAAAGTTAAATTATGCATTTTATACAAATAATAAGACATTATTTATTTCCAAGTTTTTAAAGCATTATTAACTAAATCCATAATACCTTATAATTAGCAATTTTTATTTGTTTCAATAATTTATTGTGATAAATTTCGGAAATTTATATTAACTTCTTCATGATGAACTGAATGATAAAATTTGTTATCCAAAAATTGTTAAATTGAAATGACATAATTGGTAAAATTTATCAAAATATGTATCATGGTGAAAAAGGATTTTAATATATAATTTATATTTCGAAAGTTATTAATAAAATGTCTTTTTATGAAGTTATTACTTTTAATAAATATTAATAACATAAAATGTGTGTTTTCAATGAATTTACACAAAATTTCAGTGTTATGTACATTTATTTCATTACCTGAAACGTTAAGAAATATTGCAGTTTTGATGCAAATTTTTGGAAACATTAATTATTATTTTATGAGAAAACTTGGAGAATCATTTCATCACCATTGTATTGAAAGTTTATGTTATCCGAAAAACATATTTTAAAGTAATGTTTATATTTTAAGATATTCATTCTAGTTCTAATTACAATTTATGAAACTTTTAACAGCATTTCTTCTATTCAATAAAAAACTATAAAGTTTTCGAATATTTCCACTTATTCTATTTTGTGAACTTTCGACATGAAACTAGATGTCGGCTAGCTTGCAATTATTTTTGTACAAAAATAGTTTGAGTGTTTGCAGAAAGTATTTGAGTATGTAAAAAGGAAACAAATGGAATTGAATAGCTTAATCATTTTTAAGTTATAAGTTTTATTCAAATAAAATGATACTGAGTCTGTAAGAAATATTATTTTAGTAAAATATTAATATCGTCAGATCATGTCAAAGTATGTATTTGACGAATTTCTATATATTTGTATAAAATGTATATAAAACAAAACCAAAATAAATATTAAATTAAATTCTGATGTTTATACTGTTCAGGAACATAAAAATAGAATAGAATGTATAGAAAAATCAAAATTCAACTGTATTTTCTCAATATACAACTACTCTTTTAATTGTATTAAGAGAAGTTTGCAAAACAATAATAGAATTTAATACAAATGTTTCACTTGTGTATAAAATTTAATTTAAATTGATGAAAACCAGACAGATACGATCATGTATTTTTCATTATTACTTTTAAAGTAAAGACAAATGATTAACTTTCTTAAGATTGATTTCCGTTTTCCTCAGAAGAAAACTACAGATGTCAAATGCAGATGACTATCTTTCAAATTAAGTTTCTTTCGATCACTTCTGTTATTTTTTTCACATTGTTTCACAGTTTATGTTTTGCTTGGGAAATTAAATTATTTTGTTCCTTATTTTATAATTTATCAAAGAATGACGTTTATAATCTTCAACGTATTTTAAATAGATTTTAAGATGTAATTTTCTTTTAAGTTAGCTTTTTCGGATTATACTTTTAATTTTTAAATTTTATTTTGGAAAATATGTTGTATCTTAGTATTATAAATAATTATATGCAAAACAGTACTATTTTATACATATATTTTGGAAGTACAAAATTTAATTTTCATAACACACTTTCCCATTTTTTTTAATTGCAACTGTTTCATCTTAGTTTGTTTTTTATTATGTTGTATGTAAATATTGCAAATATAAATAATTTGTAATGTCTTTTTGTATTTTTAATATTCTGATGTTGTATAAATATTATACATGATTCTGTTTTAGAAAATATTAGTATTTTATCCCAATATATACTTTAAAAATAAGCAATATTCGAAAAATGTATATACTTCATGTCTCTGTTTTATCATTTGAATTCTTGTTGAATTGCAAATAAGTTTACTTTGCTTTTAATTTCAGTTGCTTTAATAATTATGTAAAATGTATGACTGACTTTAAATATAATATTACATTCATTAGTCATTTTTAGAGAAATATAGAACAATATCTAAATAAGTATTATGTAGAAATGATTCTTTTTGTGAAAATAATATACTTATTTTAAGTACCTTAACAGAGATCATCTTTTAGAAATTTGATAACTTTATAGATTATTAAAACTAAACATTTTCCACATTAAAATACAATTATCGAAGATATATAAATAAAATATATTGTTGAAAACTTACTATAGATTAAAAAAGAACTAATAAAGTATCTGAGTCAAGCAGACATGCATTAATATAATGCGTAATCTGTAACAAAAATTATGCTATTAATTATGAGCGATATTAAGAATTAACCATTAAAATATTCTTAAATATTTTATTCAGTTCATTCCAAATTGCAGAATGAAACAAATATCAATAAAATTGTGAGTATTTGTATAGATTTATAAACATAAGATTTTGCATCCAAGCGAGTTCTTGATATTGTAATAAATATACTTAAAATTTAATTTTGAAACTCAATTTTTGTCAAAAAAATAAGTATAAATATTATATTTATTAAGTAATAACAATTTTCCCACAGTTTGAATTAAAATTTATCATTATCTTCGTTTTAGCATTATCTTCGTTTTAGTGTTTCATATTCATTTCTATTGTTTCCTTGCTTTAATTAAATATTTCTGCATAATAAGTTTTGTAAACATTAAGACAAAAAAATACTTGCACATCTACATGAATTAATTTTGATACATATTATAGAATTCATTCAGTTTATATGAAAAGAGTTTTTATAAGATTTTACTATTAGGTAAAATCTTTAGCTTTGATAAAATAATTTTACTAATGGAAAAATTATATTATTTTTGCCGCCTAAACTTGTATTGTGTATTTATGATTCAATTAGTTAGCCCGTTTTTTAAAATAATATTGGTAACATAAAATTTCGAAACATTTAATAATAAATGAAAAGATTATATTTCTAATTTATATTAAAAACTTATTTTTTCTTTTAATTAATAATCAAATTTATATAGTTTTTCAACACTTTAAACTCCTTTTTAATAAACAGACAAAACATATATACATAAAATAACCATTCAAATGAAATACAGATAAGTGAAATAGGATAATAAAAATAAATTATTTTATATATATATATATGATTTAAAGTGTATTTTTGAGTTTGATTGAATTTTAAAGTATTTATTTCAGAAAAATAATATTTAATTAAAAATAATCTATGCATATCAGTTGAATGAAATCATATATTTCTAAGGAAATGACTATTAAGCTATTACTGTCAAAAATCCCAAAGGGCTCATCCGTCAAATGTACAGAAAAACGTTGTATGTCTTGTCAGTTTCCTGAAACCACGCACAACTGTCCATTTTCTTCACTTCGTGCAGATTACATAATATCTTAGAATGTAAAAGTAAAAAATATCTGCTAACTGTATAAGAAAAAGAAATAAAGAAACCGTGATGGAAAAGAGAAAGAAGACGTTTCTTTCTATCTCTCTTTATCAAATATTTTGCTCCATATATTTCAGTGAGTAGGTGTGACCGTTGGATCTTCTGAAGCAATCGCTTGAAATATATTTGCTACATGAGAAACTATGTGTCAACTGGGTAATAAAATATAAATGCTTTTCGATTTTGTGTTACCTGAAGAAAATCATTTTAAGTATTTGTCAATATTTGTAGGCACCATATATAAAGTTCTAAAGAATGCAAGTAATAAGCAATTATCATATTTTTTATTTGCTTAATAAAAACAAAACTTGTATTTTCCATATATAAACAAGATATAAATGTTTTTTATTTTTGTGTTATATATTCTTGATGGAGAAATTTATGAATATTTGTCTATATCTGTAGATGCATGTAAATTGTTAATTTTAAAGCAAATAATAAAAAATTAGTTCATATTTTGAATACATATTGAAGATATAAATGTATTTGCATTTCCTGTTATTAATACTTGGAAGAGATAGAATTATGAATATTTGGCTACATTTTTAGGGACCGTATAAAATATTAAAATTATACAATCATCATTTTTATTCTGTGTTTTATTAATAAAATTTTTTGTATACATTATGAAGTTAATATTTTATTATTTGTTTTATTCATAACAACGGATAAAATGTAAGCTTTTTATATTAAAGTGAATAGAACTCATTCTTTATACCCACAAATTTTTTCACCCAAAACGGAATTAAAATAGTCTCAAGAAATTAAAGGTATCTAACGTAACTGCAGATTTCTAATCATGAATGGCAAAAATAATATATTAAGAGTTTTGTAATAAATTTAAGAAAGTAGGATTTTGGAATTATTATATTAAGAAATCACGTTTTTATTTAGTTTAAACCCTATTAATCATAAATTCAATATAATGTTCTTTAATCCAGAATGCACATATTTCTGTATCTTTCCTGGCTTTTGAAAGGAAAAAATAGTAATTTTTTGTTTCTTAAAATATCAATATGAAACTACTGAGAATGAGGATAAATATACATATGACATCTGAATTTGAACCTTTAAATATTTAAAAAAATATTCTTAAAAAATTAATAATTTAAAAAAGACTTTACATTTCGCTTAATACAGCTAACATGTTTTCGATCTTTCCAATACTCCTCCGACCAAGAAATGTTAGGAACAAGGATGAAGTGATTTCGTATCTAATATCTTAGCAATTCGTGACTAAAAACAATTTTCAAATAATAAATATAAAATTAGGGGGCATATTTTTTACAACTTCTGATTTTTAACAGTACTGAAATAAATAAGTAAAGTAAGGAATTAACGAAATAAATTCATAAAAAAAGTAAAACGTAGATAGCAGGTTTACTTTTCTCACAAATAAATTGGTTTTTTTTATCTAGGTAATAATCATTTACAAGAAATCAAAAATGTCGCTTTTTAGATAAAAAACAACAACTTATTATTATATGTAATAGATAAGTGGAAAGGAAATGAAACCTCAAATTTTCCTCAAAAAGGTTTAAGGTACTAAACTATTTTATTTGATTAATTTTATTATTTTTGATAAAATATAAAATCAGAAAAAACATTATTAAGTTTTGCAATATTTTCAGAAAGAAAATAAATCTTATAAGACAGTGAAATATTTTAAAATGAAAAATAATTGAATGGAAACAACAATGACAAATTTAATTTGAAAAAGAAGTCATTTGCCTCAGACAGCTATTTTTTTTTGCAAAAAAGAAACTATTATACTTGAAGAGATTTGAACGATACTTTTATTTTAAGAATTGTCTTTTAAGTCTCAAATACTGCAAACTGTATGTCATTGGAACTGCAGATTGTATGTCATAATTAAATACGTATTTCAATAAATACATAACTTTTGCATTTTATCTTTAAGATTACTTAAATTTTAAGTAATTTAGGACATTCTTATATCATTAGTTAATTAATTTAATTTAAGTGATAAGCTACTAATATATTGACAAAATGAGTCAAAATAATCGTAAAAGGATATAAAATTATAGTAGCCATATAATAAATGAAAAACTACACCACTGACACAATATTATGCTCATTAATCGGGTGAATTAATTTTCCTTCAAATCGATTAAAGTTTTATATATATATATATATGTGTGTGTGTGTGTGTGTGTGTGTGTGTGTGTGTGTGTGTGTGTGTGTGTGTGTGTGTGTGTGTGTGTGTGTGTGTGTGTGTGTGTGTAAATGTTGACATACATAACGTTTTGCAATTTGATAAAACAATAACTACCTTTCACAACTTTAAGTATGAAATATCTGGACAAGTGTGTTTCGGTGAACTTTATGCGTTATACAGTAATAAATGCAATAATATTAAAATAATTGTAAAAACTAAAAATATAAAAGTGTACTTTGGTCGACATTTACTCTTTGGTGAATTTAGTGGAGATCATTCGAATTCACAAAGTCATCCAGAAAATAACAATCATTTCTTTGAACTGATAGACTAAGCTCGAATTATGGCATACTATGGGATTCCAGTATCTTTAGATATTAGTATAACAAATAAAAATTCTTCCGTTTTTGTATGATGAGTGTACTTTAGAATTAATATGACAAATATGTTTTATTGGGTAATTGGTAATAAAATATTGCAAGCCACAAAAAATAATAAATAAGTCAATAAAAGCTTACGTTTTGCAGCCTAATTTTCTGACAAACTCACAGAAAAGGCCTGTCTTGACCATATTGGAAAAATTATTTCATGATGCATCAAGTGAAGTTTATAACACCTACTCAGCGCATAATAAAATAATGAATAGAAGTTCAAAGGAAAATGACAATCAACTGTAACGTTCTTAGAAGACAAGTAAAATCCAATAAAAATGGTTAACAGGACACAGCTATCATCGAAGCAAATATTCGTCTTCCTGCATTACTAATCAATGGCAAGGAGTTTAGAATAACTGAGAGAGATTGGTGTTTAATGGCAAATAACTATTTGCTTGTAAAAATTAATAGAAGAAATTTGAAGAGAATAAAAAAAGCGATTTATTTTATATTTAATTACAATAATGTGAATATTCATGTTTCGACTCAAGCTCAAGAACTTTAGTAAACATCTAATTACTGGATTATCCATTATTCAAGCTTGATTTGGCATTGAATGGCTTTTTCATATAGAAAATATATATTTAAAGATTAATTTTTCGTTATCCTGAGGAACGGTTACTGCATTCAAGCCCCAAGTTTTGCGAAAAATGTTTATCGGAATGGAAAATATGCTTTAGAAGTTTCTGTAACTCATAGAAATGTTTATGCCAAAATTGTAGAAACTTTTGGGAATTTTTTATGTTTTTTAAATTTGTTTGCTAATAGAAAGCGTTACGTTTCACAAAATACAAACTTGTATTTATCATTTCAAAGAGAATTTAGTACTGATTTCAATACAAAACACAAAATTCAATTATTTGTAATACAAAAAAGTTAAATGATACTATTTATCGATACACATTAGATATTGATGATTGCTGTGAGTTATCAATAATTAGTAGAATACACTTTATTTTTGATTACAGATTCGCATCGACCTTTTATTGAACTCTCAAGATGTTTAAGCTTTTCTTTCGTTGTTACATGATGCCAAGAAACAATTATAGCCTCATTGGCTTTTATTTGATGGGTGCCTCGTTCCATCAAATGTTTTCAAACGGTGCCACAAATTTTCGATAGGATTGAGGTCAGGCCTGTTTCCTCTCCATGACAACAAATTAATTATCTTTGTACGAAAACACACTTTCGATATTTTGACCATGTGGCAAGGAGCAGAATCCTACTTAAAAATATATGAAGCATTGTTTGGAAAGAGATCTCTGATGGAAGGTAGAAATTTTAGTTACAGAATAGTGTCAATGTATATTCTGGCATTCTGTATCCCATCGATGACATGAAGATGACCAATACCATCTGTTGGCATGTATGACAAAATCATAACACTAACTGGGATCTTCACATTTTCTTGAATGTAGTCAGGATATACCTCTTCTCCTATTCTACACCTAACATATTTTCGCTCATCACTACCGAATAATGTTAGCTTAGTTTCATCACTCCAAATAACTTGTGAGCACTGATCATCTGTCCAATTATTGTGTTCTTTTGCAAACTGTAGTCTTTTTTTTTTCGTTTCTGAAAATTAAGATAAGGCTTTTTTCGTGGAATTCTACATCTCAGTCCAACATCTGTTAATCTTCTCCTGATTGTTCTTGAACTGACAGAACCACCAGCATCATTCTTATCACTTCTGATGGCCGCTGATGACATTTTTCGATCTTGGAGACATAGTATTTTTATTCTTCTGTCATCAATAGATGTGCTTCACCTTTTTCAGCCTTTTCTTTCTTTGTTTTTTAATGAATTTGTCTCTTGATATCCTGAACAAATCTTTCGGACTCCAGATGTAGTCACTGAACCACCCACCTATCTTGCAATTTCAGAATAGGAAAGACCACTTTCTCGTAACGCAATAATATTACATCTCTGTCTAGGTGTCTAATATATTCTTTTATTTGATGTTATTGCTTCTTGACTAAATATTAAAAATATTTACAAAAATTCCTACTTGTAATTACAGTGTATAAGAAACAAGATGTCAGATTCTACTGGCAGTTACTAACATTTGTGATTGGTTCTCAGAACAAGAACAGTAATTGGCTAGGAAAGCTAGACATTACAAACCACTTCATAACTTTGTTTTTATTTACATTACAATACATATAAGTCTCTTTGTATTGCAAATAATCGAATTTTGTGTGTTTTGTTATGAATTCAATAATAAATTCTCTTTAAAATGATATATAAAAGCTTTCATTTTGCGAAACGTAACATTTTCTATACGCATACAGATTTCAAGAACATAAAAGTTTTCAAAATTACCCACAATTTTGACCACCGCTGTACATGTCAGTGGAAGGACTACTCCAGGTTTTTGTCTTGGGGGAACTTTAATGCTGACGTAACTAATCATCCATTTTAAGTATGTCTACTGATTACATATTTGTTAAATACGCTTTTGATAAGCCTTATGCAATCAAATATTCCTTCAGAGAAGACTGGAATAATGCTGCCATCAGTGAAAACTGTATTTATTGGTATACTGATCACATAAAAATACATTCAAATACTCGGGCTGGTATTTGTTGTCCCAGGTGATAGTACAAAGTTATCATTCCCTTTAGGTAAACATACAACTGTATTTCAAGCAGAAGTCTTTGCCTTTCTTATGTACAGTAGAATATGCTTGGACAGAAACTATTCTCGTAAATGAACAATTATCTGTTCTGACAGAGAGTTAAGCTGCGTTACTTTCTTTACAGAAGTCTATTGTAATTTCCGTTCTTGTCTGGGAATGCTATTTCACTCTTTTCAGATTGGCTAATAATAACTCCATCACTTCATTACATTTGCCAAATCCTACAGCAATTATCAGTATCAGATGAATAACAGTAACATGGTCCTAGTCAGCAATGCCCAAGTTCCACAGGATAATATATAAGCTGCTGACAATATGGGTTGTTGTTACTATTCCCATCTAATATAGAGGATCTATGAGAGATCCATGAGGCCGTAAACCTTCAAAAAATCGAGGAAAAGAAGAGGTCTCTCAAGAAACTCTTCCATAGTGAAACCCAGGCAATCAAGTAAGTGCTGAGGACTAGCCTCGCTTCAATTGCACTTCTTACATAACAATATGGGTAAATTCTGTAAACGCATAAGTACCTTGTCCTTTGACGAAAATAAGAAATTGATAAAAAGGACTGCCAGACAAATAATCCATAAATGCCCCACATCCTCTTCGGGAGATCCCTGGGTACCTGGGGTATATTTTAGACCAGAAGATATTGAGCAACAGATATATAGAAGCTCAGGTAGACAAATGTAGAAAAAGAATTAATATTTACAAATATGTTTTATATTTCTGGACGAGACTGAGTACAGACGCTAGTACCCGAAGGACAACATATATCTCACTGGTCAGGCCTATTTTGGAATATGGATTCTTGTTATATTTTTGTGCATCTGAGGTTGACTTAAATAAACTAGAGCGAGTACAATTGAGCACCGATAGAATAATCACTGGTCTTCGTAACAGTTTGTCTAATATTATTATACTGTAAGAGAATGAATTATACCATTCCTCTCTTTGAGAAGAGGTTACTTCCTGGTTAAATACTTCAATAAGCTATTTAGTTATAATGATATATACAGATCTTCTACCTACATCCATTCTTAGAGCAATAACAAGCGCTTAAAGAAACATAGTCCTTTTCCATGGCTTATGATATGGGCATATTTTTGTTTGAAGTGGAAACTCTTTCATTGAGGCCTTTCCCCTATTTTCAGTTGGATTCTGTTCGAATCATTTTCATTCAGAGCTTTTGACTAGAGTGAGTAAAGGGTCTAATATACCAGATTTTATTAGGCGGATGGCTCTCGAGACAATTAATAGCATACCTCATTCAGTATTAAAAATTTATACTGCTGGCAGCAAGGGTGACGGCGGTATGTATGGGAGCGGTGTGCATATTGATCACCTGATGGTACAATTGACATAAGAGTTAGAAATTCTAACTATTTTTTGGTTTTTAGATCGGAACATATAGCAATGTATGAGGGATTGAATTATATAGACACGACCTCTGAACTTGTCTTCAGAAACATCTGAATACTAACGGACAGTCGTGCCTCGATACAGCAACAGTCTCATTGGAAGACCATTGGGGATAAGACAAGATTAAATATTTTAGACCTTGTGACACGAGTCTACGAAACAATTTATACATTTTCAAGACATTCTTTCGCATGTTGGATTGAGTGGTAATGAAATTGCAGATATCTTGGTGAAGTTTGTTACTGCTGACACCTTGCAGGGCAACGCTATTCTAACGTTTTCGGAAATCTCCACTATTAAAAAGATGGAATTAAACCCAGTTTGGAGAGATCCGCCTGTCCACTCTTGGTACTTGGGGGAAAAACCTCGTTAGTGGCACTACCTGAATAGCTCTAGGATACAGCAGACTGCTTATTTCCGTTTTTTGAGTGGTCACATTAGGTCAATTTCTTTTCCACAGGGCCAAAAAGTCGTTCTCTAGTATCACTGGTGCAAGTCTCATTGGGCCTGACATATTTTTGACTGTCTGAATTTTACTGTGAACGAGTTTTTGGAGAATTCTATCTTTTTTTTTTAGACTATTTAATGATTTTTGTTTATGCATATTGCTAAGCTTAGCTACACCATCTGGGATTAGAAACAACAACGGCAAACAACCATTGCTTTAATGTGGGTACATGGGCACTCTGGTGTTCCTGGCAATGAATTAGCTGATGGTTTGGCAAGGACTGGATTAACAACTGATTTTTTTTGGGTTCTGAACCAATCGTAGGTATTTCAAAATAATTTTTCAGAAATAATGTTTTTTATCTCTTCAGAAGAGAACAGTTTATGAACTAGCACATAGATAGTGATCAAAGACAAGCAAGGCTACTAAACAGCACATGTCCTAGTAAAAAGCCAAAACAATTAATAAAGCTCAATCGAAGCAATCTAAGGAAAGCAGTGGGATTTATTATTGGACACACTGCCATCTTAATAAAAAACTCACCCTAATGGGAGTATTAGATGATCCCACTTGAAGAGGCTATCATTATATGGAAGAAACTTCAATACACATCTTATGTAAAACTTTTTCCGCACATAGATTTGAACATTTGAATCAGCACTTGATTGAACTTTGGATATTGCAGGAAATTCCTGTAAGGTGTCTGTTGAGTTTTACTTCTGACACTGGTCTCTTCAAATAGGGCTTTCTGAGGGGTATAGTAGAATAGACCTATGGTCGCAGTGCTAGGTTCTTTTGGAACCAGCCTGTTTTAAATCTAATCTATATTATTATTTAATTAAATCTAACCACCCTATTTTAATCAAATATTCATAGATATATATATAAGTTTATGTGTGTGTTTATTTCACAGAAATCATTAATTAAGTTCATACCTTAAATTGGAGTTACTTAATTAATGGTATTACTAAATTAGATAAGAAGATAGTTCTTAAACGTGCTTCTATTTTATGATAAATATATTATATTTGGACCTTAATTTTAAGTTTTAATTAATAAAATGATAGACATTTAAAATGACTTTTCCTTTAAAATCAACAATAATGTCTCATTATGTAATTCTCAATGCAACGAAAAATGCGACAAAGCAAAAGGAATTAAATATTATTAGCGTGTAAATTTTCAAAGCCCTTTTATGAAAAATGGCCTTTTATTTATTCAATTAAAAGAGTAGCGGAATTTCGAAGCATTAGACTCTTTCTTAGAGTTAAAAAATGTTATTATAAAACTGTATTATATTTGAGCTCATTCTAAAGTATTTTTCTTCATTTTTCTATCGTCGGTACCTTTTACTGGTATTACTGAATATTTAAAGCACTTATTCAATTTTAATCAGAACTAATTGGACAAGAGAAAAGGCCTCTAGTCTTTCACGGTTTCTTTAGCTTTTGTCTCTTGCATCATTAGATTGATGCTAAGGAATATTTTTTATCCTATTATAAAAGTATTTTTTAATCACCATTGAATTCATAATTGCCACAATGTGTGCCATTTCTTACAAACTGAACAGAGAAAAATTTCATTGCTAGATATATTTTCAAAAGCCTTTAATAATTTATTCAACTGCAGATGCATTTTTTACCAATTTGCTTGGTGCCGGAGGCGATAATTACAGCAATGTTTTTTTTAAGATAATAACATGAATTTCATCCTGTTTTCATAATTACATGTTTTAATTAAATTAACTGATATTATTTCTAACAGTAACATCAAAAAATATTTTAAATCTTTTATTAAAACCTACTTTTAATGTTTTAAAAAATACGATTTTAAGTGTTTTATAAAAATTGTAAATTTATTAGAATTGAATAATTCATCTAAAAAAATATTTATTTTTTTATGTTACGCATCTTAAAATTTATGTTGACCTTAAAATGCAATTTACAAGCTGTAAGGGAGAATCGTATAAGATTATTGTATCTTAAATCACATAAATTGTCGAGATGTTGTCGAGGTTAAAATTAAAATTGCAGAATAATTTCCAACTTTGAAATTAATACAGGTTGACAACTTTATCCTGTTGACAAAAAATATTAAACTAAAATCATTGGAATTATTTTCAAAAAAACTAATTTTTCTTAAGTCATTTGTTAATTAGATACAACATATTTCAGTATTTACAAAATGGCACCCTTGGGAATCGATACAGAGCCTTAAATGTCGCGTAATGAGCCGCAGTTCATCAGGCATTAATTTAGACTATTACTTCTTAAGAATAGCCTTCAATCATTCCAAACTTCTATGTGGTTTAGAGCATACTCTTGATTGCAAAATAGATTTAACAATATAAGCTATTGGGATTAAGTCAGGTGAATAGGGGGCCACATTCCCACAATCTGAATTTGCTTTAATCTAGCCTCAAGTAAAGCAATCATTTGCCGTCGTGGGTTTAGCATATAATTTCAAACATGGAAATGAAAATTACCTATTTGTTTTACTAACATTAAGATCTCTTAAGCAAATGAAGTTTTTATAAAATGTCGCGGCCATGAATTAAGACAGCAAAAGCAGTACAATTTGGTCAAAATTATAAAGTTGTCACGCCGTACTAATTGCTTTATAAAAATATAAAGGTATGTAATAATTGAAAATATTGAACCCATGTAATTAATAAAATAGTGTGGAGTAAGTTCTTACTGAAATAGATATCATATGATTTTTAAAATATTTTCAACTGCCCATCGTACAAATTTAAGTAAATATGAACAATAAAAAATTCATCTTAGTTTAAGAATGTGATTAGCAAAATGTTTGATAAAATATATTATAACCATCATGATATATAGAAAAACTTTTATGAAAGAAATTTAATATTTACTTAAACAAAAGAAAATGACATTGTAATAACAAGAAAACATTATCTAATTTTAAACTCACATTAAGTTTAATTCTTTAAACTTTAATTAAGATAAAATAATTTTATTTTGATCACTAAGATTATTTATAATTAACATTATAAATTTTTTTATAATTATGTATGAAAAATTAGTTAATATTGAATTTTAAATATAAAAAAATATAAAATGTAAAAAAATAATAGTTTCTAATTATAATAGTTAATAGTTTCTAGTTAATAGTTCAAATTTATAAATGTAAAAAAATAATAGTTTCTAGTTTAAAAAAGTGCGCCTTTTATGTTTTTCTTTAATTTTGCCTTTTTAAATGTTTTAATAGAAATTCATTTATATGTATAATATTTCAAAATATGTATCATAAATTTGTTATTTCCATCTCTGATTACATTTAAATGCTTCTTCAAAATGTATATGATTTATTTATATACATATCTTTTTTTTGTTTTATGTTCTTTATGATGAAAGCTAAAGATTTAAGTTCTTAAATTTGTTATAATTTTAAACCAATTTTATCCCTAGTGATTTAAAAATATTGCGGCTTTTTGTATAATTTTATTTTAGATTTTTATATATTAACTATACAGTGTAGTTTACTTTTCTATGAATTGAATTCCATAATCATATATTTTATGAGTAGAAAATACGTTTTTCTAATTATAGACGCATTTTATTATGTTATAAATCGCATACTAACATTATAAAGAGAAAATAATACAACTAATGCTTTTTAAAACTAAGTTAATTCAAATATATATTTCTCAACTTTTGGACATTGAAATACTGCGTAATTTTGGAAAAGATATGTAAATAATGAAAAATAATCGTAAGTGGTTTTAGTTGTTACTACATTATAAAAAAAGTAAATATAAAATTTTTACAACTTTATCGTTGATACTTACGTTTTCTTTAATGCCCAAAGTGATTTATTAATGTGTGCAATGTTTAATCTTTCAAATAAAAAGCTTCCGGTGCTAAAATTCTTTAAATTCATTAATCAACTATTTTATTTTTCCTATTAAAAGTTAAAACTTTATTTTTGTACGTTTTATAAAAATCTTAGAATTACATTAATTTATTAAACCTTAGTAATAAAGGAAGAGTCAAAATAATGAAAAGGATAATTTCTTGTGGGTTATGGTATGATTTGAAATTTAATTTTAACATTAAATTACATGTGTTTGATGCATATTGTCTTGATCTATGAATTCCCTTTTTTATTAGTAATTTGAAAGTTGTCTCATTTATCATTTTGTATTTTTACCACAGCCAACATACTTTATTTAATTTAAGTTGAAGAGTATTTTGAGATGATCAATTAAGCATTTTCTGTTATTCTTTTGTTCATTGAGAATATGAACAATCTCACTTCCTGAACAGATACTTCCAGAATCTTTATTTAATAATAAAAAAAAACAATATAATTAAAATTTGATTTCAAAAAGACTACTGTTTCCCATAAAAAGTATAATTTGTTAACAAAAACCCAAAAGAAACATTTTTTTAAAATGACTGGAATTTCAGTTGTTATACACAGAAAAGGATAAACGGTATTAAATTACTAGGATTTTAAAACCATAATAACAAATTTCAATTTTATTTGAATGAAATATATTAATTAAATATTTTATTTGATCGTATTGATTTATAGGTATTAAATCAACTTGTCTAGTGGTCAACTTGTCTGACTGAGGATAGGGAGGTCCTGGGTTCAAATACCGGTTTGGGTATGGATGTAATTTCGCTCTCTATCTATCCTGTCTTTGTTCTTTCCTTGTATGAATGTTTTGTGAATGGTTGTCTGCCTATGGTTGGTACCTATGGCATATGTGTACTGAGGAAGTTGGACTCCACATCTAAATATGGTTCAGTTGGAAAGGTGGATAGGTCACCTCATATTGCCAACCTAGCTAGTACACGACAACAACAACAATTGATCGTATTACTTCATTATAAAAAATTAAATTCATCAACCATCTCGCATAGAATTGTTTACTGACTTTTATTATAGGTATTAAATCAAATTACCTAGTGATGTTATAAATATAAAAAAATGTCACCCTTAAATGTAAATCAATGCCATTAAACGAAGTTTTCTTTCAAGATTATACAAAAAAAAATTTCCTTTTGGAATACGAAAAGAATAAAATGATGAAAAAATAGAAAAAATTCTCCATTGATAATGATAATTCTCTTTCATCAGATCTAAATTTTGCAATAAACAATATGCGCTGTTTCGATGAATTTCAACTTACGTAATGATTTAGTATACACACACAAAATTGAAACAAACTACATAAAAAAAATTCTTATCTTCCTTTAAGTCAAGATAAAAACGAGGTTTAGTTGCCTCTTAAATATCAATATTGACTTGTCATTTATTTGAGATGCATAGAAAATTTTACTAAAGTTGTCCAGACACTGTGTAGCAAAAGTTTTGCGAATGGACGAACATGAACAGTGTACCAATGGAGCAGCCAATAGAGAGATGGTTCAACTTGTTATTACTGGGAAGCGAAAAGTTGTTTTGTGTGTTAAGCTATAGTTATCTCTTAAAATTTTGATGTATTTGCTGCAGTTGCTCCTTTTTACTTCTTAACAGTTGATTTTTTTTTCTTTTACAATTTATTATGCTTCTTCATCTATGCTACAGTTTTTAGAAACAAGGCATTTATGCATAAGAAATGATTTTGTAATCGTGTGCAACAGGAATAAAAAAATGTATAAATTTATAAAAAAATAATTTTGCATCCCTATTTCGCATTTAGATACAAATAGATATAATTATTAGACATTTTACGATAACCCCACAGCCCTTATCCAAATAAAAATTTTATACCAAGTGATATCCAAAATTAATTTAATATGGTTAAAACTTTTAAACCATAAACTAAAAATAACTATTGTAGAAACAGTTAGGACCTGAAAACATAACTAAAGAAAAACAAAACAATAATATTTTATCATATGTGTATCCGTAACAATGCTTAAAAATGGTTAATTAAGTTTAGAAGAGATTTGAAATTATTATTATAGCTATTTGGGAGAATACAAGCACATACATGTATACATTCGATAGGATGAGAATCAACAAAAATATTTTAGTTTAAGGTACATGCATGCATACATAATCACATACATACATGTACACACATATATATATATATATACTAAACTAAAATATTTTTTTTGTTTCTTATCTCCTTGAATTCATAATGTTACAAACTCTTCAACATAGCCTAATCTCAAATTTAAAAAAAAAAAGAAAAAAAGTGATTTTTAAACATTGAATTTAGCAGCGCTTTGTGGAAATATTCCACGATACAATTTAATTCTAATATTTCGTTCAGTTTTTTATTTTATTTCAATCGAATAGATTGTACTAAACTAAAAATATAAATTTGATTATTTAAATGTAAACATATTTCATTCTAAAAACTATATTAGAACTTAAATTTATTACAGTGCTTAAAAGGGGGTTTACTTTTTACATTTCAATGGGGATCATCTATAACGTTTACATCATTTATTATTATTTTTGAAATTTTGATTTTTGTGCCTGAGAGGTGAACTATATATTAATAAAATATTTTTCGCAGAGCTAAAAGTGAAAATATCAACTATAATTTCAACATTTTAAAATTTTTTCAATATCTTTTATTATGATTTTCCTTTCTTTTTAATAATATACATTAGAAGAAATATAAACACGGTAATTTATTAAATTAATTATTTAAGAATATATAGTAAATTAGATTTATTAAAATATTTTCATTAAGAAAATATGAATAAAAAATACTTTTAAAAAATAATGTTTTTATTACCTGCATATGGCTAAGTTTTTTCAAACCGCTATGTATTTAAGGAATGAGTTTTTTCATTTTTTTTAAAGAGACATTAAGTCATCAAATTAATATACCTATAATAATTATTCAGTAGAATTCGCATTCCCTTCTCATCAGAGATGTCAATATTTTGATTAGTTTAAATTGATTTTAAACACTTTTGCAAAAATCTAATTGTCTCCCACGTGCAAAAATTTGTCTACAAATTAACAAAAAAAAGTTTCTAACAGATGTACTTAATAATATTATTTATTTTTCTTTTTCATTGCCTATCTTATTTGTAAAATGTTCTTAGATACGATAATATCAGTTGCTTTCTGAAAAGAACGAAGTACTCCAATTATTAAATAAAAGAACAAAATGTCCCATTTGATTAAAATAACAGAATAAAATCTCTAATGAAATATTTCTCACCTTTCTAGCCAGCATCTAACCTTCATGGATTGTAAGTCCAGTCATCCGAGCTTGAATCTCTCATTCCATTAAAAGTGAAGCTATCCCCTTTTCTCCCTGCCTATTTCGACTTTACTAACAAGGTTAAGCTTCTTTTTGCTTCCTGCCTTTCTCCACATAAATCTCCCGCGTCTCTTGTTGCCCTTCGGTCCTTTTCAAGGAGAGCCAAACCAAGCAATTAAGTAAGCGAGAAGAGATTCGTTGCTCCAGCTCCCGATCCTTAATTGCTTGTCCACCTCCTTAGTAACTGGATTAAGAAAGAACTAACATTCGATTAACAACGGAGCTTCAAATTCCTTTACTGTGCTATCGATTCTCGGTAGTGAATGGGGGCTATTTGCCTTTGATGGAAAACTCCTTGAAATAGCTTGTAGCCATTGAGAGCCTCTAATAGAGTCTGGGGAAGTGCTCTGAAAAGCTAATTGCAAGATTTATATAACTGTATAAGTAATTCCAAAGACAAATTATCAAAAAAATTAGAAACTTCCATAAGTTTTCATTTAAAAGAACATGCTAAAATTTTATCAGAATGAAGGAATGAAAAAAAAAATTTCTAAAACTAAATATTAGACAAATTCATTTTACTTAATTTATTATTAGACCGATTTATTTAATTAGATAGTTACCGAATTGTTTCTTGGTCAAATAAGGTATAGTCCCGTTATTTTCCAACAAATTTATAAAAACTTGTATTTTTTTTAAAGTTTCCTCATTATTAAAAAAATAATTGAAAAATAGTATCAAAATTATAGAGGTGAAAACGATGAAGGCACGTAACATGCAAAAACAAGTAAAATATATTTATGTAACTTAAACAATATATTATTTCCTCGTTTGAATTGAATAAAATTTATTAAAAGAGAAATCACAGCTTATTGAATTTTCTAATAAAATTCAATTTTTATCAAAACATTATTATTTTTTTTCATTTATTCCAAAATTTAAATCCCTTTAGTTTTCACACTTACTACGCTCATATATTATTGCTTACCCTTCTGTATCTATAGCACAAACAACAATGTTACTTAGAATGTACTTGGATATAAGCTTATAGTTAATTGATAGTTTAACAATTCATGTTAGCTGCGAATTATTTTATCAGTACCTACCTGTTACTAACCGACGAATAACATAAGTTTCCAATGCTTTCAAAGTGTGGTCACATAAACACATATTATATTTTCCATTTTCAACAATGGTTAATGCAGTTTATATACGGAGATTGGACAAAAACATGGAAACACCTTGTGAAATGCAAGTTTAGAAAGAAAGATTGCTTTTAATGAAATATGTAGATGGCGCTGGCGTTTTCGCCAAATGACGTCATCTATATAACTTCCTTAACGCGCTGCACAGTTCAGTCGTTGTCGGAGTACTATTATATGAGGTTGGCATTGCATTATGTCAGAGTTAACAGACTACGAAAGTGGGCAAATTTTTGGAGCGCATATAATAAGTGCTTCCATTAGGAAGGTAGCTAAGGTGCTTAGTGTTTCAAGAGGTACTGTATCGAAGATTTATTCGGCATATTAGAAATGCGGAAAAACATCATCCGCTAAATCACAGCGCGGACGAAAGTGTGTGTTGAGCGATCGAGAGAGGCGATCATTAAGGAGGATTGTCATGAAAAATAAGAAGACCACAGCTGCAAAAATTGCTGCTAAAATGAATGTCATGTTACCAAACCCTGTGAGTACCAAATCAATACGAAGGGAGCTTCATAAACAGGGAATTGCTGGCCTTGGTGCAATTGAAAACCATTCATCAGAGATGATAATGCCCATAACAGAAAAAGTAGTGTTTAAGTCATAAAGCCTAGAGTATAGAGCAGTGAAAAAGAGTAATATGATCTAATGAGTCTTTTTCACTTTGTTTCCTACTTCTGGACGAGTTTACGTCTAGAGAATGCCATCTCAAGCCTATAATACAGACTGTTTGTTGTCAAGAGTGAAGCATGGCGGGGATCTGTGATGGTTTGGACAGCCATATCGTGGTTCTCTTCTGGCCCTTTGCAGGGCAGATTACTGCCAACACTTATGTGAACATTTTGGCCGATTACGTCCATCCCTTGATACAATGTTTGTTCCCCAATGGTGATGGTGTCTTCCAAGAAGACAAAGTCCCTATTCACTTAGCTCACATTGTCCAAGACTGGTTTTCTGAGCACAAGGATTATTTGTCACATCTTCCCTGGCTACCACAGTTACCAGATCTGAATATTATTGAACCTTTGTGGTCTACATTGGAGGGGAAAGTACGTTCTTGCTATCCACCACCAACATCGTTATCTGAGCTTGCCACCGTTCTGCAGGAAGAATGGTACGCTATTCCTTTGGCAAACATACATTAACTGTATTTATCCATTCCGAGAAGACTTTTTAATGTGTTTCCATATTTTTGTCCAACCCCTGTATATGCATATAAAGGATGATCAAATGAAAAGGTGCGAATTGACTCGATGGGTACAAATGTAGAATTTCTTCAAAATATACACCATATACTTGAGCACAATGATCCCACTGATAAACAAGATGTAGGATTCCTTGTACATAGAATTTGACCGTGACATGATGCAGTAGTAATATTAGTAGTATAATTATAGTATTACTTTTATGTAGAAGGGGAACTTGATGTTATAATCAAAATTTACTCTTAAATTAATATCATTTTGAATATGCTGATTAATAGGGAAAATATAGTTAATGTATTAATTTTGTGTGTTTAATATATTAAAATAAACAATTTTTGTAACTCGAATTTTGAAAATTTTATAACACACACAAATGCTTCAGCTACGCTCATCAATAAATTTAAAAATCTGCTTCTAAATAAGTAAACTGCAAGTTTTTTGTCAACATCTTTTGCATATCTCTTTTGCATATAATATTTACTTGAAAAAAATTGATCACCATTATTTGCAAACATATAACATTTAAGTATACTCTTACTTTTAAATTCATTAAGACTTATAAATCAAAACTGTATACAAAAGTGTTGTTTAAAAATTTGATATATTTTTATACATTCAATATTATGTATTTTTTGCTTTCTTTTAAGTAGTTCTTGTCCATTCAAGTAAAAAAAAAAATATGCCATTAATTAGATATACCTTAATCATGCTCAAAGCAAATTCTGAATAAATTAAGACTAATTAGATTAAAAATAACTTTTAGATATCAAGAATCATTTTTTTAATGTTACTTATTTTTGATTTAAATTTAAATGGAATTACATCTAAGAAATGTTTAGGTAACTAAATAAGGCTTATGTGTTAAATTTGTTATTTTCATAGGATGTTTAGTACTTGGATGATATCAAATTTTTCTTTTAGCCTCATATCGCTCAACATACTTTGTTGAATATTATCGCTCAACATACTTTGTTGATTGTGTTTGTTTGTTTGTTTGCCACTCAAAGGTTGTTTTTTGCACACGATGGCTAACTAGACTAGGACGTACGATTTAAAGTGGATTCCGAAACACTACAAACATCCATGACCAGGAATCGAACCCACGAACTGTTGAACAGAAGGCATGAGCGCTAACCATTCGGCTGCCTGCTCGGCACATACTTTGTTGAATCTTCTCGCTCAACAAAATTTGTTGATTGAATCTTATCGCTCAACAAACTTTGTTGATCGAATCTTATTGCCCAACAAACTTATTTGAAACAAATTCTACATTCAAAAACAATGTAATACCCAGTTCGTCATTGAAAATTTTATTTCTTCATTAGGACATTAAATACAGAACACCGTTAAATTCATTTTTCCAGAAATATTCCAACTAATATATCAACGCACATTCATATTTATAAGATTGAGACAATTAAACCAAAACAACCGTGAAACATTCAGTCATAGGCCAGATGTTACAAGCCAGTTTTGATTAAATTTCTTTCCAGTTATTGAGTTCTTAAAGGCCATTTGCTCAATCAAGCATCGCTTAAAAGTATTTTTTTAATCAAAACTTTCTTTCGAAAATAAAATTAATTTAAATATTAAAAAAAACAAAAAGAAGCATAGCTGTATATAATTATGTTTTAGTTTCACGTGCAGGAAAAGTAACTTGTTGAAACTGTACTCATTACACACACAAAACAATGGCTTGTTTCTCTCTAACGCATATCAAGTCAGGTTGACTCACGAGACTGGGATATTGGATACCGTTTCACAGATCAATAATTGGTTTCAGTTTTTACAGTAATGTTAGTAAAAAAATATTAGATATTTTTATGTTTTTAAATAAAATGTTATTCGAATATTGAATAGATTTTCGCAAGAATATTCAATTTTCACATTTATATATGATATTAAATACAATTATTTGAAAACTTAATTGAAACTTCATATAAATTTTAATTAAGATTCAAATAGAAATTTAAAAGGAAAACCACATTTTTCTTTAATTTTATACAAGCATGCAAAGATACATTATAAAATGATTTTCTCATACTTTAAATAAAATATTATACTTAATTTATTACTTAAATAATGATATTAAGTAAACGAATATTCCCTCTGATTATAAAAATACATAAAGCTACATATAACTTAATAAAAAATATTATCTTTAAAAATAAAATTCCTACATTTTGAAAAATCAAAAATCCTCAATGAGTTTCCATGAATAAGAAAATATTCAAAATACATTTATTTGTTTTTATCAAAACTAATGAAGCAAGAGAAATTTTACTATTTTTATCATTTCTTTTGTATTTGTCTTATATATCATTAATCTTTACTGAAAGATTTTTCGTATTATGTCTTTTTCGTCACATTATATAAGCGATTTATAAAAATTAAGACATAAAAAATAGCATAATGCATATTTTAAACAACTTTGAATATTTCGTTAAATAGTAAACGAATGCTTTAATAAATTAATTATGCCTTAATAAATAAATTTTTTCCTTTAGCCAAAGTGCTACAGGCAAAACTTTTTTTAACATATAAAGCATTATACAAAATTTCTTAGATTCTAATTAATGTTTAAGTTTATCACCATAAAACCTCATAAGTTTATTAAGTTAATTGTAAAGAAAAAATGTTATCCTTTTTTTTATTTTGACGTAATTTAAAAAATAAGTGAAATTATGAAAATACTTCAGATAAAAATATATTGTATATTATCCAACAAATAAATTAATTTAATTTGGTGTAGAATTTGATTTAATAGTATTTTACTAAATTTTTCTTAAATTTACGACTATGTCGTAAAAATAAACATTTCTTAAATGTATTAAAGTAAACATAAAATATAAATAAATGTTTCACAGTTGCCAAATGACTTTTATGAATTATTGCAATGACAAAAAAGAATTTCATTAAATTATGTGTAACATATTTAGGTCTTAAATTTTGAGTTCTATGAAACATTATTTTATGATTTTTATGATATTTTTACTTCCCATTTCAATAGAGGCCGATGTGAAAAAAATTAAAATAAAGTAAATATCAATTGAAAAATACAATCAATATAAAAAGTTATTGTGTAAATATGGGTAGAGGCACAAAGAATTTACATGAGTGATTTTCAAAAATTAAATTATCTTCTATCTGTTTTTCAGAGTTATTTTTTAATCGGAAGGTATCTGCTAAAAGCATCAAATTATTAATCATAATATTGAACGAATGATAATTCTTATATATACTCAATTAAGTAATGAATATGTTTACTCATATTCAACAGCAATATAATCACTTATGATTCCATTGTTTGCGTAAGTGCATTATCCAATAATTTTAAGAAAGAAAAGGTATTTTAAGAACCACTGAAATTAAATAAAATTTTTTAATAGTTATTGGAAATAAATAAATATATTTTAATAATCATAGAAGGCACTTGCCTTCTATGATTATTAAAATATATTTATTTATTGTATATTCACATATTCTATAAGCAAGAAAGTGTATTTTAAAAACACTGAAGTAAAGTACATTTTAAACAGCACTGAAAGCATGTAATTAACTTTTCTCAGAACAACACTATAAAAAGATCAGAATAATCGATGAAAAAATAATTATTATTTAATTCAATTTAAAACCCATTTGAATTACATGGATAAACATGTCTATCAAGCATAAAATTTATCATTTTTCTTCAAAACTGAATGAACAAACAATATATGTCTAAAAATGTAGAACATTAAGCACATGTTTATTTACTCACATTATTTGAGTTAAGTATTCCAGAGCAAGTCTGTGCCTGACTTATTTTTAATGGAAATTATCTTTCTGCAACCATACACAAACTAAAAGTATTGCTTAATATAAAATAAATACATAAAAATCTTTATTTACACGTGGGTTTAGTCTATTTTTGATAGATAATCTTTGAGATTATGGTCCTATATAGATATTTCAGGGTGGTTTTTGGAGTTTCCTTCTGATACCATATGATGTTCTTTAAGGTAAGTAACATACAAGGAGCAACTGGTATAAATACTTTCTTTTACCTAAATAATAGTCTATATTATTTATTAGAAAGCATTTTCTTATTCCTAAATTATATTCTACATTTATTAGGAAAAATGTCGAGAAGGAAATGCACAATGATTCTTTAATACATTCGCTGACACCCTGGATTATCAGAATGGTAATACCTTGTTGGCCAGCGATGCTCCAGAACGACGATCGACTAAAGTTATATACTACATTTTTAGAGCAACTCCAGTTTTCGAATGGAAACTTTTTTGGGTCTTGTTATTGAACCCAAATTTTTATATTTTAATGTGTGGTTCTCAAATTTTGTATTTTAATTTTTTCCGCATTTTTAAAAAAATGATGGACCGAAGATTCATCTTCTAAGGATGTATAGATAATTTTTTGTGGCATTGAATGAGTTAAAATAATTTAATACATTTAATAATGAGTAAAAATTATATATCCTTACCGCATCAAAATTGGAAAAGATAATAATTTATTATGAATTAATAGCTGATATTTTGCCAAGAAATTATAGAATGTGTCTTAAATGTATAACATGAGTTATTTTGAAAATATATTTCTGATTTTCAATTCAAAATATATAATTATTGTGTTCAATATTGGTGGTAGTAGAGAATGTCAACGCACACAGAATACATTTGAGGAAGATCGAATAGTTCATTACATTCTTGAAATTCGAACTCTCGCCGATGTCTGATAACAATCACAGAGATATTCTTTGGTGGTTGTCAAAAAGCGAGGTGACGAGGTTAACAAAACGACGAATGGATGCTTTTTGTCAAAACTTTTGTTCTATTGGGATTCAGTCAGTTATGTCACTCTTATGCAATTTTTTATAATGAAAATAATTTTTTTTTTAATTTTGTCTTCCAATACCCTAATTTATGCTAAATGGAAACCTTATCTTTTTCTTGATAAGTTAAATAAATTGATTGCATGAGTATGATATGACAATTGTTTTCATTTTTCTTAAAAAATGATAACACTAAAATAATTTCTCAACAATTTTTTTGGCCGAAATTTTATATAACACACCTCTATATAATATGTTAATAAAGCGTTTTAAAAATTATGAATGAAGAGAAGTTAACTGTACCATTAAAACCAAGAGAAAAGAATATGCAGTATTATGTTACCAACGACGAATTTTTCTGTGCACTATATGAAACACACGCTAGAAAAAGCTACGAAAGAGGAACAGGTATAATTAAAGAGTTATAAATTATATACAAACCATTTCAGATAAAGCAGAGTGCACCTACGAAAGGTATTATTATAAAGCAAATGGTCAATTCTGAGCAACACTCAAGATGTCAAGTTTATCTTATAGATATAAATTAAAACAGATAGTGAATGTAAGTTCATATTGGTGTATCAGGATCATTTAACAAAGTTCATCCAACAACGATCTTAGAAGAAAAAGCTGAAAAAGTAGCTTATGACCTTCTTTCAATATTTTTAATATTTGCTGCTTCAGCAATATTGCAGTCAGATAATCTAGATAATTAAGAAATACTGTCTTATCCAAAAATGTGGTATATGAAAATATGTATAAAGAGTTCAACGAAAGACACGTCACTATTAAACACAAAGCTCAGTTGAAAGGACCAATCAGGATATACAGAATATGTTAACTAATTGGATAAACGATAATGATATAAGTAAAAAATTGTCAGACAGTCAAACTTTCTTACATAATTTGCCAAGAACACTACATACCATGATGGAATATGCTAACGCCTTTATGAAGCCATGCTGGGTGTCAGAGAAAAACGAAACATAACATCATCATTTTAGCCTAGGAAACAAATCACAAATATTGAAACCAAAGGATCACCCTGCCAGTACTTTGGATACTAAAGAACAGTTTAAAGAATCTGTTAATACTTCTGAAAATAAATTCAGTAATGATCATAACGTAAACTATATTTTCAAGAAAAATATTGAAGATACCTGTAATCTACCAAGAATTTACATCAAACTGACTGAAACATACGAGACAATTTCTATAAAAAGAATGGTTGTGAAATGGAATCTTCCACTGCAAGCAACAAAAATGTTACGAACTTCACAAAAACAATTACATCTCTCGCTCAAACTGATGATACGGTATGAATACAACTCTCTAAAGTCAGATGTTGTCTTATAGATAGCCGGAATGGGTTAGCCATGGTTGTTTAAATAGAAGACACTCACTTTCTTAAACTGGCAAATAAAAATGATACACTCAAGCATCTTTAAACACATAATAAGTTCATAATTTGTAAAGAAAAAGTTATTAGTCATAGATGAAATTTCTTTTCAAGAAATGTCGATGAGGGAAGCAGCTACAGCTAATTCGAGATACGGGAGAGAATGGTACACATATTTATTGCAAAATGAGGTGTTCAACTCATGAATTAAATTTTAAACACAAAAGATTCTTGCGCAATTCAAATTACCATAATAGATTAAGTTGATGAAATAAATAAGATTTGGATCACATAATTAAATTAGATTTTTACTATTATTTTCTTCTCTGATTTAAAATTTGAATGGTATAATTAATTAAGTTATTAATTTGTATTAATTTCTTTTCTCCGTAAGAATGTACTGCTTGCCTTAAGTTCTAAGCCAATCTTCTCAAAAAGAAAGGAAGAAATATTATGTCACTCTTGTGACATCTTATTGTGAGTGAAAGACGGAGAAGAAATTATAAATCTTCGGAATGTGCTCAACATTTACCATTAGTACATGGTGAATGTTTATATATATTTGTTTTGTTTATCTTATTTCCAAAGTGAAGATTCAGCAACAGAAACCATTTTATGTTGTGTATTCTTCAAGTACCGAATAAGTAACTCTAATCTTAAAACATTATTCTCCTAAAGAATACGCTTGATAGAAACTGTTTACGCACTATATCACCACAGATCACATTTATAAAATTCATTTTATTCAAATATAGTGTCATTATAGTATCTTGTATTTTGATCAGGAATATTATAGGGCAAGAATGAGGAAAGATTTAGAAAGTTCATGATGGAAAAAAATTGGTTTTTTTCTTCATAAAAATTTTTATATTTTTGTGTGAGAAACCTTTCATTAAATCTAAGCCTTATTCTATTAAATTCCTATAAATATCTTAGATTCAAGATAATTTATAACATACGTTTTTTTTGCATCAGAAGTCATTAAATCGAGTCAGATTTTCATGTGGTTTAGAACCTGAATCAATGGATTTATTTCTAATTCATATTTAAAATTCTAAGAGACATGAGTTTTCGCCCACTTCATATAAAATTCCATGTGTGAGAATCATTGCAGGACATTTAATTTTTAACATGCAGTTTATCAGTACGATTGTTCTTCAAGGACAAAGAAACTGATATCACAACTTTTCAATCAGAAAAACAGCAATTTCTACCCCAGATTACATACGTTTCTTAATAATTTTTACAGATAACATTTAAAAATTTATGATTTGATAAAATCTCTCCATAAAACTATTTTATATCTACAACACAAACTTTTGCTTTATAAAACGTTTTATGATGTATTTTATTCTTTATACATTATGCTTTATATCCTTAATGCTATTTTCATTATGTTATATAATTATGTATTAGTTTAGTAAAAACAAATTTTCATAATTATTTCCGTCCCTTATAAATCTTACATACATGTGTATTATTACTTACATACATGTGTATTATTACTCTCTATATTTAAGCTGCATTCTTTGATTTCATTAAAAGTGAGGCTGATCCTTTTTGAACTTACTCAAACTTTAATAACAAAGTTATGTCTCTCTTTCTTTTTCATCTTTCACTACATAGATCTTTTTTCTTCTTTTTTGTTCTCTTTTCTTTCTTTTGATGGAGAGCTAAACCAAACAATTTAGTAAGCGAGATAAAATGCGGTGCTCTAGTATCGTGATCTTAATTGCTTGACCCACTCTTGAATAACTGGATTAAGAAAGAGCTAACATTCGATTATCAACAATGTTTCAAATTCCTCTGCTGGGCCGCCCATTCTTGATATTAAATTGAAGTTGTTTACTTTTGGTATAAGACTCTGTAAAATAACTTGTCTGATCCTCATAATAATGGAGAGCAATTTTGGGGGATTTTTAAATTTCCATGAAAAAAATTCTATGTTTAATTATAACTTACATTTTAGCACGTATTTCGAGTTGAAGCTAAAATATTAATTTGTCTCTTGCATCTTTTTTTGTCTTATTCCAATTACCTTACATTTATTCCAATTACCTTACAAGAATTATTAGGCGAAGTATTGAATATTGTTCACGACATACTATTTAGGATTCATTTCAAAATATGAACTTAGCTTTTGAGTTATTATATTTTATATTATTCTTATTATTTTATATATACTAATCATTTTTGTAACTTTATCAATCAATTATTTATTTGGTAACATCGTTTTAATTAATTTACTCTGATCGAGAATCAAATCATGAATAAAACCTGAATTCAATTTTAAAGCGATCATTCAAACTATAAATATCTCAAAAGCTGAAAGTAAAGCAAATGTAAGGGATTGACTAATAAAACATATTAACACATATATTTAAAATTAATTTAAATAGTCCTCGAGCTTAAATTTTTAGCGTATTTACATAAAATATCTGGGAAATAAAGAAATCCTATGGATATATCATTGCATATAATAAAGTATATTGGTGTATATTTTAAAATATTGTGCAAAAAATAAATTATTTCTTTCAATTTCCAGGTACTTCAATCATGTAACTAAATATCAAAAAAAAATCTGAGCTCAACATTAAAATTTACCAAACACCATTCAGAAAATCTTAACTTATAAGCACAAATATAAATGACAAATTTTGAGATAGCTTTGCAATCGACTATTTTAAAACTTGTAGTTCATAATAAAATAATAATGTTAAATACGTAAAAATAATTGCTTATTTAATATTAATTTTTATTCTTATGGAATATTAAAATCTTAAGAATCATATTCTCAACACAGATTTCTTTACACTACTCTATTCATTTTATGAGCAAAAAGCCTATAATCGCTGTATAGATCGTATAAACTTGTTTTAGACTCCATTAAGTACGTTATTCTATTATTTATGGAAGTAAAATAGTATCATTTTCAATAATTTTCTTAAAGAGATGAATTAAGAGTAAATGAAATGTATATTACGAAAGATGTCTGTTTGATAAATATTTCGTCTAATAGCTGTCTCTTGTAATAGATGCATTTAAATGAAAGCTGAGCCATTGATAATACATAAAACTGTCTATTAGACAATGAACATTTGCCTTCAGAAACTAATTTGAAAACAATAACAATAATTAACTAGGCGTTTCCATATAAAGCAATAAGTAAAGGAAAATTATAATTTAATTCAATTATTTCATTCTTACTTAGGAGGATGCATTTCTGATAAAATACTAAATTTTATATAATGCATATTTATAAATTGACTGTGTGGTATGTATGAAATTATATGATTTAAGATTCTGGAAGTTCTTTATAGATTTCTAAGAAGTGATTTCAATGCCTTAAATACGAAAGTCGAAATTAATAATAAGTTTTTATACTGAACATTACATACTTTCAATTATTTCTGCTGGTATTCAATTAATAAATTATTAAACGGCATTTCATTGAAAAACATATATTTATAAAAATATTTTCTAAATATAGTTATAAAATTTTGTTGTAAAGTTAGCTCTTTGTGACGGAATTAATAAGTGTTATATTTAGATTATTTATTAAAATGGAAACTTTTCAAGAACTATTATTTGGAATTTCATTTTATTAATTGTGCTTACTTTATAATAGATTTTAAACTCTTCTTCAATTTGAGAGAAAAATAATTGATCGTAATATGTATGACCCTTTCCTAATCACAATAATTTTGGATCTTTTACTAATCATAATTGTTATCCTTTTACTAATCATAAGAAATTTGAAATGTTTCTTATATATAATCTTTTCATAAGAAAACATTTCAAAATTCTTATAATTATTAAACGAGAATGAAACAACAATCATTACAATCAATCTCTGTAATGCATATTGTGAAACAATTAAGATGAACAAGAACGAAAATTACAAGTTAATTTCTATTCAAAAAAGTCTTATACATATTATCGATAGCAAAATAACAAGAAAGAAATGCTCTACACAATACTTTATCTTTAACAAAAAATGAAAGGAAAACAATTCTTTTATATGTAACAAATTTAATAATACACAGATTACTTCAAGACTTACTTTTTTTTTAAGAAAATGCATTTTCATTCAATAATTAGTTACTAATTTGAAGGCTTCAGAAAGATGAGAAGTTAAATTTCTGCATAACACTGTCACCAGTATAAAATGAAATAATTATCCTTATTAAGTAATAAACTTATTAATGTATACTTTACATCCTGAAATTTTTCTATTAAGAAAATAATTTTTTTGTTCGGTAAATGATTGGATGTTATCAAAATTTAAATTGGATCCAGTGAGATGTTCATTTAAAAATTTTTAACTCCTTATTTTTCAAAAGAAAATACATTTTGTTTAAAAAATTAATTAAAATTAAATTGATTGATTTTTGATTTTTATATATCACTCTAAAATGCTTAATGCGTAAATAATATTCATAAAGGGAAATTTATTTATTTAGCATTAGATTAAAAAAATGTAGATGCATTTCATTATGTTACATTATAAAATTATTTAAAAATAAAACAAATTATATCATTGCATAAAGTTAGATATATTCCACAACATATGTGTATGTTTTATTTCATTTCTAAATTTATAAGTATGTTCCTTTGAAATACTTTCAAATAAATAATATGCATTTGAAGAAAAACTAATTTCAAAATAAATGTTTAAGTTGAATACTGTTTAATAAAATTCTATCAATACATAATTTTGCAAAAATAATTGATAATTATATTTCTATTTCTTTTGTTGTAATATTTCATATTAAATATTATCAACTTTCCTATGAGCATTTAGCAAGTTTAAAGTTGAACAACAGCCGATTAAGTTTGTCGATCAGCAATTAGTTTTCACACATAATGTCTAATTAAACCTGGACAAAAGTTAAATATGGTTTCAGAATCACTAGAGAATATCATGAATCGGAAATCAAACATAAAAATATTTGTACCAAACCCAAGAGCACAAGTGATTTGCTAGTAAGATAGACATAGTGATTTTGTATCCAAATGTAGCGATGGGTAGTTTATTTCCATGACGAATATTTATAGTTACAGTGTAAATGTAAGCAACAGCAACATCCCTGTACCTAATCCAAGAAGTGTTCTATCTACAATTATAGTGTCATAAAATCTGCTTAAAATTTTGGTAGAATTTATCCACGCTTTTAATGATAGGTAAGCGAATTAAAAAATAATTAGTATGAATCTGCAGTAGTCTATCTACTTCAGGCATTTGCTCTCGCTATCAGAATGCAAGTAGTTGGAATCCGGACTTAACCAAAGGTCTGTCTTGTTTTTTAATGATTGATGCGTCATGTGTGCGCAATGCCCTCCATGTGAAATGATACCTCTCAGTGTGGCTGCCCAAGACAGACTGTTATTAATTTGCTTGGTCCCTGGTTCCATGTGATGACCAGTCCAATGTTGGGGCAAAGATGTAACACCTCAGGATGCCCCAATTTGTAAGTTGTCATCATTTTCACTGATTGAAATGCTAAATAGGTGGATTATCCTAATTAGCTAGGCATTATCAACAAAAAAAATCAGAAGATTTCAGTATATGATATTTAAATGTTTATCATATAACATTACTAAATTATAACTAAATCACTTTATTAATTGTAAAATAATTAATGATTTTAGTTAAATAGTTTCATGTCGGTCAATTAATGAGCCACGATTAATCAATTTCATTTAATTATTGCAATGTTTTATGTTACCCTGTAACTTGTTTCAAGTGTTGGTAAACAATTTTCTATACAGGGTAACACAAAAAATGCTGCTCTTACTACTTACTATACATTACAGATATCTTCTTTATAAATGTGATTAAAACAACAATTGTATCAGCAGAAAATGCTGTTCAAAACGCTGGTGCTGGAGCACAGTCAGATAATTTGAAGTACTGTGACAATTTTGACGATGAGATCGCTCACCAATATCATTCGCGATCGATAAATCGGAGTGATGCTGTGAAAGCAATATTGTATTTCTTATCGAATATAAAGCTATTTTTTGTCAATTAAAAAGAAGTTGTAATACAAAAAATCCCTAGATAATTCCCTGAGAAAGAAGTTTATTGAGTTGAAAATATCCCAAAAAAGGTTTGTTTTATAGAAGATTCCTAGCCATTGGGACAGTTTTGGAAACAAGCCAGCTTATAGGTTTGCTAAAGTGGCATGTCGCATGTCACAACCAGACTCTTCTCAGCCTCTGCTTAACATCAAAACATTATTTAAAGTAAATTTAAAAAAAAAAAAACAATATAGTCTTCGCGTATAATGATGCAGTTGCCGGCAAGTGGTGGAGTGTATTGCTCAACAAATAGAATCTCCAGTTACTTCATCTCTTGGAATTGCTTGCCTTCATTTTCTTACTGAAGTTGGCTTTCGCAGAAGGATTCCTATATTATTGGAGTTAAAGGTTGGGCTTGTTGTCCTCTGTGCCAACAAGGGGATATGAATGGTGACTAACTGAGGCAGCTTGGCATTATTTTAAAATTTCTTAACTAATAAACAAATCTATGGACATTCATTTTAATTCTTTTTATGCCCCACCATCGCATTACTGAGGAACTCTTAAACTAATAGCAAGAGTATAAAAAACGGAAGTAAGATTTAAAAAAATGTTCTTTTTGTACCTAGTTAAGAATTGAGGAAAACAGTCCTAGTTCCGTATGGAATCCTAAATAAAGTTCTCAGTTCCCAGAATAAGAAAAATTAAGAATTTGCTTACATAAAGCCTAGGATCACAATCTAATTTTCTTTTCTTAATCAAGTTTTACCTAATTTAAATTATATTTCTGAAAAACATATAAATAGATATAAATAGAAGAAAAATAAAATTAAAGTCAAAATTTTTAATGAAAATTATAAACTTTACCTATAAGTTTAATTTTTAAAAATCACAAAACTTTAATTTGATAAATTAAGAAACTGATTAGCAATTACTAAAACAATAGATATGATAAAATTTTCATTTTTTAAATGTAAAATTAGGAAGAATTTCCTTATTTTCCAGATCTATTCATTTTGAAATTAAATTATTTACTCCCTCTTAGATACGTTTTTATATCATCCTTTGATTTTAGCATCTAAACACACAATGCATCCTCAAATATGAATACATTCATGTGAAGAGCGTATGCATTTTTAAATTTTCTTTTAAAACATGTATACATCAGAAAATTTTACTATTTTCTTATGATAAATAATTTTCTAATATTTTATAAGATTAATAGTAGAGAATAACTTGAATATCTCCACCGCATGAGCAAATTTTAAGTAAACCATTAAAATTAATTTAATTTGATATAAATACCAGTATCAAGTAATTTCTAATCATGTATACAAATATTAATAATAGATATACCGGTGAAAAATTGTAAACTAGAAATAAAATGTTTCATAAACGGTTTATCGGTTACATTAATCAGAATTTTCAAAAAATAAATCTGATATGTTGCTAAGCTAAAATAAACAAGATTACGAATGAATCCACGTCTTTAAAATTAAGATAAACTAAATACAAATTATGAATCAAGATACACAATTTACATGGTTCGAAATATGAGCAAACACATATTTTAAACTAAACCAAAGCATTCATTTTAACGGTGGGATCATATTTAATAACAAATTTGTTGGTTTAATACCCCGACACGTAGTGAAATTCGATTCGCCCAGTTCCAGCTTTCATTGGGAATTCTTTTCACCAATGGGCTTTAACTATCAGCAGGAAAGATTCATCACAGACATCATTCTCACTGATTTACTTAGCCGCATCTGACGGTGTATAAGACAGCAATAATTCAGACACAGTTGAGTCCCTGGAGACAATATTCTTGGCATTAGCGTGGAAGTATTAACTTGTCGAGAACTGATATTTTCTCTCGAATCCTTTTAACCGCTAACCGGCTTCTATTACACTAAAAATAATGAATATTATGGAAAAGACAACATTAAACGAGATTTCAATGGGGTTGATACCACGAGGCGGAAAAGAGGGAGCATTGCAAAATTTACAGCGCCATCGTAATGAAGAGTAATGACTTTAAACCACGTGATTTGAAAAGGTGGTGCCTTAAGTTCTTCAGTAATGAATTATGCGCTGAATAATGGTCTTACTAAATAACAGAATGTAATTTTAGGGGTGTATTGTATATTATTGTAAAAATATTGCTATCTTACGATAATTTTTTTTATAGTTTTCTTTGTTAAATAACATCCTATGAGAGTAGAAAAAATAAATGTATGGATATATATATATATATATATATATATATATATATATATATATATATATATATATATATATATATATATATATATATATATGTGTATGTGTGTGTATGTGTGTGTGTATGTGTGTATGTGTGTGTATGTGTGTGTGTATGTGTGTGTGTATGTGTGTGTGTGTATGTGTGTGTGTATGTGTGTGTGTGTATAAAACAAACATTAAATATATTTTATAAAGAGACAATATATACGTTAGCAAATGCTTTTTTGTTTAAATTTTTCTTTGAAAAGTTAGGTGTTTAATTTTTTTTACAATCAATGTAGTTAAATTTTATTTTATTACAATTTAAATTCGTTAAAATGTCCCAACTCATACATTAGCATTTTTAGTAAGAAGGAAGATGAAATTAATAATGAATGATGAAATTACAAAACAACATTTTCCATTACAACCAACAGCAGATACTTCTATATATACTGTGTATCAGCTTCAAGCAATACGTACAAGTAACTGTTACCGATTTCTTTTCCAGGCTTATATTCTCCCATTCCTTCTGAGTTCAATCAGGTTGACTTATTAACAACAAAATTTCTATATCATGACCATCGGGAAAATTTTGTATAATACATTCAATGTTTTTGCCCGCTGAACAACAATAAACATGAAACATAATGAAGCATTCAATAACTGTAATAAAATATTTAAAATAGCATTTCTCATAAAGCAACTCTTCTATGGATATGATTGTTGATATCAGCTTTTTTGTGAAACTAATCAACTTCTTTTTACTGTAAGACTTAGGACTGTTGGCACTCTATCATTTCATTTAAATTCGTAACCGATGTATATTATTGGGTAGGAGATGATTTTAAGTATGTCTCTCATACTCTTATAATTATTAAGAGATTACGAGGATATAACAGCCAGAAATGAAAAAAAAAAAAGGTTACGTTTTCTTTAAAAACATTTTTTTCACTGTTTGTTTTCAATTTCAGGGATTACAGTCACTACAACTTGAAGTTTTCAATCTAAGCATTTCTAAAGATAGATTAGAAACAAAACCGTAATTTACGAAGTTGATGATTCAAGTGTATAATTGAATTCTAGCTTCAATCTAAACTACCTCTTGGCCTGGAAGAGGAAAATATTTATCCCTCTTCTACATAGTCTTGTACGTTACCAGAAAATGTCTATTGTAATTTCACGGTAACTCAGCGCCTATGAGTCCTATCGACTTGAAAATTGAAGAATGCAATTTATATTTAGTCGTCATATGATGCCATCTGACTGTAGACTTATACACAATTTTCACAGAATAAATATTATTTACACAATAATTTCACAAATCAAACAATAAAAAATAAAAATATAGTTAAAGAAAAATATAATACATTTATAGAATTATTTATACTATTTATATTTTGCATAACAATACAATACAATACTCTATAGAATTATTTTTACTCCACCAATTTTTTTTCACTTGAACATTTTTGAGAACAAGATTCAATTTGTTTTTCTCATTAGAAAATTATATTGATTGATGACTTGCACGATTAGTTTAGAACAGTCCAATCATATATGTACATGAATCAGTAAGTAAGTTAGTTTATGTGAAATCTGCATTCTTGTATAATGTAAAATCCTTATCATATAATGTAACATCATTTACAGTATCCTAATGGCTTAAAGTAAACATAGGAATATTGTATTGTGAAATCAATTAGGAAAAGAATAAATAATTTGCAATTAAACAATTAAAATAAATACATAATCTATTCTTGGAAAAAATAGTGGAATATTTCTTTTAAAACCCAATTGCTTTGCAAAAATTACTCCACAACGAAATGTAATTTTCAATAAATTCAGGATATTATTGTTTCTTTTTCATTCAGTATAAGATAAACAATTTATATTGTGAAGTTATATGACTTTGTACTAGTTTTCAGCAACTATGGACAATTTCACGGTATTTGTCTGCGCTAAAACAATTTTTTTTGTATTTATTTTTTTTGATGGAATTACTTATCTTTAATTATATTTAATAATTCAAAAAATGGAAATGAATGGAACGCTATTTTTATGTTTTGAATTAACCTTAATGCTTTCTATAAAAACTGCAAGAGACAAAATAATAAATTATTATTTTATAATATTAAACTTATATTTTACTTATTATTTTATAATATTGTGCAAACTATTTAAAACAAATACAACTTTTCAGAAATGTAGATCTGATATGAAAACTTAAGTATATTAGGGATATTATTCAAAGAACTACAATTTTACTACCACTAATTTTTAATACTATTCTTGTATAAACCAATAAATTGTAAGCCTTGTAAATATTTCAGTTAATTATAAAATATTATCACATAGATTATAAACGTCTTAAATACTATGACATATTCATTGTTTTATTGATTTGTATACACTTACAGGCCATGATAGCCTAGTAGTTAGGGCATTAGCCTTCCGTTCAGATGAGCGTTCTTCGTTTCCCAATGCCGCCAAGCTGAACCAAGTACCCGCTATATACGTGCTCGTTAAATCTGTGGAATCAAAAGTCGTTGAGCATTTACCATGCGAGTAATGCTTTGGACAAAATTTTTTCCTTCTTCAGATTAACGTCAAAATTGAAGGAGTTGATTCTTTGGTGGTTCCACTTATCGGAGGAGTTTAAAACGAAGTCGTACTTTCACCTTCATGGTGTTCTGGTTAAAAAAAAAGACGCTTACCGACTCAAATTTGCATTGCTAACGGTATAGTGAGCTTAGCTTGTCCAAGTGTCATAAGTAACATCAACATATACACTTACAAAAAAGTTTCATGAGAAAACAAATTTATAGACGGTATATTGCATTTTCTGTATAAAATTTTTTTTACAGAATTGGATGCAAGTGCAGCGCCCAGTTTAAAATACAGTTTTCAAATTAATTCACTAAGCATTTTTAGGAAAAATATATCAACATACAATTAATTAAAAGTAGAAATATATATATATATATATATATATATATATATATATATATATATATATATATATATATATATATATATATATATATATATATATATATATATATACAAAATAAATACTATTTAATATTTATGTTATGAAAAAAACTGAAATTTTATTCAAGTTTATAAAATAAAAAAAAATGCTTACAAATAATTAAATGTTTTCGTATGAAGATGTACTTACTTTTTACGAAATAATCCTTATTTTTTCTTACACAGTATCATTAAGATAACCCCCCAAAAATGAAAAATTTTTTTTGTATTTAATGCTTAATAAAAGATCAAAAATAATTTTAATCATAAAGGTATTTTGCATTTTCACTAATTTCCATTAAATATCCAATTATAATTCAATTACAGCTAAAGAGTATTTAATCTTTCCTTCGGAAATTTCAGATCTATATTTAGAAAGTTTGCAACAAATTTCTCTCTAGATTTCAAGAAAAAAATGTCATTTATTCTCACTTTCGACTAAATAGTAACCGAACTTTAATTTCGAAAAATATATTCGTTACGAAAACTTTTATAAATAAGTACATGCAGTATCCGTATAGCATTATTATATTTAGATTAAATATTTTAACTTAAAACAAGATTTTAAATGGTTCAGAAAATGTATCTATTGTTTGGAAGTTATTTAGTTTTAGTAAGGATAGAAATGTAGTTAAATTAAATTATTTAGATTAATAATATTAAAGAATGTGCTAGAGGTCTTAAATCTAAAATATTTGATTAAATATTATTATGACTTTGCTACAAATGTTTTTATAAAATTATTGGATTGTTTCAATGAAAATAATAAATATTTTACTCTTGAAAGAATGCCTTAAATTTAATCATTTTTCATGTTATTTTAATCCATTTTCTATAAAAAGGCATAATTTTGCAATCAAAATGATGTTTAGAAAAAATACAGTTATCCTTATTCTCTTATTGAAGTATTTGTTTTTAAAAAAATATGCAATCTAAACAACATGAAAAAAATTTAGATAAATATATTTTTAGCAAATTAATTGCCCAAAACTTCTTGTTATATTCTAGCCTAAAGATATATTTTATTTTAGTTGCTTGTATTCAATAAAATATGGGAACCCTTTTAAAGAATGTAAATAAATGAGTAACAATAAATAAGAAAATAGTAAAAAATAAAAGGAAACACAAATTATGAATATATTTCTTTTTTAAAATTGCTAGGGTGAATAATTAAGTAGGACTATTAATCAAAAAAATTACACCTTAATTTATGCAAGAAAGTAGGAATAATATGATATTGATGATCGAGGCAATTTTCAGAAACTGGAAATTCAAAATATGTTTCCCTTAATAAATAAAGGAATTTTCCAATTTATATGCAAATGTTGTGTAGCTTTTCTTTTGTTTTCTAGGCAACCGATTGGATAATCATTCATTCTGAGTATTGTTCAGCAAGATCTCTTAAATTCTAATACTATTCAATGTTCGTTTTTCTTCTTTCTAAGCAGGAATTACTTTTAATTAATGCAAAATTCCCATAACAAAAAAAACCTTTAAAATTATTTAAAATAATAAATTTTCATTTACTAGCCTTAAAAAGCAGTAATCTATTTTGCAAAGATATGCTTAAAATAAGAAAGAAATATTTTCCATTGATATTACCTGTAGAAAAAAACAGCGGGAGAATAATATCTTTTCTACATATGCAGTACATTAAGCGAAGTATTATTCAATATTTTTAGAAGTTTTATTTATTATATAAAGCTGTCTTTTTTAATTTAAGGGTGGAATTAGTTACAATTGACAAAATATGTTAAATATTAAAATATACCGATCATTTCTTTCTTCCTTAAGCCATTTTCGTTAGCATTATTTTAAATGCGCATTCCAGATTAATTATTAAGATCACATATATAATCAGACCTACTTTCATTGATGGTTTTATATTTCTGCACATCTATCATTATATCAATCTCAAACTTAACACTGAAAAATAGAATTATATTAGAAAAACAATAATTTATATACTCAATAGTTAAAATGATTATTGTATCGAAATATATTGTGTAGACTTGTAGTAAAATAGATTTAAACATAATATTGCTGTTGTATAAATTAACACAACAGCTATATATAAATCAACAAAGTTCTTCAGAATAAAATTATTTAAGTTTTGTTGAAAACCAAAATAATATCTTATTGTATAGTTAGATTTTGTAGCAAAATAAAATGTGATTCAATAAAGTATTTAGTAATTTTTAAATATAAGTTTCATAATTTTATCAAACACATAAAAATAAGAAAAAACTTTGTGAAATATGATTTGTCACTGCGATTAATATTAAATTATTCAATTATCATTAATAATTTAGATTATTCAATTATTCAATCGGCATTAATAATTCAATTTATTCAATTAGCATTAAATAATCTAAAAAATTATTAATTCCAAATCTATTTATTGTTTTTCTTTTACCTTTCGGATCAGAATTTAATTTATAATATTTAGAAAGCTTAACGAAAATGTGTAACATTTTATCTCTCAAATTGTAGAATAAATCATTTTCTAAATATTTAGTTTTATTTAATGTGATAAAAATATTTTATTGTAAATATTTTTCCAAATATCAAAATGCTACATTTTAAGGAAAATGCTTAAACATTTGTATTTAAATTATTGTTAAAATTAAATTTTTAACAATGGTTTATTTCTACTAAATTGTAATCCTCTTAAAATGTATTTATGTTGTTTTTCACAATAACAAAATTTATTTGATGGAAATATTGCCATTGATATTATGATAAATTATTCTAGGCAAACTCTCATATCTAATGATATAATATTATATTTCTAGATATGAATTTGTATATCAATTTTGCTCTTATGACTACATGGAAAGTTTATGACATTTGCTTTCTAAAATAGATCAAGAAAATCAAAATATTTCCACTCAGAGAATAAAGGACAGATTTTATAAGGTTTGAGAGACTATAATGTTCAACAGACTAAGGCTGTTTTAAAAGATCTTAGACCCACTGAATGGTTTCCATTCCATAAGGACTTCTAATAGATAAATGGATTATATGTACTTGTATTGGGGGACGAGTCATGGAAATTATTAAGCACCCACCCAGACAGAAATGCATACAGAAAGCAGAAGTGCAAAATTCACTCCCTTATCTTCAATAACAGCTTGGATCAAGGCTTGTTGATGTTGTTTAGAGAACCTATTTCCTGCTATTAGGCCATGATAAGAGAAACATTTTAAATACTTTGCAAAATGTACAATTTACCGCTAATATTTTGTAAGCAATAGTATAATATAACTTGATTTTCATTTAGTTTAATAATAAGTTATTGTGGTAATTTTTACATGTCATCAATAATAACTGCTATTTATGAATAGATATAAATATTCTATCATCAAACTTACAAATATATAACATATTTTCCATATAAAATTAATAAAGTAGTAAAATTACAATTATTTTATTCTTTGTGGAACTTATATATGAGTTTTATAAATTGTATTGATTACGCATCAAAAAGATACTCAATTTCTCTATAGGTATATCTTTACAAGCTGAAACAGAACCAAGTCTCTTGCAGTACACACAGTTTAATCCTAAATTCAAGCAGCTGAAATATTATCTGCTTGGCACAGCATATCCTATAACTAGCACATCCCCACCGAAAAAAGTATTAAATGGTGCTAAGTGAATGAAATAACCATGGTTTTGAGCGGCTTCGCCCATTTATCAATATGGGTATTCATCAACCAACACATTAAATGCATTCACCTGGTATCCTAATAAAAGTAATCCAACCTAATAAAAGTAGGAGAGCATGATGGCGTATCTTCTAAGAAAAAATAAATAAAGACTTAGAGAGGTATACGGTACCGCAGTTGATAAATTTCTATACCAAAGGAAACGTTATTTCATTCTCAAATACGCTATACCAAAATTTTATCTTACGGTTAGTGTGTTAACAATTTATCAATTATTGGCGATTTCAAACTAAATAAATATTTTAAAGATAATAACTATAATATCTCATCCATAATTATTCGTCAATCCCCAAGCAAATTTGGCGGTTTCCATGCATAAATAGCACTAGAGCATATAAATTAGTGCATTATGCATCGCAGTAAATTCAGGAGCATAAGTTTATGATCACTATATTTAATATGCTGTTTAAATCGTATATTTTAAATGCATTTTAAATTTATATGATATATATTGCAACACATGGATCAAAACATAAATATTATAACTTAAAATATTACTTACATTGAGTCAATAATGAGTCAGATGCTTACATTCAGTCAATCAATAAAGTTTTAAAATTTTATGCTACTTTCTAAAATTTGATCCCAATTATATATGTAAGAAGAAAAATGAATGTTGCTTATTTATTTTCTTTCGAAACCTAGAGTGGATGGTATGGAAGTTATCTAGTTTTCTCCCTAATGATCTGGGAAAAAAGTCCATTGGTTGTGAGGAATCATATCAAAAATCAAACAGGTAGTGAATATGCAAAGACATTCTAATTTTTAGGTTGATCTCTTGATCTCTATTCTTCACTTAAACTTATACAATATATATATATATATATATATATATATATATATATATATATATATATATATATATATATATATATATATATATATATATATATATATATATATATATATATATATTGTATATAAGTGATGAATTCCCAATAAAATTTTTAGATTCAGATCATAAATTTTTATTTTCAAGCGAAATACATCAACATCAAAGCTATCAAAAAATGGAAAACTGAGATAAAAGAAAGTCTTGAACAGAGGAAGCTAATATCAGATTTTTATCTCACACATACATGCACTTGGCGACCACAAATAATCATTTTACATGTCGCCAAGAGAGCGCACAACAGTCATAACCAGTAAAAATTCTTATTCTTCCATCGACTATCACGTAGATAGTTTGCTGCCGTTAAGATGTATTGTCTGCTTTCACTTCAAAACCGTCCATAACCAGCCACGTCGATATATCCACTCTTCTTGTTTCACGTCCCTCCCCATTAATCATTTCAGCGACTCTGCCTCACTGCGCTCTGCGTGTAGACAGATATACTCCCTGTAAAGCAAAAAGCAGAATCTACTAGAAAACGAGATTTGGGAGTTCTTCAATTGTGCTTGGAAGTTTTCAGATACAATTCATTTTTCTTCTTCATTTTTTTTCACTTTTAGATTCCTTGTTTTTCTTAATTTTTGTTTCATAGTTCGAGATAGCTGATACATTTTATATTTTAATATTTTTAAAGAATTCGTCTATTTAATTTTAAATTTCGGACTATACTCGATATATTTCCGATATAAATTTATTTAATTTACTTGCAAAGATTTTGATCTTTATTGATTTATATGTTTAATTTTTTTCAAAATGTTTTTATCAGTAAATTTATATTACAAAATATTCAAACATTTTATCTATAAATAAGTTCAAATTCTATTTAAATAGGTTTGATTTTAAAATAATATGAAATTTATATATTAGAAATTGATATTCTATTGCATTAATTAATATACATATAATGGTGGTATGCATGTAAAAATTCCTATCATGTTATGCAATGTAAATTTAATAACCAATCTTTGCCACTCTATTCCTGTAAGCCACCTCATAGTAGTGATTGGTTGTTACTGGGTAGAATAGGGTAAATACGTCGGGAGTATCTACTCATGGTAGGGATACCCAAAGCTTTAAGGGTATTCTACAATACCCAGATAAAGTCTTCAGGTACTTCAGCAAAGTCTTGCCTCTACCATTGGTAATCAAGTCTTACGATTTACAGAGGTTATCCTTTTCCTCCACCCATGAGTCACCGGCAAACATTCTTCAGAACTTGTGGTTGTTGCTTGAGGACTTATACAAAACTCCTTTTCTTGTTTTTGATTTTTCTGAACGTGAGTTGACTATTACACCTCGCTTAGTATACTCCTAGACATTGAGATAAGTAGCAACAACCGTTTCTTTTTCTTTTTGTTTTATGATTAGAGCATTAATGTTATGCAAATTATAATGTTCTACAACATATAAATCAGTGAATTTTGTTTTCCTGTAGATCATTTCTTAAAACTAAAAATAGAAAACACTCGTTGAATTTTTGCTTATAAAAGTAAGCATGTATAATGATTATTTATCCTATTTTAGATTAATAGATATTTTAAAAACCATTTGTACGTTTGAGATCACTTTTTACAACAAGGATCATTCGAAGGAATCATGTGGCTTTAACGGATTTGGAATCCCATTCAACTTGACATCTTGCAATATTCAATTTAAAATAATATTAATGCTTGCAATATCCAATCATTGCAATATTCAATTTAAAATAACTAAACATTTTATTTTATTATTAATTAATATTGATTTCAATCTTTGCGAAATTACATAAAAAATAATATTTTGGGGAATTATCTATGTATTGAATATATTGTAATACTATTAACTTATTTTAGGTATAGTAGTTAGTATTATTAACTATAAATTCATAGTAGTTAGTATGAATTTATAGTTAATAGAGTTAACTTTAAATACAAGATGTCAAACAAGAGTATTGTAATACTCTTGTTTGACATCTTGTATTTAAATTTAACTCTATTAACTATAAATTCATACTAACTACTATCGACTTATTTTAGGAAATGCTGGAATAAAAGAACTATTCAAAAAGTAATCAGAAAAACCAAACAATGAATCATGCAACCTAAAATACATTGAAACGGCAAGTCATGAATTATACTGCTCCATTGCAAACCAAGCAAGACAAACACTTTGTCTTGCTTGCTTTGCAATGGACCTTGCTTTGCAAAACTAATTTAGCACTTCAGGTAATAATATTTGCATTTTAAATTAGATCATATAATAGTTAATTGCCTCCTACCTGATCTAGTGTCCAGCGTGCCTGACTTCGGATCGGAAGGTACTGGGTTTGAATCCCGTTTCGAACATGGATGTACCTTCTCTCTCTCTCTCTCTTGCCTTCGTCCTTTATTTGAATGGATGGGCTGTGAATGATTGCCTACCCTATAAATGGGTCCTTATGGCATGTGTGTACTGAGGTAGTCAGACTCCACAGGAAATTACGGTTCAGATGGAAAAGTGGAGCAGCGTACCTTATGTTGCCAGGCTAGGTGGCACAAGATAATAGCAATAACAGTTATTAATTATTATTTTTTTACTTTAGAAATTAGTATTATATATTACTGTAACTAATCCTTGAAAATTTCATTGTAAAAAAAGAGTATTTTAACAAAAAACAGGTAACAAGTTGCTTAAGCCATATAAAAGTAGTTACCATGCATGTGTCACAATTAAATCAAAATAATTAATGCAGATAAGAAGTATAAATATGATTTTATTATTTAATAAATCATAAGTTCTTAAATTCTCCTAATTTTTTTCAAAAATTTCCTGTTTTATTTATCACGCATTGCTCAGAATTCTCACACAAAAATTAATAAGTTAGTGTTGAATAATTTTTTTCTCATTTATTGTTAAAAGGACTCTTATTAGAAATCGAGTTAATTCCTATTCAGGAAGATTTTATAAATTGTAGAAAGATTTTATAAATAAAATTCTGTAAAATATTTATTTTTTACAGTGGAAGATTATTGACAGTTACAGCAAAATAAATAAAAAGGATAGAACAATATAACACAGAAAGATACTGCAACAACAGAGTCTATTAATCCAACATGTCTCTAGCTTCCCACTAGCGCTCAGTTAGAGATGTCTTACGAAGTGGAGGGCAGCGAGGAAAATGCTGTGCGTCCATGACCTTACCAATGTTGCAAAGAGTGCAGACCTGTGAAGGAACGATACCAAATTCATTTAGATGTTTCCGCAGACAGTCGTTCCCGATGGCAAGGTGGAATTCAGCCACCCCTCTATGTCTTGGGCTATAGCGCAGGTCTAGGAGGGCATATTCTGTAAAATATCTTGGCATCTATGGGAAAAAGAAGAAAGAAAGAAAATATGCTTTGTTTTTCTTGTATGTAAAAAAATGTATAAATGATGTTTTGAGGAATAAAATGCGTCATTGCAATATTCAGTTTAAAATAACTAAACATTTTATTTTATTCTTAATTAATATTGATTTCAAACTTTGCGAAATTACATAAAAAATAATATTTTGGGGAATTATCTATGTATTGAATATTATAGAAATATATATTTTGCAAATATTATAAGAGCAAACTTTTAATGTCGTAACATAACATACATTTGAAACAATGACTCATATCAAATAATTAAACCATTTCATTTTTATAGTCTAATTTGGTAAGAACAAAACAAACTACATACAAAATATATTTTCATTGTATTGTAATACTCTTGTTTGAAAAGAACAGTCGGAAAAATGAAGGAAAAAACCACAATGTAAAATACGGAGAAGACAAATACTAATTCGGAACCGAACAATTATAGCTTATTTTATTTCATTTATTATTTATTTTCCCATAATATCAATTCTAAAATTTCAACTTGTTAACCAATTACATACATTCCTCATTTAATATTTTCTTCTAAATGAAAATTCATTAAATAATAATATTCTGTGTTTTAAATGTTGTTTCATTGAGTATTCTATGAGAAAAATATAAGCAAAAAGCATTGTTCATGAAAAAATATTCTGATTTTCCTACAATTATTATTGAAAACATTTATTGTTCTTAAAAAAATTAATCCATTACGAAAAATTAAAAAAATGCGTATATTTAAAATAAATAAACCTAATTTTATAATCACAACATCTTAAAAATAAATTAACATTTTTTTATTTTATTATTCTACTTTCATTGATATCGTATGAAGGGAAAGAATTGTAATGAATTTTTGGCGCGTGATAAAATCATCGTAACTGTTCAAGGGAAAATGATAAACTTTGTTTATTTTCTTCTGATTTGACAGGTTTATTGCAAGAAAACCGATGGAAAAAAGAATAGTACAAACACACTAAAAGTATATGAAAACATCAAATGATAACTTCGAACACGCATCAAGAGATTTTAAACAATTCCGTTTTTTTTTTTTTTACCGTTTTTAATTTTCTTTTGGCTTCAAAAGCAAGTCTATCTCAACTTTTAGTCTGCAAAACAAGCACATTTCCTACACTCGGCTTTTTTTCGGCCCCAACGGTTAAGTAAAGCCCTGCTCGAATCGTGAGGATTTACGGTTCGGTTGAACAAAATTTGTGCTCTGACATCTAAGCCTGATTGATGAATACGCTTTGATCTCCTTACTTATTACGTTTCTTTTTTTCTGATTCTCTCTTATTTCGACTTGAAATATAAACTTTCCTCACTTCAAAATTATTTTTTATATCATTTGAGATTCTAAAGCTTCATGTGAAAAAAAAATAAATTGGAAAAGAAGTTTGTATTTTACATGTCCGGAAATAAATGTATGCGGAGCTTTCTGTGCTCAACTTCTGTCGAAAATAATATATTTATTCATCACTTGGGAATTATTTTTAGGAATGTAAAGTTCAACACATTTATCGGTTGATAATATTGCTTTGAAGTGGCAGCTTTATTTATGAAAGGAAAGTTGACGAATATATTTAAATATTATTTGATTTTGGAAAAATTGCATTGATGAAAGAGCATTAAAATAAATTTGATTATTTTCCCCTTAAAAATAAATTCATGTCACTGTGAATGCTTAAGTTACATCTGTATAAAGGCAGGCATTTTATTGAGTATCCTTAATAAAACTTAAATTTCATTGCATATTATCTTAATAATACAATGTTCTAAATTTTAACTAACATACGAGAAAAATTCAGAAAAATTCCTCCAACATATAAATAAATACATTTTAATATATTTATTTATATTCATTTGTGAAAATCAATTTCTATCATTCTACGCAAGTTTACTGTGATCAAATGTATTCCTCTTAATCACATTTTTAAAGGCAAATGTTTAGTAAAAATGTAGCAGATTTTGGAGTTGTATTAGTGTTTTTGAATGCTTTGATGTTTCAAATTTTATGCATGTCAAATGTTTCATGAAAAAACAAAATATGTTTCAAGTCCTTTTTTTTTTTTTTAAGTATATATCGCTGATACATAACACGGTGACAACGCAATTTTTTCTGAACGTTATATTTTCATGTTTAGCGTACGCGTTATAAAATTTGTCAAACATTTATAAATAATTTTTCATTCCTATTAAAATGCATATTTGTAAACAAAAGATTTTTAAAGTGGCAACTTTACTAATAAAAGTGGATTTTTCGAAATTCTCCTTATGTTTAAGGAAATTATTCTTAGAAGAAATGTTTAAAATTAATTCCTGTCATCAAAACGAAACTTGTGTGTCGGTAATCAAACTTAACAGAATATGTATACATTATTTAGATATCTTTTCTTACGATAAATATTTATTTATAATATTGTACTGAGTAAAATTTCAAGAAAAGCATTTGTAAATTAAAACCGTTTTATTAATACTTTTGAGAGAGAGAGAGAGAGAGAAAGAATAGTAATATATAAAGATAGATTTTAATATATTATGGTTGTTACAATAATTATCTCCAAAAAATTAATATTATATTACAATGAGTGAATAATTTTTTTAAAACAAATACACAGCATATTCCAGTTTGTTAAATTGTATCCAACAATTCGATATTTGTATAATTAATTATTTATATTAAAAAAATTCTAAACTTAAAAAGAATAATATAATTATTAAGAATATTGCTAAAGTTTATAATAAAAATATGCTCTATTAGTCTATAAATTGGGAACATTTAATGTTTAATCTATTAACATATAAAATTCCTTAATAAAATTCTGTCCTAACATGCGTAAATAAGAATTTCTTGTAGTTTTGAGAAGGTAATGTATTTGATACATAATCTAATGTTCGCGTCTCTAGACTAAAATCGCTAACCTTAAATTACCTATAACTCAAAAATATTTTGCTGACTTGGGAGAGCGTGAATTCTCTAATATTGCCTTTATTACGGGTTCATAATTCGAGACAATTAATAACGTTTAATTACTCTAATCTTTTGAAAGAATCATTGGAAATTGTATAGAAATAATACTACCAAGCTAAACTTTAATGGAAAACTAATCCTATTTATATACAAACCACGCTGCAGCTATGAGGAGCATGGTTTCGGTGAAGAATATCTCAGATTTTAAATATGAAGGCACTGTTAAACACTGGAAGATGGATGTTATGCTTTCTACAAAAACATGGATGATGGTAACAGTGTAAGAAATTACACGGTGGACATCCTTAATACTTAAGGTTCTTGTGACCTACCTTATTTAATCTTCTTGAAGATATTTTCAAAGTTAGTGCATCCCACATCACAAAAAAAGAAACCAGGAAATCTTATAATAAACTATCAAATCCATATCCTATTGTTCAACAACAGATGGGATTGAACGCTGCACTTCACTCCCGAAAACCGTCTTTCTACCACTGAGCAGTGACGAACCCCAGGAAGAAGATTTGAGGTTACCTGGTGGGAAAAGTGCACCTTAGTAGGAAATTCATTGTGAATCTTCTAATACCAAACAGCGTCTTTTAGTGATTTTTCTGACTATTGTGCAATGCCAAATGACTAGCATAGATATTTCAAATTAATCTGCATACTTATTCGATGAAATTTAAGGCCTCCATCAGAAAGCGAACAAACAAAACATTCATTCGTGTATTTTGAAAGAAATTCATTACATATTTCTTAATGATTGACATAGATATAAGCAAAGACACTTAATCATTCATAAAACCTTTCAAACAAAAGAAATAATTAAGGAGAATATAATTCATATAAATATTGTAATGATATTTTTCACAGTTATTTCATCTATTTTTTGCATAGATGTTGTGTTGTTAGTTATCAGTATCATATATAGTGCTTACACAAATAATAATTTAAATAATATATTATTTTGCACATTGCATTGTGTATTTTTATTTTTCATTCCCATATTCAGATTTTTTATATAAAAACCTCCTTCTGCCATCGCCAATACTCGTCTCTCTTCATCATTCCTCTTTGGAACCGGTTTTCCACAAGTCCTGCGCTGGGACAGTGTACTTCGTGGAAGGGGGACAGGAGGTTTTCCAATCTCCCCCTTCCACGGGGTGCAATCTTATGGGAGAATGAAATGTAATAAGGGATTTTTGGCCAGGGAAAAAAAAGAAGGAGTAATTTAACTATTTTATAAAAAAAATATTTAACTATATATAGAGAGAGTAAATATAACATTAAAAAATACAGATGTAAACGATATTTTAAAAATAATTTTTGCTTTCATTGAGTATGTTAGTAACTTCCTATTTTATCTGATTTCAGTATATTTTACTATCATTTTGAGGAGCATTTATTATGATGAAAAAAATTTTTTCACATCTCCTTCAGCGTAGGAGAAGGTTTTTATTATTGCTTTAGAGCAGATATTCTAAGTCAAATCTTTCAAGTAACACAAAATGATATAAAAGTATTGTCAAAATTATTCACTGAAAGTGTACAGATAGCTTTATATTTGGAAATAAAAATTTAATCAAGAACTTTTAATGTCATTGAAAAGTAATTTTACACTTTTTCACTAATACGATTAAATAGTTATTACATTTGTGGAGGCAGGACAAGCGAGAATAATAGGAAGAGGAATTCGCCAGGCACACTGTGTCCACGATCTCTTCTGCTTACCAGTAAATGTGGCGAAAAGGTTGCAGTGATTAATCACGGCAAACTATTGATCAGATTAGGTGGTTGGACTTCCACTGGAATCAGAAATCAATGCAATATCCATTAAGATAAAATAATCAACTCACACTGTGGGGTGATAGTGCTGCTAAGGAACATTAGCGGAAGGCAACAGCCTCAACTGCAACTGGAAAACAGAATTTTTACTCTCAGTGAAAGCTACTGGATAAGGGAACAAATCCAAATGAAGAATCGTAATTTTATGATATCAAAGACACCATAGGACAAATAAAAAAAGAAAAATTAACAAAAAAATGTAAATATAAAAAATAATTACCCTGAATTTCTTACTGTTGTAGGAAATTATGTGCAAGTGTTAAGAATTCATGACTAAGCATTCAGTCGAATGGTTAGCCCTTTGTTCTTTGGTTCAATCGTTTGAAACCCATATCAAGATTAATTGTTTAAAATTGTGGGTAACCTAGTTTAAGCAATAGATTCCAGTCTTATTAAAATAGGCCTATTGATTATAAAATGAATACTGAGCAACCAAGAATCTACCTTTTGTATTTATGATTGTCATTTGCTTTTTTACATTTTAACTGAATCAAATGGCCCAAAATTAATTGATCAAGATCTTGAACAATTAATCTTGGGAATGTTTGCTTGTAATTTTGAACTTATAAGATTAAAACTTACAAAATGATTATTAACGATGGCCTAAACTAATTTTGATTTCATAGGAATTTCCTTATTTAGTGCTTAGTAAACTAATTAAACCAACAATTGAAAAATAAATTGATCCATCCGTGAAATTATAGAATTAATGAAGTAATTTTATACTATAATTATTAAGAAAATATGTAAATATATTGTTTTTCTATCTCTAGAAAGATGGTTTTTACCATTATGAATTCCTTTGAATAATCATGACTTGACAGTCAATGATGCTTCATTGAAAATTTGTGAAATTGATTCATCAAGTCGAAAATTCCTTATTAGGAATTATTATTGATAGTTTATAGTAATTAGAGGCCAATCATTTCGGATTTTCATATCTCCCAGCAATAAGAATATACAATACATAAATGATAATATTTAACATTTTTTTTAAAAAAAAATAATTATCATGTGCTTAAAAGAAAACAATAAATGCCAAATAGTGCCATATTCTGTATACTAAGTTTTAAAAAAATTAAGCTTAGAATTATTTAAAATAAATTGAATTTTAAAAGTACTGTAGAGAGAATAATAATGTTTTGTGTTTTAAATAGTTATAGTTGAAAAAACTGCGTTTTGAGTAAAGTATAATGTTCCAGCCGTTCCCTACACTAACTACATTTCATCCTAAGTAATAAAATATGGATTACTCATATACTTTATTTTAAGTCTTTGGCAAATTTACAGTTTCTTTTAAATTTGAAGAATGTAGAAACAATTGCGAAGATTGTTCAGAAATCAGTGCACTGAGGAATATTAAAAAAAATAGCTCTCAATCATTCCAGTTAATATATATTGAGGTAACGACAGTTATATTCTGGAAGAGAAATGAGAGGAATTGAGATATTATGCAATTCACTGGGAATCAAATCTATGATGTTTCAATGGATACTGCAATGAATCCATATTATCTCCTTACGAAGAGCTGTTTGATTATACATCAATTAATATGAGTCGTATTTTGTGTATCAGTTGGGAGTTGGAGTACCATAATGGCCTCTTTATAATTAGGGTATACATTAATCAATGAAAACATAATCAGCTAGTCTGATGAACAGTCATACACTTTCCACCAAAAATCAAAATTTATTTTAAGCATTGACAAACAGTGGCTCATAAATCAGTAATATGTCACAAGAGTCTGTAAATCAAATATCAACAGAAATAAGTAAACCCCATAATGTAATTTCATGACTTGAATTTTGATTGCAAATAACAAATATATTACTTTGAGATCAAATTTCATTCATGGAGACATACCATTGATTATGATTGTTTGACTTACTGGTTGGATTTAGACATATTACTGGTGTAGCTCGTAGGTTAGGGATTCGTTCTCATTATCTGTAGTGAGTTTTAATTCAAACTTAACCAAAAATCCATCGTGCTCGTTAAAGGTTACTGGGCATGTTAAAACTGGGCGAAGTCGCTTTGACCTCCAAGTGAAATGATAACTCTAGGTGTGGCAGGACAAGTATTAGGGATCTTCTGCTTACTCCCTGCTCAAAATCACGAATACACTACCAGGGTTCTTCTATCTAACTGGTAGATCCCAAGTGTAGGCTAGGTACAAGATGGACATGCTGGTGCAATAATAGACATAGGTGCAACAATTTGTGATGTCTTAAACGAGTTGCAAACCCAAGGAAGTGGAAAACATTTATTTATTATCCATACTGGTCTGGTGTGCTGAAGTGCGTCATCCTCATAAGTAGCTGGTTCTATAGTTAATATGGATATCGTTGCGTGTTTAAAATTCTGCATCTTTCATTGATCATTAGCTCGTGTAATGTGGCTTGCAGTTGAATATGCAAATTTAACTAACAATATTTTACTTGGGTTGTGATTAAAAATTAGTAACAGTTTTCTTTAAGGATAAATTGACAGAGAAATATGTTTTAGCTGTCAACTAACAGTTCATATCAGCAACTGCTTTAAAACATCCGTATAATTTTCATTTGCATATGGTTAAAACAAAATGTAATCTCAAATTACTAAATTATGAATACCTACAAGGGATTAGTAGTTGATACAATAAATATTTACAGTGGACACATATTTGCTTTCTTTATTTTCTGATATTGTTTTTTATTTTCTCCCTTACTTTGACATGTTTGAGATGTTAAATGTCATAACGTTATTCGTGGCAATTTTTATATAAATTTCTAGTTTATTACATGGAAAACTACTGGGTATAATATTTATGTAGATATCATCCGAGCATAAATAAAACAGAACGAATGTACTTATGGTTAACACATACATAAGAAATCAATAAAAGTGTGTGTCCTTAATTACAAAGCATTTAAATAAGGAATTTACCTATTACTAAAATAACATCAACAGTTACGGAAACATCTAAAGTAAATTGTTAATTGATATCTTAATATTAAACGTTATATTTCAAATAATCTCTTTAATATATTCCAGAAAGAAACTAAATAAAGACTAAAAAAATAACGTACTTAAAAGCACAAATACTTTATACTTTTATTAAATATTATACATTTTATTTAAAGTTACCTGTCATTCGGAAAAACGCATGTTCTTAGAAACATAAAATATTAAACATTATTTTAGTTATTAATATAAATTTTAACTAATTGCACCGAAACTAACAAATTTTCTGGTAAATTAACATTGCACTGATATTGTCTTTTTATTTATTACTTATCAACACTTTAAAATTAGCTCAAAGTAGAATTAATTAAGCAGATAAATCACAGTAATTCGTTAGTCTTATGTATAATAGAATTTAACGAATTTCTCGGATCTATCGTATTTGAATTCGAATTTATTTTTAACACTAATGATTTAACTACAGAAATAATTTCAGTTTCTTTCAATTATAATTTTCCGTGTCAGAGATCGATTAAGTTGAAGGTGAACAATTTATAATTAAATTGAATTGCCATTAAAATTTTAGCGTCATCAGTTCATAATATGCATAAGTAAAAGAAGTAACATTATTTCTGATAATGATTTCTCTTTACATTTTATTTATAAATATCTTTATTTTTATAAACATCATAACAAGTTTATTTGCAAAATTAGGAATATTTATTTCTACGTGCCTGAAAATTTTACAGTGATGTATTCTTTGGGTTCGTGATATTGTAAGGTTAACTAAAACAAATATTTTTCAAGGTTGAAATTGTCAAAAGTTGTTTTTGATATACTTAAGATCAAAGCAATTTTCGGGAAAAAAATTGCTCTTGAGAAATTTTTGTCAAGTTAATAAAAAATCATTTGTTTGAATACCAAAAAATAAGTAAAATAATTTATAAAGTTTAATTTTAATTATAAACATATCTGCTATACAATATATTACAATCATTATTTTTGCACTTAAATGTCTGTCGACAACTATAAATTCATTATATAATTATGCATAACTTTGGATAATAATGAGGACTTAAAATGGTTTTGATCTATAATATTTATAAAAATGGATCTATAATATTTATAAAAAAAATCATTGTATAGAGAATAATTCAAATATTAATTTTCGTGTTTGATCATTATTTGAATCAAATAATACTTATCAATCTATCTATCTATTTACATATATATATATATATATGAAAAATATTCTAGAAACCAATCTTATTGAACCAATCTAAAACTTAGTTGCATATTTTTCATTCTGAATCTTAGTAATCTTAGTAATAAAAGATTTTTCCTCTTCAATCAAAATAATGTGGTTGATTTCTATTTAAATTCAAAGAACATTTATATTTCTTTCATCATATTATTAATTTATTTCAATATCATTCATTTATTACATACATATATTATTACATGTCACATATATATTACAAGTGATAATATATGTATGTCACATATAAATTGCATATAATACACTAAAAATAATAAATAATTATATAAAAAATAAATAGATTTTTTTACTATTTAACACATTTAATAAAGTTAATGTTTCATAATAAAAGTTCTTTTTCTCTACATTTCAATTCCAATATTCTACCTAAATTGTATGAAAGCATCTCAGTTTTATTAAGATATGTCTCATCATTGAAGAGTCTTGGGAAATGAATAGAAAATATTATAATGAAATATGAATTTAAACATTAAATAATACGGGTCGAATTTAAGGAAAGCAATTTTCAACATTCGAATTCCCTGTGTAAACACCTATTTAAACAATTCTTGGAATTTCTTTCACATTTTTAGCTTGTAAATATATTTTATGAGAACCTTATACATGACTTGAGATTTTAAAAATTATTTTATTTTTATCTTATAGAGGTAATTCTGAAACAATATTTTCATCCTTAAACTGAGTCCAACTGTTAATTCATTAGCAATTTTAGAAAAAAAATAGGTAACTCTAAATTTCTCTGGTAATTTTTATTAGCCCACTGCAAACGAGTCATAAAATTAACTGTAAAATTTTCATATTATTCCTTAAATGGGGCAAATATTTCAGCAAATATAATTTATTTCTTAATTTTATTCACTTTAGCATTGCTTAATAAATTATAAATTATAAAATTTTTCGACCGCAGTACAAATGTTGATATAAATCATTAAAATACAACTGAGCTCGGCAAATAAGTTAATTAAGTAAATGACATTTTTTATCATTAAATATTTTTTAAATTTGTAATAGCTTTAATGAAATATAAATTTCATATTACTGCTTCATTTGAAATGGTATTTTATTTTCATAAACATATAGTATACAATTGGTTAAAAAAAACACATTTTGTAAATCTAAATTAATTATTCAACCTAACGTTCCATTTGAATGAATGTTAGACACAAGAATTCATTTTAAATTTATAGCAAATTTAAGTATGCATTTCTGTAAAAGTTTTACAATTTTAATTGTTAAAAGCTCTTTACTGAATATAGTTTAAATAATATCATTCCGCTATTTTATTCATTGTATAGGTATTTCAATCGTCAAAATTTATTCGTTTTCTTTTATTGCCGCAATATATTACGAACAATTACAGCTACAGAAACCAGTTACCCGCTTTCCCAATCTGCTTAAACACCCGTGCAGTGACTACTTCACATTGAGATAATTTGGAGCATGCTGCTTATCAAAACAGTTTCGCAAAATTATCTTCCGCTCTTACAACCAAAAACTTTTGCGGAACACGTAGCCAGCAAACACCCAGACTTAGCATATTAAGGAACTTTTTAAATCCAAATCACTTTAACGTCTCACTTCTTGACGCTGAAAGAGCAGACGATAAGTACCCGAGTGCAACACCGCACGCGCAGTTTTCGAGTTTTGCTGTTCCTTTCCTACTTTTCAGAATAAGCCATTCTCTGCAACAGCCCGTTAAGAGGATTTTAAATCAGCCTGAGAATCCAGGCAACGGCAATGAGAGTGAAATATACATGACTTATGAGTCCCTCCCCCCCCCACTGTGGAGGAATTTCCTCCTCAATTAGAGTTTATGAGGAGGCTGGGGAATTGAAGTTTATACACTCAGCCAGCGAGGATGCTTTCTTGTTACAGCTTTTATTGATAAGCGGAATTTTGTTTCCAGATGGATGTTTCCATGCTAAGCAGGTGTGAATTGAACGCACCAACAGTTTGTATGGCCTGAAATGCATTTTTCAGTTTTAAACAAGCGAACAAATTATCCGAAAAATTATTCCCCATAAATGACACCCAAATCAAAGCTCAAGCATTGGGTTTTCATTTGTTCATAATACGCATTATGCACTTATTGTGAAGAAAATATATCAAGCATTTTGAATGCTAGAAAATAAAACTTCAGAGCAGAACTACTTTACATAAAAAGCTATTTTCCAGGAACATGTACAGAATGTACGAATTCATTTAAGAATTGAAGCTATAGATATTTTCTTATTTTATATGAATAAAATATAACAATATTTTTAACATATGGAAATATGTTTTTCCAAATTTTAAAGATAATAATATTTTATTCATAAAAATCTCAGAAATGACAACATGTATGAAAAATAAGTATTTGCATTACACTCGTTATATGTTTGTATTTAAAATTTTGCCTATAAAGCTATTTCAACGGCTTTGAATACCGAATATTAGTAAATTATTATTTTTGAAACATTATTTAAAACATTTATTGCAAGTATGCGATTAATAATTTTTTAAACATTTGGTTTAAAACTGTACAATCAATTTTTATTTTGTTTTATGAAGATTATATATGTTCCACTATATATGACCAACAGTAATTTTCTAAAAAAGTAAGTTACTCGAATAAATTTTATTTAATATTTTTTAAACACATATGGCAATATATATTCCGTCTATGCACATGATTGAAATTATAAAATGCGAAATAAATGGTTATTAGTTTAGTCTATTAAGGGTATAGAAAACTATAATAAAATATTGGATCATAGAGAAAATATGGTATTGTAAGAGTTTTTAATGGTAACGAGAGTTCAAATTTCACAAACATTTCATATTTACCAAACAAAACTTAATATTAAAAATAAATTCGCAGGAATTGCAGCAAGTATTTCAATTATACATTAGTTTATACTACTTCATAATACGAATACGTATCGACATATTTTAATATGATATGAATACATATCTTTAACATAATTTTAGAACAGGCATCACCTCAGCAAAAGTTGGAATGGCTTGAAAGGGACAAGGAGGTTTGTTTGTTTGTCGCTCAACGGTCATTTTTTGCACACGAGGGCTAATTAGACCGGGACCTACGGCTTAAAGTGGTTTCCGAACCACTACAAACATCCATGCCCAAGGAGGGATTCGAACCCACAAACTGTTTAACCGAAGGCAAGAGCGCTAACCAGCTCGGCAATGGACAAGGAGGATATGCATAGTTCTTCATTTATTGCATTCTTGTATAAATGTTCAATTCTTGTATATCATTAACGTGCAATGTTTTATTGATGTAGTTTAACGGAATCAGGGAGGTCAGTTCGAAAATATAGTAACAATAACAATATATTTTTTAAACTTAAACATAAAAATATAATAATATTTATTTAATCAATAAATATATTTTAAAATTTAAAAATAAATGATTATATATTTATATTAATAAAACTTATGGGAGAAATTCATATTATAAAATCACGTAATTATGAAAATTTCGCAGTTTAACATTACGCTTATTTTTATATAAGAAATAGTTTACTAAAATACTATTTTCCCAAATATATCTGCAAACTCTAACGTGAAATAGATAACAACTAAATAATGATTGAATATATTTATTTAAATCATTTTTTAATCACAATCAAATCATTTACATCTAAACAACACCACATGATGTTTTTAATATTCTACTCATTTAAACAAAAGAAAAAGTTTATATTAAGGTATTTCCTTTTATTTTAAGGTTGATTATTTTTCATTAAGTGTGAGAATCAAATCACCACAATAATATTTCCTACATTAACATGTAACATGAAAATAAATCAATAGTAAAGATTGTACGTTAAATTATTTTAAAATTTACATGCGTAGAAAATTCAAAACTGAAAAAAAAAATTTTTTCGCTATAAATTTCAGCCTAGCATTTTTAATTTTGCATTTTAATTTAATCTTGAAAAGCAATCTATCTCACTCACTGCCACACTATCTTTACTATCTAAGATTCACCGAGAGGAATCATTTCATTCAAAATATAAATTCTTTTCATCATCCAATACTTAAACAGGTAATTCAACTTCCACTTAGAACTCGTTGAGTCTAGAATTTATTTTTCCCATAACACATGCAATAGAAAGAAATAGAGACCGATAAGGCTGCCAGATTAACATGGAAGGGATTGGAATATAAGTGAGCTTGTTGATCTGATAAGGGAAGAAGAATGGAAACTAAGAATACTATCAGGTGACTTAGTACAATGTGCGCGATACTGTTAATGTGTAAATTCTACTTATTACACTCCGCCATTTTATTTAATGTACCAAAATTCATATATACACAAACACACATACACATACAGACATATATATATATATATATATATATATATATATATATATATATATATATATATATATATATATATATATATATATATATATATATATATATATATATATATATATATATATATATATATATATATATATATATATATATATATATATATATATATATATATATATATATATATATATATATATATATATATATATATATATATATATATATATATATATATATATATATAATAAAAAATAAGTAATAAATCTGGAAAAAATTAAATGCATAGAAATTAAAAATTACATGAGTATCGCGAAACAAAATCTGAAATTCATTTGAAAGTAAAAAATGCATCATCTTGAATTTGTAAAAAAAAATCAATATATTTTTTGTAATAAACGGTGCACATATTAAGCCTCTTTTATAACATAAGACGTTTTTAATGTTATTTGAAAAACACAATTTTTTAATGTAATTACTGTAAATTATTTTAAATATCAGTACTTTTGTAATGAAACAGTCGAGCACATTGACAAAATTAATATAATATGAATAAAATATCCTGAATAATTGCCAAGTGTATTCTATATTTCACCTTTGGATTAATATTTCATTTAATAATTATGCGTATTGTTTCTTATATACATGTAAACTTATCTCACAAAGTAATTTTATTAAAACATTAACCGATAAATATAGAAATAAGAATAGTTTACCTTTAAATAAAGCATATAATGATATAAATTATATAATATTATTAGGTTATAATTAATAATTTAAATGTTGAATGTGATCTTTAAAAAAAGAAAAATATTGTTGAAAAAATATAAATGAAATTTCTTTTAAAATTTTTTGCATAGCTTATTTTTAAATTCTCATGAGGAGTACAAAAATAATGATATATTTTAATTTAAATCATCAAATGAAAACGTTTTTGAAAATCGAATAAAAATATTTTGAAATTATAGTTATGTAATATTTTTTTTTCTTTTTTGAGAAAGGAAAAATATATAACACAAAATTATGAAACATAGATTATTTTTTTAATTATTTTTTAAATTTACAAAATAACCACAGGGGAAATACGCGAAGCGTGTTTTACTTTGTACTTTAGAAAAAATAATGTTATTTTGCTACGCTTTTAGAAAAAAAAAATCTTAATTTGTTTTATAAGGTTATTAAGAAAAGTACATATTTTAGGTTGAATTACACATTTTTTGATTTACAATAGGTTGAATTACAATAAATACAGCAAATACATTTCAATCACACAGTTTTTTTTTTATTTTGGAATCTTCCACATACTCAAATGTGTTTATTTTTAAATATATTTCAGTATTTAGTTTTTTTATTATAAGAAAAATAAAAGCAAAAACTAAATAATTATATTTTTTTATATAAATCATGTTTTTAAAAAAGCATTTCAAATGAAATTTTCTTATGGTTTGTTTTTGAATGAAATGTGTGACTGCCTACAATTTAGTTCTCTTAATTATATTTCTATTTCACTATAACATTATAAGCATATATAATAAATAATCTTAACTAACTATTAAAATATAGAAATAGAACAATATAAAATATATAATAACTTATATGTAATCATTTTACTTATATTTATGTCCAATAATTAAATGTTAATAATATCCAGCAATCATTGGGAAAGCTATTATAAAAATTCTGGAAATTCTTTTTAAATGTACTTTTTAATTGCTTGAAATAGCACATAAAAGTAACTACTAAATTTTTGCACACAATGTTTGTAATTTTAATCTGCTATGAGACGAATTAAGGTACAATGAAACAAATTTTACATTCGCGCATGAAAAATTGTGGCAATTATTTTAGAAAGTCCATATTTAAAGTGTAGTTTGGAGAAGATATAAAACATTCCGTGCATAAAGGTAATGTATTAAACCAATATGTTGGTAGCACTTTGGTTAATCGGAACGGTCATTCGCTCAATTGTAGCACGTACCTTCTCCCGATCACATCTCGCCTGTCCTCTGTGGCCTATGTAGCACTACATTTGCCACGGTTCAGATTTTTACCATCATATTTTGTTATGAACGATATGCTTCTACTACGGTGACGCACTCCAAATTGTTCACAAACTTCTGAAATGCTTCTACCTTTGCCCCAATGTCAATGATCATGCACTCTTGGACATCGGATAAACAACTACTTGGACCATTGTTTGCAGTTGCAATGTTTACCGAATCAGACAAACTTTATAAACGCTCAACCTCAGTGTCCTGTATTCTGTTGTCAGTTATTTAACGCCGGCATTGGAAATAGATAGTGATTACATTAAGGTGACTGAATTGTTTACACACACATAAACATATATATATATATACATATGAATAAATACATTCATACATATATATATATATATATATATATATATATATATATATATATATATATATATATATATATATATATATATATATATATATATATATATATATATATATATATATATATACCGGGTGAGCCAAAAGTTCGTTACAATTTTAAAAATTCATAAAAAAGAAGAAAGTAAGTAAAGAAGTGCGTTTTGCAAGAAAGGGCTCACAAAATAGTCGGATTTTTTTTCCAACAAAAACGTTTTAGTTAAAAAAAGTCGCCTATAGATGGCGCTGACTATCCGAAACACACTGAAAAGGGCAACAGTACTCTCCATTCATTTATTCTGATAATAACAGTTGTTCAATATGACCTCCAGTACATTATACGACACAACTAAGGCGACTCGCAACGCCCGTTACAGCTAAATGCAATATGTCGGAATAAATTGCAGAAACCTCACGACAGATGGAATCTTTGAGTTCGGCCAATGTTGAAGGAGATGAACAGTACGCACGTGATTTCAAATAGCCCCACTACCAGAAGTCGACCGGAGTGAGGTCGGGTGATCGTGGAGGCCATGCGATCTTGCAACCTCGACTGATCAGTCTCTCTTCACCAAAGGTACTCAAAAGGAATCGTTTTACTGGATTGGCATAATGTGGTGGTGCGCCATCCTGCATAAAGTTTATTACACATAACACACCTCTTTGATTTAATGCGGGCACGACTTTGTCACGCAAAAGAGTGAGGTAACGCTTAGCTGTTACTGTGCACGTTTTCCAGCCCAATCTGGGACACGGTTCTTCAAAGAAGAAAGGTCCGACAATGCAAGATGAAGTGAAGCCACACCAGACTGTCAACTTGGCTGGATGCAGAGATTTCGTCGTGTATTCACGAGGATTAGATGTTGCCCATATACGAGTGTTATGGCTGTTGACATCACCGTGTCGTGTGAAGTGCGCCTCATCCGTCCAGAAAACGTTGAACAACCACTGAGGGTTGTTTTCGATTCTTGCCATAGCCCACTCGGCAAATGATTCCCGCATAGCTGTTTCTCCCGGTTGTTACTCCTGCAGTGACTGCAGTTTGTAGGGATAGAGATGCAATATCCCGTGGAGGGTACGTCGAATCGATGATTGAGGCACATCCAATATTCTTCCAGCTTCGCGAGCACTGCTAATCCCAATGGACGATTCCGCCGCTAAATCATTCATTGTGGTTTCCACCGCAGTAATTCGGCTCTCCGCCAACGAGGGTCTTCCACTGCGTGTCCGATCTTCCAAAGAGCCAGTTTCCTCGAACCTCTTCACACGCTTGACTATTCCAGGACACGATATGGGGCCTTTCTTCGTCTTCAGTTCTTTCGTCGTGCGAAATTTTCGCAACGGAATAGTTGCTGACTCTCCGTTCAAATAGAACAACTTCACCAATAACGCTCGATCGGGTAATGATAACATTCTGAAAGCGAATGAGAAATTCTCGAGTATCATGGCCTTTTATCGCAAGATTAATTTGCATAATTCTGCTGAATCTCTCGATGTCAGCGCCATCTATAAGTGACTTTTTAAACTAAAACTTTTTTGCTGCTAAAAAAAATTTGACTATCTTGTCTGCCCTTTCTTGCAAACCGCACTTCTTTATCTCACTTTCTTCTTTTTTTTATGAATTTTAAAAATTGTGACGAAATTTTGGCTCACCCGGTATATACATATGTGTGGATAGATTGAGTATTAACATCAGTTTAACATCAGTCATTAAGTGCAATGCCTTAATTTATTACAAATTTAGAAGTGTTCAAAGGTTAAATAATTTTTATCTTCCACTGAGTTATTTTTCCTAAACTACCGCAGTAAAATAAAATTGAAAACTTATTTATTTATAATAATAATAATTTTAATAAAGTTAAAATGTTTTTGGATACATTTACTAAGTCTTAATCACATTTGGTTGAAAAAGGTACTATCTAAAATACATTGTAAAAACACAAACTCTAATAAAAATTTGTTCACTTCTGTTACATTTTAAGCATAATCATTTTCTTCTAAATAAAATAGGATTCAACAAAATCCTAATTTCGAATATCCTATAAAATGATTATATTTTATCCACTGGAGAGAGAGAGAGAGAGAGAATTTAAAATATATAATTTTACTTAAGTGATTATATTTGTGTGTACAAATAGGGAATTACTTTTAACTTCTAATATTCTCACTTCGTTAATTAAATTTCGATACATTATTAAATTTGTAATTTATGAAAAACAAATTTATTTCTTAAGCTAAATATGTTTATTTCTCTTTTAAGCATTAAAATATGATTATAACTAATAGTTCATGATATTATTAATCACGAAAATGTACTTATATAGTTTATTTCCCTAGACGCAGTTAAATAAATAGTTTACCTTCCTATACTATTCTGTAATCATATTATTAACTTAAATACTAATATAAACTGAAATTATTTTCAAAATAATTTTAAATTAAGAATAAAATTTCAAAAAAATACTGTACAATTTTTGTCCTATTAGTTTGAGTTAGCACATCAAATTAAATACTTATATGTATTTATAAATAAGTAAATATATTTCTTAATATTTTGCGTAAATCTTTAAGAAATTAAAATTATAAATCTATTAATGTATGTTTAGTTTATTTCACAATTCCAAAATATTTTTGTTGAAAGTAAAATTTTAAAGAAGGAAAAGCTTGAAAGATTCCAGGAAAAAGATTCAAATATTTTACAGAGCTAAATTTAATTTCGTAAAAATTGTATAACTCTTTTCTCTGATATATTAATTTGTATTTTTTTGTATATCTTGTCCTTAAAAATTATGCGAGTGTCATATTTAACACATTCCTCTGAGACATTCCTCATTTTAACTTTGCTATGATTTGAGGTGAAAAATGAAACAGACTAAATCATTAGTATACCTTATTGTTTTGGTTTCTCGGATTAAAAATCTGCAGTAGTTGCGACATTTTAATTAAAAATACCAAAAAGCTTATCTAAAATAATTAAAATTTGAAACAAAATACGGTACTTTTTAATTAAATATTGTTTTTCTTTGAGTTTTAAAGAGAATATTTCGAATAACTATCTGAGATATTTAAATAAGAAAGTTTTAGATTCTCTAGTTTATATTCCGACTCTATTAAAGTGTTTCATCATAAGTTTAATTTCGATTTTTATATTACTTTAATTCAATTTTTATTTATTTGTGCATTTAGGTCAAACAAAATTAAATCGTAACATTACATACATCATCTGAAATACAATAAATCATCATACTACTTTATAAATGAAAATTTCTTAAATTTGTTAAAGATTATAGTAATTTAATTAAATATGTATCATTGGACAAATTATACACAACTTTGCTGTCCTTTTGTTTCCTTGGTCATTCTCACATTTTAATTACAGTAGAACTATACATAATTTACAATTATCGAAAAGTGAAAAATGTTCAAACCAAAAAAAAAAAAAAAAAAAAAAAAATCAAAACAAAAATTGAATAATATGAGGCATTAAATATGCAATGGAATGTACTTACAATGAAAATAAATGTTTCTTTTAAGGTATCCGTCTACATTAAAAAGTTGATTTTCAACAAAATGTGTAAATATTTTTATTTGTTAATCTAGTACTAAGAACTTTATAGTTTCCGAAACAATTTTTGCTTTATTGTATGTCAAATGGAAATTTAGCTACAGGAATTTTAAAATACATTGTATTTTGAAAAATAAAACAAGATAATACATAACTAAACTGGAAAAGATGAAGAAAAATGGCATTTTTTTTACAATATAATATATATGTCTTTCTATAATGTGCGGATTAATAACCATAAGCATGAAAACGTTATTTAGCCTATACATTCGGAAAGTATTGTGTGTGGAAACATCATCACTATCTCAAGTCAAATTATCACCTTAAAGGAAAATTTCTCAAAACTTTATTAAACTTTCCCACACCTTTAACACTATATCTCAAATAGTAATGAGGATATTTGAATGAAATTTGGCTTACATGCTTTATGTGTTATTGTCTATAGAATACTGCAAAGTTTTGAATATAAATGAGGAAATTTTTCATTTGCAGCAATTTTTAAATGGATGTTAGTAAAGTTTCATGTAAAATATCAACATTACTGTGTATTTTTAACCTTATTTATATCGCAAAATAATTTTCTTTGTTTTTGCTTCATTTTAAAGAACATTGACACATATATCCAGATTCATGCATAACAATATTTTGGAGAGTTTTAGCAATTTCATTAAAATTTAACTGATTTTTTTTCAGAAATAAACTGATTAAAAACAGTATGACATATACGTAAAGCTTCGATGATGTTTTGTTTACATAGAAATTTTTATCTAAAAACAATATAAGAGAAAATTTAAATTAAATTTACGAAACTATTTCTCCCAGCATAGGTGAATTCTTTAACTTTGAAATATAATTTGAGTATATAATTTCTTTCATTTGATAACTTTATTGCTTAAGTAGGATGGAACTTTAAATTATATGATCAACACCAAAATGTGGTGTTACTGCATTTTTTATTATTTCATTTATACTAGTAGAAATTTCATTTACACAAACATTCATATTGCAGTTCTTAACTGCTGTGAATGAAGTTTTCATAATAATATATTCTTAAAATGCCTAAATTATTCACAGAATTTATATTAAAATGTGTTTCACTGTAAATCATGAGCCCTTGAGTGCTCTATTTTTATGTAGCCTCTTAGGAATAAAAATATATTTTACAAAAATCCCATTTAAAACTATTCAAGATTCTTTCTTTCTTTCAGAATTGAAAGATTTGTAAACATTTTTCTAAGTATAAAATAAATTTGCTTTTTCACTTGTTTCTAAATAAATAAGTAAATAGTATATTTTAGATTATTTTATAAAATTTGCTTTTCTCCTACTTCCTAGCTTAAAGAACAACATGTATAATTATCTTATAAAACGTTTCAGACAGTTTAATACAATATCATATATTTTCTATAAATTTCAAATACTTTTCAATTTATAACTTCATTTTTAACAAATAATTCAATATATTCCACTGTAATTTTCATTCGATATATAATCTTACGATTTATTTCGTTTAGTATAAACTAAGTATTTTTTCATTTAATCATATAAATATTTATTTTTTTTACTTAAAATTATTATTTTGTGTTTGAAAGTTATTATATCAGTGTGGACAAAATGTTAAAATAATTTTATAACAGAAATAGTTTTATATTCAAGAGGCAATAATTTCGAAATCTAAAATTTTGTAGCACAATTTAGTTATTAAGAGTAAATTTTTAAACATAAAAAAATCTTAATTAATGTCAAAATTAATATCTAACAAAAAATAAGGTGCAATCATTTATGTGTGTATTCAAGTAAAATATGAAAAATAGAGTAAGTTAAGTAGCTTACAACGTAAATAGCGATTCTAGAAAGTATATCCGTGCTAAAATATCTAGTATAAATAATTTACGAAATTTAAAACTAAATGTTAGGCAACATTTCCCTATGTTGTTAAATTTTTATCTGCTACTATTTTTCCAGTGAAATTTTTACATCTTAATATATTTCCCTTCTTAGATTCAACTTAAACAATTAAATGTAACAATTATGTATGTACATAAATAAAAAAATTAATGCTGTAGTATATTTCCCGCAGTCAAAAAATAATATGTATTCTGTTTTCGTAAATTTGTTTTCTGAAAGTAATAAAGAAATGTACTTAATTTTACATTATTCTTAATTTATTCTAAGTGACGCTTGAAGAAACATTTAGAAAAACAACTTTGTATCCTTCTTTTCTATCTAAACGACCAAAAATTAAAGATATCTGACGTATTGATTAGTGAGATAAATAGCTGCTCTATTAAACAAGCGAATGGTTAAACTTTAAATACAGCTTTCTCCATTACAAATCGAATTTTTTAAAACAAATCTTTTTAAACTGAGATCTCCAGAGAGCACTTATACATAATTGCTTCCTAATATTTATTTGGTTTCCTATGCTTTTCGCTAGCCTTTTAAATAAGGATAATTTGGCCTCTTGAATGAAGATAATTAGACCCTTATAATTTTGAAGCTTGCAACATTTTTCATTATAAATAAGTTTTCATTTTTATTTCCAAATAAACTGTCAAAATAAATAGTTAGTTAAAATCTTACGTGCATTGAAATTTTTCCAATATGCCTTTAGGGTGACAATTATGCTCATGTAAATTAATATGTTAATGCTTTAAAACAATAATATACACTTAGTTTTGTTTGCATAAACGATATGCTTAAGGCAGTATTATATTACTTGTTTGTAAACTCTAACATAGTTAAACTAAATTCAAATTGGTTCTTTAAAAGTTATGATTTAACTAATGTACATGCTTTTATTTATAGAGATGAAAAATAATTTTAAATTCTATAAAATTAAATTTCTAAGTCAATGATTTTAAAAGTAGTAAAAATGAATAACTGAAAAAAATAAGAAAAATCAATGCGGAAACTAACTTGATTAGGAATAATCCAACTGAATTTATTTAACCAGTACACCAGTACATGAGCTATTTATCCAAGGGAAATATTTAAAATATATGGTCTGGTTAACTCTGTCTATGTTAATATTTACAAGTTGGCGTATTAAATATGTTATTTTTTAGAATAAGTATTTTCTTAATTCTTCTAATTACACAACATAATTTTAATGAAAATTCTATATATATATATATATTATATATATATATATACACACATAGAGAGAGAGATAGCTATAAATTTATATGACAGTGAAATTTTCTTCTTTCCATCGGAGTCACATTTTTACTAACGCAATGTTCATATGCACGTAAGTATTTAAAAAGAAAACTCTGTAATTGGTAATGGGTAGTAAATATTCAGATTTTGATAAATATTTATCAATATTGTGTAGATTGGAAAAATGTGAACAAGATTACCCGCATAAAATCTTTGAACATCATAAATGATAAATAATTCAACCCATTAGTTGACTTTAGCTATTTAATTCAAATTAGATGAGAATTTATCGAATAATTTTAAATTGGATAATACAGAATGTAATGACGAATGTTTATTATATGATTTTAATATTATTCTAGTTATTCTTATAACCAGATATAAATTTTAAGTTTTTCATGAAATGTAATTCTCAACTTTGATGCTTCATCGTTTTTAATATCATCTATAATTTCTGTAGATATCTTTTACTGTAACATATTCAAGAATATTTATTAAGGCAAACATATTTATAGATTTTTTCATCTACAACTTATTTTAACCATGATTTCTTCAATCTCATTTTTAACTATTAAAAGGCTTAACACGAAAGATATCCACTGAGTAGAATAGTAATATTCCATTTGTATAATTTTGTATAGTTATAATTATTTTATAATTATAATAATTAAATTGCTTAAATTATTAATTTAACAATGAATTTCATAGAAGAATTTTAATAAAATTTTAACAAAGAATTTATGAATTGCATACTGTTACTAAATTTTAAATAAAACTTTTATGTTTAAATAATTGTAATAATTTAAAAAATAATTTTATAATTTCATTTAAAAGTAATATTTTATTTCAAGAATTTAAATAATATTTCTATTGAAGATTGAAACTACAAAAATGAAAATTTTAGCTGGATTAATTTTTATAATTTCAAATAACTACTATATTCAACCAAGTACTATTTTCGAAGATATTCTTATACTTTCATGCCATTTAAGATTTTGAAAATTTATAAGATACATAAATTAATAACTTCATCATAGGAAATTTTTTAATGTAACTAATATTCGAAAAAATAACTAATAATTTCATAAATATATTAGATTATTATTAATTAGAATAAAAATAGACAATTGACGTAAACTGAGATTTAGCTTTCTGAAAAACAATTTCAGTCAAATTATATTTTCAAAGTTGTATCCGGATAAAAACAAATGGAGCATCATTAAAAAAAGAACTTCTGAAAATAAGCGATCCTGTTCCATTTATTTTTTATGTTTTCTTTCGCTAATCTATTTTCGTTCATTTACAGGCATTGGATAATTGATAAACATATGAACTCATCTATCAATAAATTGTATTTGATGAAATAACCGGGATGGTAAATGGCTATTTTAACCAAAAGAGGCACTTGGGGTTAAATAGAAAACTCAGGAAGATTAATGTCCTCTCCATCTTAACAACAACCGTCCATCTTTATTTGCTGAGAACAAGAAAATTCAGAAATTTTAGAGATATCGCTCGCTTTAGAATTTTATGTTTTTATTACATTTTAATTACATGACGATTATCTGTCTTCAATCCTTATTTTTGGGAAATGCTGTAATATCAGATTTTTCAATGATATCCATATTAATAATTACAGAAAATAAAATAAGATTAATTGTTAATATATGATCGCAAAATTTTTTAAAATGTTTGCATATTTTTTTACCTTATAATATCACAAATATTTATTTTATGATATTTATTTTTAAGAAAATATTCCCATAATTTTAAAAAATACTAAATTTTAATGAAAAGCAAGTAGGTAATACTTATAAAATATTTGAAATAATAAATGAAACTATTAAGAATTTATTTAACATAAATAGAAAGCAAAAAAAAAAAATGAATTCAATTATTTTTTGAAGTATACATTGTTGTTGTTACATTCAAGAAAAGGTAAATTAATAAATTATCAGTAAAACTAGTGTTAAAGTAGCATAAACGTTGAAATTATTTAAGAAACTGTAAACGACTCTTTACAATGTAAAATGATACTTTATTAATACACTTGATTACCTTTTGACGCATCGTCTAAAATAAAAATCAAAGAAATATGTTTGATATTTTAAATGATTGTAATTGTTTAAAAATATTTAATACTGTCCATAACTAAAATAACTTACAAATAGATTTATTGAATACTACATTGCCTCGATATAAATTTTTATCAATGCAGTTATCAAAAGTATTCACCAAATCAAAATTACGAAAATCTGATCTGATTCTATATATATATATATATATATATATATATATATATATATATATATATATATATATATATATATATATATATATATATATATACATATAAAATTCAGAAATAGAGAATTTTTGTTTCACTAAAATGACAATTGTGTTGTTGTTGGATTTATCTTCTGCTGAAAAAAGTATAATTCTGATTCTTACATCAATATAAGAAATCACTCTTATCTATAGGTTTCACTCAAATCGATCATCTAGATGAAAAAGTAACTGAAATCAGATTGAAAAGGCAGTTAATTAATATTACACAATATTTTAATATAATAAAAGTTCCGATTTGCATTTGGTTGCCACTTAATAGCAAAATAGCAGATTTGCAAAAAAAAATATTATTTTACTAAGATTACATTTATTTTTTTAACAAAATTACATTTATGATTATTTATTGTACTAACCTACATTAATCAAGAATATCTTTCTTAAAATGTATGATTTACTTCCCTGCTTTTAACGAGTTTGATTGCAAAAAATTGTTCAGTGTAATTTTGTAGTTGTGAAAATATTCGCAATCAGATAAATTGCAGTATCTTACTATAATTTAACTATTTTCTTGAATCAATAAACAAAAACGTTTTTACTACTTTTTAATCAGTCATTTAATCTATGAAGTATCAAAATGTAATTTATACCGAACTCTTGTAAATCTCACTGAAAATCTTTTCATATTTTTATAACCTGTGTATTTTGCAACATACTTATGTTATAATTAGTTAAAAAGTTTAAATCAAAGCGGCAATGCAGAATGCATATAATAAAGAAAAATGGAAAAAAGGAAATGCTAATAACGCTTTTTACAGAAATTTTATTTATCTGGATTTAACTTTCAATATTTATATCAAATTTCATGACATTTTAACTACATTTATTTTTTTTTTCGAACTCCATTACATAAAATCTATATAAAAAATTCCACCTGATGACTCATTGTACAAATGCATATACTGAATTGAATTTTGTAACTTATGAAATTACGAATTTTAAAGTAAATTTTTTATAATTATTCAAAGATATATTTATTTGTTTTAAATATATAACTTATATAAGATATATTTATTTGTAATAATTAATATGTATCAAAATGAAAGTCATAAATCATATTAAATATACAGATAATACATCTTTTAAAAGATACATGTACATTTACTATAATGAGTATTTATTATACATTTTGTTGTAGTTAGTTAACTCAGTAAAATAACTTAGAATTATTCTCACTTTAATTATTCGTACTTTTATTGACCGCAAACATCGTATGTTTAAAAGGAATATACAAAGGAAATAAGCAATTTTGTAAGCAAACTAGTATAATAAATAAGTTAATGAATCTCAATTTTTTTCCATCACTTCGATTAAATTTTATTTCTTAAAGTCAAATGTTCTATTCATATAATGTGCTTTATAAAGTAGCCAGGTAAATTAGTTTTAACTTTTCCTTGCTCTTATTAGTTATTTATTTATTAATTATATGTTTTTAATTATATATTTAAAATGTATTTGTTTCACTAACTGAGCAAAATACCTTTGTTAATCTGTCCAATAATTTATTTCCTAATTAATAATAAATACTTTGTTTAAAAATTCTTTGATTATAATGGCTAAATAAATCAATTCTATATGTTTTTCTCACTTCAGCTATCTTTTTTCGTTAAACACAAAACATTATATGTTTATAACAATTTTACTATATTAACCATGCAAATTATACAAAACATATTCTAATTATTTCTATTAAAATTGTGTAGCTTAATTAAGCACTAAATATTGCGTGCTTATTATATCTTTCTTACAGTAATTTAAAAACTCCTGCAAATTCCCATCGCTCCTTGTAATAATACTAGCTTATAATGTATTTATTATAATAACTAAATAAAATTTACATGAATGATACTAATGCATGATACTCCCGCTATCATTAAATATTTATTTTTTATTTGACGACTAAATATTTTACATTTGAATTTACTTAATTGTTGTAAATAGGCAAATTCTTCTTATATGATCTCACTTTATTTGATTTTGTTTTATTATTTAAAGATTAAATTTTACATGCTTATAATGCATTACTTATATTAAAAATGTAAATTTCCGTAATAGTAATTTCATTCATCCTATTTATTTATTAACTAATAATCTCATTTTATATTATTTATGTAGATTTCTATTTTATATATTTGAATTGTACTGTTAAATAAGTCTAAAATTTTGGTTAAAATATTAAAAGTTAATTATATTTATTTAATTTTATTAACACTCTTTTCATTTCGTATATTATTTTTAAAACATACTTTCCTTTAGATATCCTTTTCACACGCAGAAGATATTGAAAAAATATACGAAACATTATTTTCTTCTGTTGCTACTTTGGTAATTGAAAAGTCTATGCCTTAACCCATTAGGTGCAAAGGAAGTTGCGTAACTACTGCGGAATGCCTTCAAAAATGCTTTTCCCTAAGTTCAGATGTAGAAGCATCAGTTAAGCATGGAGAACTAATGAACGAATTCAGATGCCCAGTCACATCCATCTGGCTCCCTCCACCCCATTTACTTTGACCACTTCAATGAGAGAGATCCCCCCTCTCTCACTTGAGTAGCCTCCATTATGAGAGGGTGGTGTGTTAGAGCGCCTAGATGAAAGGGAATTACAAGGAATCCCCCGTTTCCCTCTTCAGTATGCTTCCAGCCGTGATCATAGGGAGAAGATGAGGAGATAAGGGAAAAAGAAGAGGGGAAGATCTTAGTTACGTGATGCTTCAAGTGTAACTAGAAGAAGGTTTTCTGTAAAGAATAGCTCAGCTCTACCATTCTGGAATTGGCACCTTTTTTCTTTATTTCTTTTCACTGTGTGGATGTGGCTATAATGTGTAAGAATTTCAATAAATGCTCGTGCGTGCTAGGAAAGGTTAAATTAATATTGAAACATCTTTTATTTTGCTTTATTTGATTTAATCTGCACAATTTTGACTTACTTTTTTCGGAGTATGACTTTGAAGTAAGATATATATACGAATTGAAGTACTTAGTATTTTAAAATAAATTTGAATACTTTATGTGTTTAAGGGCAAAAATATTCGACACTGAAATAAAACTAATACGTTGAATGAATTATAATTTAAGTATTTTTGAAAGAGAAAATATATTTATTATGAACGTTTTATTTTTTATATGAAATAAATACCTTTGAGAAATTCGCAAATTGGTTGACAGAATAAAAATATTAAATAAAGAAATTGAAAATAATTGCTTATTGTACCATTTATACCATTTTATTTATAATTTTACATAAATTATATTTATGATATAAATAGTTTCCAAGGCAAAACGCGTTTGAGTATTCCAATTTTGTCAAAGAATTTCAATTTATATAAATATCAACTATATATCTATATCTATCTATCTATCTCTCTATCTATCTATCTATCTATCTATATATATATATATATATATATATATATATATATATATATATATAATGTATATCATAATATATAGTTAAACATTTCTGCAAAAAATATGTCACCAAATGTTTTTTTCCAAAGGCGGGCACTTGGGGGACGAACCTTTTGCCACAACAAGGACAGAACCTGCTGTTCATTTGTCGTTACCTGGGAATCAATTCATGGAGGCGAGTAGCGTTGCCCGCCCTATACCACCACAAACCCATTTATAGGGTGAGCCACATTTATACATCATCACCGAAGAAAGGACAGAGGAACACAGAGAAAACAGAGAAAGAAAGTAACATTCATGCCCGAACCCGGGACCCACAACTCAGGAGTCAGGAGTGCTTAACCACTAACATCGGTCCGCACGTTTTTTTTTTTTTTTTTTTTTTTAAATTGGTTACAGTTAATATTCACTCTGCACTCGTATTTTATAATTTTTAAATTAAGTGCATCCACAAACTTTTATATCCGTGATTATAAAAGAATTTTTAAAGCTGTGATTAAGAATTTCAAATTGAAGTGAATAAATTGTGTTCTCACTCTTATTCTAAAAAATACTTAAAATTCGTAATATTTGTTTTCAAAATAGTTTTCTGAAAATGTTCTAGGGAATAACAAATTAATACAGGACTTTATTATTTTATAAATAATAATTTGCTATAACTTTTTTTAATGAATATATTTGCTTATGCAAAAATTAGTAAATGTTTTTCCTAAATTTAAATTCTGCTAAATATTTTGTATGAGAGAAATGTTTGTTATATAAATTAAGAATTAATTAATCAAATTATTAATGAATTAATACTTGAAAAAACTGTGTTTCCATCAAGCGTCATCCACTAGAAGTTAAAAAAAGTATAAATTTGAAATTGTGGGGATGAATAAAAAAATCAACTGAATATTTGAACAATGTATATAAATATCCACATAAAGAGAATTTAAAAAATATTAGGAATTAAAAAAGCTAACATTTTTACTATATTTTATAGTAATTAATAATAATAATTATTATATATTAAAATATGCCAATAGTTTATCTGACGTAATTGCCTCTACTTAAAATTGGTAATAAAATGCATGATAAAACATTATCAAACAAGAGAAGAACTCTTAAGAAGCTAACATTATGAACACTTATCGAATATAAATCCTAATTACAATTTTACTAATTGAAATTCTAGAAGCACACAAATGTTGTGCAATCTTGCTAAAGCTTACTTCAATTTGTATTTACATGAAAGGCTGGATTGAATAAATAAAGAATGAAAGTTTATAATCGGGTTCTTCTTTAGTTTTTGGTGAATTTTTAACGCCAAGATGTAACTAACAGACAATTGCTACCCAAAATATAAACTAATATAAATTAAATTTTCTAACCAAACTAAGAGTTCTCAATTCTACGATAAACCCTCTTAAATTTGGAGACATATTTTTTACAGCTTTTATCTTTGTTCCTTTTAAAAATTTCAGTATGATAAAATGACAATATAAATCAAATATAAAGATTGGTGTCGCATTTGAAAAATCAATTCAAGTATAAGTAGTGTCTATGCAGTATCATGCATGTGTTTGTTTCTGTATGCGTGCATGTAACCTTTCATAAATTATTTTTTCTCAAGGCATTTTTGATGAAGTACTAGATGTAAGAATAATTCATCTTTTCCTGTTTGGTAGGATTTAAATAAATAATTTTTTCGCTAACAAACAATAGCAAATATTTATTTGAGCATGATAGCTCGAATCAGAACGTGGACTATACCGCTGCAAGCACAATTCCTTTCCTATTTCTTTCTCTTTCTGAGTCAAGTTCTTGAGAGGAAAACAAGAGCGTAGGAGAATGCCACAATTGGCACGCTTTATCACCTTTTCAACAATTTTTCAAGATGGCAACACCGTTAATTCAGATGTGACAGAAACTCTTAGACTGTTCTCATACGCTGACATCCCCATAGCATTCTTCATGCATCATACTCAGTATAAAATATATTCGTGGAATATTAACATGATAGCGAAACCTACATGTAGGATAATCAATCGATAATTAAATTTATTCACCAAAGCTAAATGTTTTGTATATTATGAGAGTTTCATGGCTATTCATATAGCTCCATGCTTATCTGGGTTATGAAATATGTCACTGGAATCAAAATAAATATGAAAAGAAATGTATGAACACAAGCATATTTTTTCATTGTAAAAATAATATTTTATAATTTTTAAATTTCATAAAAGCATTTTTCCAAAATAAAATAACTGTAAAAATAGTTTTGTTTACTTAAAATAAACATATAATATTTGGAATACTGATTTAATTTACAAATTAGCAATAAAAAACTTAAAACTATAGTAAAAATGCATTTTTCAAGCTTCTTAATTCAATAAAGTATGAAACGTTAAAATATTTCAAAATAAAGTCTTGAGCTCATGGTAAAGAAATATTCATCACAATATTTTAAGCTATTTAATTTAATTCCATCACCATTTAAGTTAGCAGATATGCTAAAAATTCGAATATTTAATAAAGTGTGTAAACGCATATTTTATAATTGAATTCCATGTCAAGAGGAGGCAGAAGGAAATAACCGGATTTTTTTAAATAAAATGTCGAGCATCAAATAAATTACAAAGCACGCTCTCCGTATTTTGAAGATGAAATTTTCATAAAAGGGAATTAGAGTGCTTGCAAAAAAACGAAGAAAACTGAGAAAAAATACTTATAAAAAACTCGTCAAAATCTTGAAAAGATTATTACTTCCTGACTTAATGAACCAAAAACTTAATTATTATGTCTAGTGAAAGGAAAAAAATATGTATGTGATAAAAGCGCAATATTTGGCACGCTTTCTTCTTAAATATTCATGCTCGATTCAATGGTGAATATTGCTAAAGGCTAAAAAGAGTGGATAAAATTCCACAAAAGGTAGAATAAAAGATAATTTAAATGCATTCAGGAATGATTTTATTTTAATTTTATATTCTCCAGCTCCAATGCCTTATTACATTAAATGTTTCATTTTGTCCCAAATTTATAGCACTAACATACGTTAAAAATATTTTAATGATGAATGTAGATAAAAATGAAATTATTATATTGAAATGAAATTAAATAGAAATATAGAAGAAATAAAACTTATTTAAAATAAACAGTATTGAAATATTATTGAACCGAAAAAATTTATCACACAAAAGATGTTTTGACAATATTCTTCTGAGTTTCAATTCCACAGTTCATGGTTTTAACTTCCTTCTTGTTCCTGATTTTATTGAAATTAACTTTTCCGCTCCAATTAACTCTTTTGGGTACATGCACTTAGAGTATTTAGCAAATTTTAGCTAAACCGAGCACATAATAAATGACTAGAATAAAATTAAAATATGATTATTCTAACAAAATTATGTTAACGATTAATAAAAATAATTAAATACATGAGAGTCAACAAATTTTTAATAGGAGCCAATTACAATCATTTTGTAATGTAAAAACTTCTTCACTCTACTCATAATTTATAATAATAGGTTTAAAACTATAAATTCATTACTATGATTAACTTCTGTATAAAATTTTTCTGGAATAATACCGAAATAAAATATATATAAAAATGGAAAGATATAAATTCAGAAATAATTATATTTACAATAGAATTTAAGAATGGAATGATAATATATTCATTATATTCAAAAAAAAATTGTTTAGTTTTTGATGTTTTGAAAATCAAAACTACTAATAGCAAATTAACTTGAAAAGATACTAAGCGAAGTAATGAAGATGATTAAAATTTAATTCATTTACAAAACATTTTGCAATATAAAAAGCCGTCATTATTAAATATACATATTGAAAACTAAAGAATTGAAATAGAGGCAATGAATTAAGTTTTAAATAATATGATTGTATAATAGGGAGAGGGGATTAAGAGCTATATTTGAGATTATTTTATTAACCAATATTAATAAATATGCACCATCTTTTGTTACGTATGTATTAACCTCTAAAATTAATAATTGAATAATATATATTGTTAACGATTCGCGAATGCTAATTGAAACACTATTACTAATTAATGAATCTGAGGAATAAATATCATTGTTTAAAATAAGGCTGAAAGAGGCATCATAATACCTTAATAGAAATCTTTGCATAATTTATCCAGAAAAATCTTTCTACATTATAAAGTTTCTGGCCAGAAAATAATATTAGCTAACAGAAACATTTTATAAAAAATATAGAGATATGAAATCCTTGTTTTAATTTTACATATTTGAAATATCATGACGTCTATAATTTTGCATATTAATCGTATATAAGCTTTTATAAACATATTTTTATGTGTGAATAAAATAATACGATTATATATATATATATATATATATATATATATAAATATATTATATATATATAATATATATATATATATATATATATATATATACACAGTATACAGTAGTAGCCAAAATTGTGGACACTTTTGGAATTTTTTTTTTTGTTTTTGTAATTTGTATCCTTATAAAAAATGTTACGTTTCGCAAAATGCAAAATTATCTATATCATTTTAAAATCAATTTTTTACTAAATTCAATACAAAACGCAAAATTCAATTAATTTAATATAAGCAATATTTACGATAATAGTTATCGATATACATTAGATAGTGATGATTGCAGTGAGTTATCAGTAATTAGTAGAGTGCCCCTTATTTTTGATTACAGCTTCAATAGACATTTCATTGAGATGACAAGAGTTTTAAGCTCTTCTTTCGATATTACATGATTCCAGGAAACATTTATCTATCTATCTATAATAGTTCTCTTTATTTCATGGGTGCCTCATTTGGACAAGAGTTTTCAAACCTGTTTCTTATCACTGCAATTACAAATAGGAGTTTTTGTAAAAAATTTTATTCTTTAGTTATGAAGCAATGACATCAAATAAAAGAGTAGATTTGATACATAGAAAGAGATGTAGTATTATTGTGTTACGAGAAACAGTTCTTTCCCATGCAACCCATATTGTCAGTAGCTTATATATTATCCTGTGGAACTTGGGCGTTGCTAACTAGGACAATGTTACTGTTATTCATCTGACGCTGATAATTGCTGTAGGATTTGGCAAATGTAATAAAGTAATGGAGTTATTATTAGCCAATCTGCAAAGAGTGAAATAGCATTCCCAGACAAGAACGGAAATTACAATAGACTTCTGTAATAAAAATTAACGCAGCTTAACTCTCTGTCAGAACAGATAATTATTCATTTACGTGAATAGTTTCTGTCCAAGCATATTCTATTGTACATAAGAATGTCAAAGACTTCTGCTTGAAATACAGTTGTATGTTTACCTAAAGGGAATGATATTTTTGTACTATCAGCTGGACAAAAAATACCAGCTCGAGTATTTGAATGTATTTTTATGTGATCAGTATACCAGTTAATACAGTTTCACAGATGGCAGCATTATTCCAGTCTTCTCTGAAGGAATATTTGATTGCATAAGGCTTATCAAAAGCGTTTTTAACAAATATGTAATCAGTAGACATACTTACAAATGGATGATTAGTTACGTCAGCATTAAAGTTCCCCCAAGACAAAAACCTGGAGTAGTCCTTCCACTGACATGTACAGCGGTGGTCAAAATTGTGGGCAATTTTGAAAAATTTATGTTCTTGAAATCTGTATGCGTATAGAAAATGTTACGTTTCGCAAAATGCAAACTTTTATATATCATTTTAAAGAGAATTTATGATTGAATTCAATACAAAACACAAAATTCGATTATTTGCAATACAAAGAAACTTATATGTACTCTAATGTAAATAAAAACAAAGTTATGAAGTGGTTTGTAATGTCTAGTTTTCCTAGCCAATTACTGTTCTTGTTCTGAGAACCAATCACAAATGTTAGTAACTGCCAGTAGAATCTGACATCTTGTTTCTTATACACTGTAATTACAAGTAGGAATTTTTGTAAATATTTTTAATATTTAGTCAAGAAGCAATAACATCAAATAAAAGAGTATATTAGACACCTGGAAAGAGATGTAATATTATTGCGTTACGAGAAAGTGGTCTTTCCTATACTGAAATTGCAAGACAGGTGGGTAATTCTGTGACTACATCTGGAGTCCGAAAATTTTGTTTACGATATCAGGAGACAAATCAATAAAAAAATAAATAAGATAAAGGCCGAAAAAGGTGCACCACATCTATTGATGACAGAAAATTAAAAAGACTATGTGTCCAAGATAGGAAAATGTCATCAGCGGCCATCAGAAGTGATCAGAATGATACTGGTGTTTCTGTAAGTTCAAAAACAATCATGAGAAGATTAACAGATGTTGGACTGAAATGTAGAGTTTCACGAAAAAGCCTTATCTTAATTTTCAACAATGAAAAAATAGACTACGGTGGGAAAGGAACACAGTAATTGGACAGATTATCAGTGTTCACAAGTTATTTGAAGTGATGAAACTAAGCTAACATTATTCGGTAGTGTTGGGCGAAAATATGTAAAACGTGAAATATGAGAAGAGTTTCACCCTGACTGCATTCAAGCAAATGTGGAAAACCCAGCTAGTGTTATGATTTCGTTATGCATGTCAACAGATGGTATTGGTCGCTATTATGTCATTGATGGGACACTGGATGTCAGGAAACGCATTGACATTATTCTGTAACCAAAACTTCTTCCTTCCATCAGAGATCTCTTTCCAAACATTGCTTCCTATATTTTGCATCAGGATTCTGATCTTGGCAACACGGCCAAAATATCGAAAAAATGTTTTCGTACAAAGCGAATTAATTTGATGTCATGGGCAGGAAATAGGCCTAATCTCAATCCTATCGAATATTTGTGGCACCGTTTGAAAACCCTTGTCTGAATGAGGCGTCCATAAAATAAAAGGGAACTAATTGATGCTATAATTGTTTCCTGGCATCATGTAACAACGAAAAAAGAGCTTAAAACTCTTGTCAGTTCAATGAAACGTCGAAGTGAAGCAGTAATCAAAAATAAAGGGTCATCACTATCTAATGTGTATCGATAACTATTATCGTTTAACTTTTTTGAATTGGAAATAATTAAATTTTATGTTTTGTAATGAATTCGCGTAATTCATTAAAATGATATATACAAGTTTGCACTTTGCGAAAAGTTACATTTTCCAGTCCACAAGTGTCCACAATTTTGTACTACTGTGTATATATATATATATATATATATATATATATATATATATATATATATATATATATATATATATATATATATATATATATATATATATATATATATATATATATATATATATATATATATATATATATATATATATATATATATATATATATATATATATATATATATATATATATATATATATATATATATATATATATATATATATATATATATATATATATATATATATTTATAGATATATATTATTATTATTATTATTATTTATAACCACATTCTCACAGTTAATAAATTACTTATTTTTCAATATTCATGTAAAAATAATTACAGAATTTTTAATAAATCGACAAAATTAAAATCTTTACTTATATAGAAATACTACAACCGAAAGTAATTTATTTTGTAAATGATTAAGAATTTCCTAATCAAAATAGCTCATGTTTTAAAGAATTGTATTTGTGTTCTGATAAATTTAAATGTGGCAAGTTAATCATGACAAATTATTCGGGTTTCATTTGGAGCAGATTTAAGTGTATAGTGATATATATATATATATATATATATATATATATATATATATATATATATATATATACTGCAATATCTTATCCTAATTATCCTAAATGATAAATCACAATGACTTATTATACATATCTCCTAGAACTCGCACTCTAAGGAATGCGGGATTTTCCTCCTGAATTACATCTTAAGGCTAGGGTATCGATATTAATTCTCCTATATAATGTGCAACCCTATCTATGCAATCATTCTCCTAAAATATTATTATGGTTATAACATTGGATCTAATTAATACTCTTGATTGCAACTCAGATGAAATGACTTTAAATTCACGCACTTTTAGTGTCAAATATATAACTTTTTCTATAGATATTTTTAAATAAAACATAATTATGAATTTTCATTCCGTATACAAATAAATATATATATATACACACACACACACATATATATATATATATATATATATATATATATATATATATATATATATATATATATATATATATATATATATATATATATATATATATATATATATATATATATATATATATATATATATATATATATATATATATATATATATATATATAAATTTATTTGAGTATAAAGTAATATTCATTATCAAATAGAGCTGAAAAGCTCTTTTTTTAAAGTAATATACCTCAACTCTGAATTGAATGTTCACGTAAATAATTTAGTGATTAAAACATATCCTTTCTCCTTTTTTTTTTAACAGACTAATTTTTAAGTTCAGCCCCATTTGCAGTTCATAATATTTGTAAAATCATATCTACGGTAATTATTAAAGATATTTCTTGTTAAAATTATAATTGTTTAAAAAAGTTATAATAAAATATAAAATATTATTTTTAAAATTAGAATAATATTAAAATATGTCACAAATGTTTCATTTTTGATTACAGTATTACATCTGTTATGATTAGTGACCATTTATTTTAATGAAATTTATTTATTCTCTTGCTATTTAGCTTACAATTAAAATAAAATATAATTATTCTAAATTGAATTACCTATGATTACTTTTATATTTTAAAGAATCTTTGGAGAAAAATATCTACGTCACTAATTCATTTTTTTTATTATTACCAATATTTTAAAATAAATTCTTTTTAAAAATTTATATTTATAAAGATTCATTAAAAATATTGTGAATTTTAATGCTTACATGGAATAACAAATTTCAGATGACATGCATATAATTCTGAGCAACTAAAATGATTAAAATCTACTTTATCTTGTATTTCAACATTTTTTTATATAACAAAGATTTAATTAAATGGCTTTAATATTTGTAAGAAACGTAAGTTACAGTCATGCATTTTAATATTTCATAAATTATTATGCATCTCACTTGAAACGAAAGCATTATTAAACACTTTAAATGAATCAAATACATAATAATGTTCATAATATATTCTGAGCAGAATAATGCATTCTGCTCAGAATTATTTGGTTGATATTAAATGATAAAAAATTAAAATACTCAAACCAGTCAAAAAACAGTTTAACTTAAAGGCAAATGAAATTAAATAGTTAAATTACAGCTTACCTTAACACCACCAAACGGCTGCTATATAAGTCATTTTTAATAGCCACCTCTCCAGTAAATTGCTTTCCAGAAGAAATTTTAATAATTAGCTAGACTTATACATGAAAACGGAAACCAAGAAAATTCCCAAGTAGCACCTAGACGTACACACAGAATTTTGTGAGGCAATTCCTGCATACTTCTACCAAATGTTGAACCCATTTAGAAGAATCATCTGTTCATGAATATAACATCGCAATATTTTGAATTATTTGTAAAAAATTTAATAAAATTTAACCTTTAGAGTGACTTATTTTAAGATACATTTTGTGAGAAAAGAGAGAAAAGTTATAAAGCAATTTTGAACTGTGTCATAAAAATAAAAAGACAAGGTATGAGGAGAAACTATTAAAATGATGAAACAGACAAAGAATGTGCTTCATTAACTAATAATGTAACTTTTGAATTCATAGTTTACACCAAACATATTTCTCTATTTATTTTTGATATTATATTTCTTATAAAAGAACAAATTTGAGGGTAAATCATTTGTATTTAATATTTTTGTTTGTATTCGGCGTCACCACTTTATCCAAAATATCTTCAAAGAGTGACATTATCTGCAAAATTTTTCATGAAATATTAAAGGAAGTTAAAAATATACGCAAAATGAAAAAATAACTTTGAGCTAATATCATTTTTAATCTACTAATGAAAACATTTTAAGAGATTAAAATACTATTTCGTTGTTAGAAACGATAACGCATTTAGAAAATGTATACAAATAAGAAGATTAAAAGCAATTTTACAACACATTTAATCCTTTTTAATTTAATGTCAATGCCACTAGTCGTAATATTTTATAGTTTAACGCAATTGCTAAGTAGAGATACAATCAACAATTAATTACTGAAATGCTCTTATTTAATCTCAACCTTCATTGCTCCATTACATTGCATATGTTATTTTGTTTCTCAGAGGAAATATAAATACTTTACTAATATTTGATTCATCTGTTACTTCAGTGTAAGACTTTGAAAGTAAAGTTTCATGCAATTATTAAGTTGAACAATAAATATACATTTAATAATGAAATCTTTAATCCACCTATACTTGTATATTAAAATATTGTTTTAAAGTAGGAAAATTAATAGCTGAAATGAAATATAATAAATTATTTGAAAATAGAGTCATTTATTTTTATGTTTAATAAATCTCCAATAGGCAAATAATGTTTCTACTCTTGGGGTAAATAAATTGTGTTTTAAAAATTTAATTATTTTGATAACTATTTTCAGTTAATTTTCTCAAATATTATTAAAAGATTCTTAATATTTTTAAATAAGGAATGCTTATGATGGTAAATTTTGTTAACTAAAAAAATATCTATTCAATTTTAAAGCATTTAAGGTATTTAATTCGCTTAATAAGTTGAACTGAAAAACTAAGATTTATTCAATTGTAATAATATAATTTTTGATATCAATATAACATTTTTAAAAAATATCCCCTTTCAAGTTTTTGCATATTTCTTAATGAGAGGAATATTTCTTTACAGGAATATATATATGTATATCTTGTATTAAGTCCTAGAGAAATACTGTTCTTAAATATTCAACTAAAATATACTATTCGAAACAGCCAAAATTTTGATTGAATGAGATAGATACATGACATAATAAATTGATTGTATTTCGAATCTACTTGTCAAATGACCTTACAAAAGAAATTCACAATATTATATGTGTATTTCTTTTATGCTTTCACTTGACAATATCACAAATCTGTTAATTTTGAATATGAAAAAAATTTGACTCATAAATTATTTATATATATTGTAAAAAATATATTTTTATCTGGATGGATTATCTAGTAGTAATGCCCGAATATAAATGATAGATTGAATGATAACTTGTAAATAAAATTTTCCATTTCAACTGACATATGCAACAGGTTCAATTTCCCAGTACAATTTAGGTTGTTCGATTTTACAGTCAAAGAAGTACTCTGCTTTCTAAAATGTACAGTAAACAGTAAATAAATGTCAAAAACACTTCAGTTGCAATAACAAATGTCATTAAACTATTTGTAACTCTAATTCTTTCAATTTAAAAACATCATTTCCAAACAGGGAAGCAGATTAGGTACAAAGTTTATAATATATATATATATATATATATATATGTTAGGAAATGATATTTATTCAATCTTTTCCAAAGTATTTGAATTATTTAAAGTATTTTAATAATACATCAATCAATCTACGTAGTTTTTATTATAAATTGCTTCTTGTGTAATTATTCATTTTTATCAAGATATTTAAAAAATATAAAGAGCATAGAAAACTACTCTCCAATTTTAATAGTTAAAGTAATTTGATATACAAGTTTCTGCTTTCTTTGTGTTAGGATTAAGTAAATTAAAACAATGAAAGCTTTTAGAGGAATTTTAAAAAGAAATTCATTAAACATTAGAAAACCTTATTTTAAATAAGGTACAATAAAATGAGACACTTTTTTAAATTATACACTAACTAAATGGAATTTTTAAAACAATACAATACTTTTGTATATACTTAATAACACAAATGCTGTAAAAGTGAATCAAAATTCATTTAAAAACATTTTTAGTTTGTATTCATAATTTACATATTTGAATTATACAAGTAAATATACCTCTATTTCAAGAACATTTATTTTGTTAAGTTGAATATAATTTTTGCAAATAATTTTAGCATGTTTGCATCGATTCACAAACCGTAAATGGTTTCATCACATTAACGATAAATGAAGTGTCAAATATATGCATGATAATTTGAAATTAGAAAGACTTGAATTACATTTTCGTATGAGAACAAAATGTATCTGAATAAATATTCCAATCATTCAAAAATGTTTAATCAATTTTCTTCAGAATCATATTTTAATTTATACAGAACTCTTCAATTTGCATTTTTAGATTCATTGCTGATGAGTGAAGATGATTTCTGAAGCTTAGTATTAAAAACAAAGATAAAAAGCGCATTTCTCATGACTAATGATGGGAGAAAATTACCATATTTAGATTTATAAAAAGAAGCGGTTACACACAGAAATAGAAACTGTTTTAAGGCTTTATAATTGAATTTCTTGGCAATAATTTGAAATTCAACGGCAAAAGATTATTTTTCATGGTAGCGATATTTAATATATGTACTGAAGAAATATTAAAGAGATTTGGTATAATTGCTTTCATTTGAATAAAATATATATATTTCAGCGATCTATAAAAATACACTTTGATAAATGTTTCCAACTGCTAAATATTGCAATTATATCTCAATTTGCCAAAAATAAATACTTTTATTCTATTATTTGTAGCTGACCGAGTTATTTTATATGTGCGTGTTTCAGAAATAAATATTAAATTTGAAGATTTTTTTTCTGTAAAAGTGGATGTGATCCCAAAAATATAAATTATAAGATTCTAAGCACATTTTAACTTCAAAATTAATATCGTGAGAAATAATCGTAACTGCTTATTTTTGTACTTGTAAAAACTTTATATATATATATATATTATATTATATTATATTATATTATATTATATAAAATATTAAAAATCACAGATAAGTATAAAACAATTTACAATACAAACAAAAAATAGGAGGAAAGCATAGGGACCGCGTCTTCATCTGGAGGAAGGTGGTTAGCTTTCAAATTAAATTCTCTTTTCTGATATGCATGAATCGCATATGTCTAAAGATCTTCGAAGAATGTGTTGAAATAAAGAAGCATAAAGATATATACTTCAAAAATGAAAGCAAAAAAGTAGTATATATATATATAAAAAGTAATCCACAATATTTAAATAGGCTCTGATTTGCTGTTATTGGTATTTTGAAATATATATGTTGTTTCTACTACTGATAGTTGTGTTTACCAGATATTAAAATAGAATACCTGCATACATTTTTTAATTTTTTCATTACCAATTTTAATGAAATAACACATTTTTGGCCTTCAATTTCTTTCACATACGTTTTTCTTTTAACTCATTAAACATGCCTAGTTCCTATATTAAATTTGTATTTAATAATGAAAAATGTATAATATTAAGTATTAATAAATGTAATACGATAATTTATTAATATATAATTTATGTAATTATATAAGTTCAGAATCCAATCTTCTCTCCTTGATAAAACTTATCTATAATAAGCAACAGTTTTATTCAGGCTAACTAATTTGAGTTTGAATAATTCTTCCGTATTATTTATTTTTAATTTAATTCGCAACTCTTTTAATCATTAATAATATTTCATGTTTCAGAGGTGTTAAAAATTCTTAAAATATTTCATGAATTTTCCAAAATCTGTAGCTAAATATTGCTTCTGAAATATTTTGCTACATATTTAGAAATTTCGCCTAATGACTTTTCCATTATTAGGAACGTAATAAGATTTTGAAAAAAAATCACTTATGTTTGTAAGTTCATTTTAAAATTTAGATATTATTTTTGTAAACAAATATGGAATTAAGAGAAATAGGGACTTTAGTTCATATCAGTATCTCTCTGAAACAAAAAATGTCTTTTGCTAAATTGAGAAATAATGGCTTAAAAAAATCTGATTTTGTTAATGTAACACATAGTGAACCTAAATTACAAATAAATCCATTATTTTATTATAAGATCTAACAAAAAAGTAGTGTATAAAATTCACTTAGGTAATAAATTAAGATAACTATCATAAAATTTTATTTTTGCTTCTAAGAATTTAAAAAAATTCTTTAACTAAGCTAAACATGTTCTTATTTTTTCTGCTGATCTAATTTTATGCTATTTATTGTTTTCAATTTTTACTATCTACGATTTTTTCATAATGTTATCTTAAGTATTATCTGACACAATATTTTTTTCTAATTATAAGATTTGAAATTACAAATAACTGTTTAACAAATTATGGTTTAATAAAAGAAAAACAAAACATTTAAAAGAATCATTAACAGAGCCAAGCAAGTTCTTACTTCTTCTACTGCCTTTATTAATCTGTTTTTATATTTTTTTTAATTTTTAGCTATCCAGTGTTTTCCTATATAATACTATCAGAAAAATAATTTAAAATATTTGTGATTATAAAATTTTAATATATAAATAAATATTTAACAAATTGTAGCCTAATAACAGGACAAAATATAAGTTAAGTAAGCCAAACAAGTTCTTATGTTTCTGCATCTCCATCTTTAAACATTTTCATATTTTTCGATTTTTAGATACATTATGACTTCCTATATAGCATTATCTGAAAAATTATCGTATTTTTAATTGCAAAATTTGAAGGTAATAAAAACTATAAAAGAATTTATAGCCTAATAAATGTAAGTCAAAAAGTAACAGATTTCTTACTTTACTACTTATTACTTACAATATTATAATATTTCAACTCATGTAAAGAGTCAAGTAAATTTTTTACTAACAATATGTTAATAATTTCTCAAAATTAATTTGTAAATTTACAGAAGTATGGATTAATATTTTATTTTTTTAATTTAATAACATATTAAAACAATTTTAAAGGTACAAATATTAGTTTCAATAAATGATACTTATCCAGCATCTCAGGTATTTCATTATTTCCCATTAATAAATGTATTTCGAAATCACCCAAAATAATACCTTGAAAATTAATTTCTGTCTCAGACAATTTCTCTACCTATTCATTGTATCTTCTAAGAAGTATCGAATGCAAAACTCTTACATACAATAATGAATATTCAAATATTACCTTCATTAATAATGAAACAGTTACGATTCCATGATTAGTGTCAGTTTTGATAGGTAAAGATTACTTTATTAACTATATTTCAACATTTTTATGGCAACATATTAAAACTGTTTTATTTTTCTTTCCTATGAAACTGCCCAGACAGTTAGTTATATCTTCTAAAAGTTTCCAGTTACTAAATTATAAATCAGAATCACGGAAACTTTAATTATCTTACAATTACATTGAAAAAGTTTTATATCGCATGTGATAACTTATTACACTACTTACCACGATGTATTCTTAACATGAAAATTATATTTATAGTAAATAATATAAATAAATATTAAACATTAACTTAACCAACAAATAAATTGATTAAATTAACAAGAAATTTAGAAGCATATATCCTGAGAAATGTTTTTGAAAATAGTCACCTCTATATTTAATCACCATAAGAACTTAAAAATCAAAGGAATGAATAAACCAGAAATTTGGCAGCATGCATAACCACATCTGCCCACAAATTCTCAAAAGAATAATATAGTTCATTGAAGATATTGCCGGATGCATGCTTATTTATTAGGAGCATATTAATTATAGACCTCTCATTTTCTGTTGGTACAAAACCTAGAAAACTAACTGGACGTAGTATCAGGTGCGAGCATTTTTGTATACATTATTGAATATACTAAATACAATGCCAAATATATGCAGTTGTATATTTATTTACAAGGAACGAAGTGTTGCGCATCTGCCTCTAATGTTGTTTCATGGAGCCTCACAACAGAATTGTAACGGTAATTAAAGAGCAAATTGATGTGTAATACGAGGAAACCAAATGTTGGGTCCAGAGGAACTCCATATCATCACTTAAGATGACGGTGAAATGTCTTTCTTATGCCTCCTATCATAGAGGCGACCATCATGATACTGAAACTAGAAAATGAATTCGCTTGCAAACAAGGAATAGATCTGTTTTTGCCCCCAGGTTTGTCGTTGATAATACCACTGAAGACGTTAATGAGTGGATGCATCAACAAGAGTTTCAAAGTCATGGATGCCAGGCTATCAATACATGCTACTAAGAACATCGTCGGACCATCCGTACAGTATCTATTGTCTTGCAAATTATATATTTTATTTATTCAAAGATTATAATGTAGATCCATTTAGTTATTATGTCTTGTTTTCTTGCTTGTGAGTTATTATTGGCCACAGAACTCGAAGATTCGCATTCCATCCTAAATTAACAGATGATATATTAGTATGAGAGTCGTAATATTTAGAACTAACTAGGCTAGATTTAGAACTAGCTGTAAGATCTAACAGCGGTAATAGAAGAATTGATATTAACTAATAAAGAGCCTAATTCTATAACTTAACAACAACTTTAGTTAGAAACATGATATTAAGCAATACCTATTGACATCTCATCTAGAGAAATCATTAAAAACAAACTATATATACATAGCTTGCTGCAAATGTCTTCCTTAAAGCCATTTATTATGCCAATTCTTCTGTTTGCTTTGCGTGATTCTCAAAAGCTAAACATTTTCATACATTATCATCTTCAACTTTCCTTGTAAACTTAATGTGTGGAGAGTGTCGTATTCTTCTAGAAACAGTTTCAAAGATTAAAAATTTAAACTAATATAATTCCGATGAAAACTTTACTCTAAAATCATTCAAAATTTTCGACGCTTAACCTATGATTTAATAAACCAAACAATATGGTTTCATGTGATTAAATTGTTGAAACAATTCCATGAAATTAATTATTTTCGTTAAATTGTATATTTTGGTTATAACCAGATTTTTAGCACATATCTGCATTAACTAAAAAATCCCAGGTGAATGAAAAAGAGAGTCTTCTTTTTAACAAATCACTATTTTACTTACCTAAGAATTTTAGAATTTTTATAAGTTCGTGTTAGAAGTTTAAGCACCAAACGGTTTTCAGTATTCTTTTTTTAAATATTACCTCTGACTGCAGAATTTCACAGAAATGTAATTCTTCACAAATGTGTGTGTTCCAAATATGGAAAAACATAGAATATTTCCTCGAACATGCTTTTGTAATTTTTTTTACCAAACTAACCAGGAAATATTTCACAAAATTTATTAATCATGAATTTGATTATGAGCATGGCTTGTTTTATATATATATATATATGTATGTATTTATATTGTATTTGTATACACACATATATATATATATATGTATGTATGTATGTATTTATATTGTATTTTAATATATAAGTTCAGAATTCATTTTAACATTTATATATATATATATATATATATATAAATTTTGAAATGAATTCTGAATTTTGTATTCATATACAATATACAGAAATTTTTTATTTTAAGCATTTTCGTACTTAAGTAGTTATATATAAACAAGTGCAAGTATAAATTTGTTACAATTGTGATATAATTGCATGATGTATATTGATTTACACTGATATTGAATTTAAGTTTATTTTCAACAGATAAACTATATAATTGTAAAATATAATGATGTAATAGGATTTCAACATAAACTTCTCTAAGCTAAGAATATTTGCATACCATTTTCCGAAATTAGGTATGTGAATAAATGAAATTAAATGGTTCATTCACATGTAGGTTTTTTTTTTTCAAACTCTTGCATATAGGTGAGGTGACTTTAAAAACTAAAAGTGCTCCACATTGCACTTTCATATCGCATTCATCTTTCATAAAAAATTTGAAATTTAGTATTTTTCTAAAATGGACAAGATGTCATCTGAATATAACTCACTGGTATTCAATACAGAATTTTCTAATGATATTGAGGAGTCAAAAAAGCTATTCCACTATCGTAAGTAATTTCAACAGAAGTCCTGCAAAGATTCCAGTATTTCGAACATATTTTCACTAGAATTCATCTAACAAATTCGTAATGTTAAGAGATATTTGACAAAAAAGTAAAACAACCATAATTTTCATATAAAATCTGTTTTTATAGAATGAATAAGTAAATAAGAATTTTCCCAAATGCATAGTTTCATAGCCTTCTAAAATAGCAGGAATCAAATTTATGTATCTTTAGATTACCAGAAGAGTTTTCAATAATATTTAACTTTAATATCGTCATTAATCTCAATTTGGATATATATATATATATATATATATATATATATATATACAACATATATACATACATATATTGTGTGTGTGTGTGTGTGTGTGTTTGTATAAATAATGTTATATATTTGATTTACTTAGTCTGATCCTTAGAGACTAAGAGAGAATCTCAAGTTTAAAATTTTCCACTGATTGAATATGTCATTACCTTAAAAAATATGTATTTATCAACCACAAAAGCATTAATTTAGAAAGTGAAAATAAATTACAAATAAATTAATGTTCAAGATTTAAATATTAAGTGATATCATTAGTTTCACACATACAAACACACACACAATCCATTAATAAACTGTAAGTTCCATTTTTAAACTAACAGTCCTTTTGTATTATCAAGAAATATAGTTTTGGGTGATCAATAAGCGTGAGCACAATGATAAATAAAAGTTGAAAAAATATTACAAATGAAATATTGATTACAATTTTGGCTACTGAAATTGAAATAAAAACTATTATTTGTTTCATTTTTAAGAGGACGATCCTGCAAATTAGATGGAATAATGAATAATAAATTTTACAAATAATGTAATGATTATCATTTGAAATATTGTAGATTAAAAATTATGAAACATTAAAAATGAAACAAATAACATTTTTACTATCACCAGAGAAAATGTAATGTATATTGATATATCATTCAAAAACAAGTTGGATCAACAGTTATTGTCCGTTTGTTCAATTTTTAAATGGATGAATATTTTCCACCAAAACAAAGTAAATTGAAAACAAGAAAAAACATAGATAAACATTTCATTTATTGTGTAGTTTTTTTTACATACATTTCACACACAAAAGAATTCTAAAATGTGAGTTACTTTATTCGGATTTAAAATTTAAAGCGTTATAAAAACAGTGTTTTTATTTCAAACAGACAATCACTTTGTTGCGATCAGAAAATTCTTTGAAATAAAGAATAAAACAAAATGATAAAAGTATTTTATTTTAAAAAATGTGGCATCACTTTGACTCCAGGTGATAACATTAAAAGCATTCACGATTAGAATAAATCTCTCCCTAACGAAGCACATATTCCAATAAAAACGAAACTCACTTTACTCCATAAAGAAACCATTACCAATGTCATTTAAGCAAGAAATCATCCATTCATTTAGGATGAAACCGTTGGGTAACTCACTTTTATTAAGTTATGGATTTATCAAACCATGTAATACGTTGGAATTCCGCTTGAAAACGAAGTTTATTCAGAGCAATGAAGTGTTTCCCCATAATGATCACCCGTGCCCCTCAGTGGCCTTCCTGTAACTGTAACCGAGCATCGCATTGGAATGGATATTTTAACCACTTAAAAATGGGATAAGTATGAAAAACTGAAAGCGGATATTATCTAAAGAAAAGGTAGAAAAAATAAAAAAGTGGTGTGAAATTGCTCATCCTTTTAAGTCATTAATCACATTTATGTAGCTGCAAGCAGCTGGGTGAATTGAGTTGTTTTATCCTCATGCGTAAATTTGGCGGAGAATTTTCTTTTGGCGATGACATAAATTTTGATAAATGCAAGCTTATTTAGATGGAAATTCCTTTTATGTTTTTTCCGGACTAGGATTAAAGTGTGTGCTTATTGTGTAAAAAATAAAGCTAATTCTTCAAATTCGTTTTACCGTTAATAAGTAAGTTTATAACTATAAGAGTTTGTGTGTGCGAACATTTAATGTGCATAGTTTTTAAAACTAAAATTAGTATTTTAAAAACTGTATATGCTCAAGAGGATAAATTGTTTTTCCAGTAAGAAAGCTTATATATTTCAGTAGAAAATTTATGTTATATTTTAATGCAACATATTCGTACAGAGTCAAATAACGCTAGGTATCCAAAAAAAATTGTAAAAGGGTTTAATATAATACTTTTAATTTATATTAATTTTTAATTTCGTTATTATTTTTAATAAGTAGTCAAGAATTATTCCAAAAGCAAAGAAAAAATAATAATAAATAAATAAAATAGCTTTACAATTAGGAAATTGCTGATTTTGCTATCCAAATTTCTGACCGAAATGGACCATTGGAAACTTTTTTCACTGTTGATTATGCATTTGTTTTTTTGGGATAGAACATAGGCAATCCGAGGTATTCCTTTTTCTTAATAGAGCTAACCAAGAAAATTAGCTAACGCAGAAAAATTTAAAAATGTTGCTAATATTGGGACAGAAACCGAGAATTTAATTTAAAACTATTCAAAATTCTTTAAAATTATTTCTATTATCTTCTACCTGTTATAGCTTATTAGAGCATAATATTACATAATAATTTTCATGGAAAAATATAAGATTGCAAGTTTTATTAATTTTTTCAATTACATTTGATCTGTTTCATAAATTTTTTTGTGGTAGTACATTTTAAAGAACATTTTTTTCTTAGTTCAAGAGTACAATATTTTTTATTGTAATGAATCTACTGACTTTAGAAAGATAGATTGATAAAATTAGGCTTTAGAAAGATAGATTGATAAAATTAGACTTTAGAAAGATAGATTGATAAATTTGATAGATTGATAAAATTTTATATATATAAAGGCAATAGTTGATTTTATAATATAGCTGCAAGCTCTCTACCTAAATGGATACAAATATTTAAAAATGATTACGATAATTTTTAAAGCATCTATGTTCAACGATGTAAATAAGAACATTACGTTATTAATGTATATGGAATAAACTTTAACATTTTCTTTTATAAATTATATAATTTAATATTAAGGGAGAAAACATGGAGCATATATTTTAATAATTCTGTAAATTTACTGAAAAGTTTAATTGTGTTCGTTAGCAGTTCTTAAATTTTTCAGGACACTTTTACGATATTACCTTTCTCTTTTTCAATGCACCTCTACAATTTTTCTTTATTTTTTTTTTACGATTAGGTTATTTATTTTCATATATTTTTCTACAAATTCCTTTCACATAACATATCTTACTATTAATCCTTTTAGGGTCAAATAGGATGAAATTAAATTTTTGTTTTAAGAAAATCTAAGTATTATTTTATATACAGTTGTTACAGTATTTAAAAGTTTTTACGTAGTATTTTAATATATACGAAAGAATAATATGTCTTTGCAAGCAATAAATTCATTTTCCAAAACATTATAACTAAAATGTATATCTTCCTATTTATTGTAAATGTACATTAACTGGATACTTTTCTTTTACATTTTACCCCTGCCTTTTGGTTTTTATTTTTTCAATCAACTTTGAAACATGGCATTATTATATATCACACTAATCATAAGAATTTTCTAACTAATCAACTTTTAGTAAGGGTAAAAATACTGGTTTTTTAATTGCTGAAAATAACAAAAAATTCCTGATACATTGTTTGAAAAACGTAGTTTATCTTCAGACACAATTATATACATATATATACACTACTGACCAATAAAATTGCTACACTAGGAAGAAATGCAGATAACAAAATGATATTTATTGGACAAATATATTATACTAAAAATAACAAGTGATTAAATTTTCAAAAAATTTGTCTGGATAGATCCTGAGAAATCAGTACCCAGAACAACCACTTCTGGCAGTAATAACAGCAGTTATACGCCTGGGCATTGAGTCAAACAGAGATTGGATTGCATGTACAGGTACAGATGCCTATGCAGCTTCAACACGATCCCACAGTTCATCAACCGTAGTGACTGGTGTTTGGTGACGATCCAGTCGCTCGGCAAACATTGACTAAACGTTTTCTATTGGTGAAAGATCTTGAGAACGTGCTGGCCAGGGCAACAGCTGAACATTTTTCGTATCAAGGAAGGTCCGTACTATATCGGCAACATACGGTCGCGCATTATCCTGCTGAAACGTAGGGTTTCGCAGGACTCGAATAAAGGGTAGAGCCACGGGTCGTAACACACCAGAAATGTAACGTGCACTGTTCAAAGCACCGTCAATGCGAACAAGAGGTGATCGAGACGTGTATCCAATGGCACCCCATACCATCACGCCAGGTGATGGGCCAGAATGACGATGAAGACTGCACGCTGCCAGTGTGCGTTTGCCACGATGCCACCAAACATGGATGCGACCATCATGATGCAGCACACAAAACTTAGATTCATCTCAAAAGATGACGTCTCGGCATTCGTGTGCCCAGGTTCGTCGTTCCACGAAGGGTCAAGGGAAACAGCAGCCAAGGTGTCCGAGCTGAGAGTCCATGCTTCTGCAAACGTCGTCGAACTGTTCGTGCAGACACTTGTTGTCTTCCAAACGACCCCGTTTCTTGACACACGGCACGTGATGTGGTTGCACAATCCATTACGGCCATGCCGATAACATACCTGTCTTCTCGGCTGCTAGTGATAGGTGGCCATTGAGATCCTGCATGGCGTTCCGTATCACCGTCCTGAACCGATCGATTTCATATTCTGCTAACAGTCATTGGCTCTGGACCGACGCGAGCAGCAATACTGCTATAAGATAAACCGCAATCCCGGTACGCTACAATTCGACCTTTATCAAAGTCAGAAACGTGCCGGTACGCATTTCTCCTTCTTACACGAGGCATCACAAAAACCTTTCACCAGGCAACAACTTTCAAATGCAATTTGTGTATGAGGAACCAGCTGAACAATTTCCTCATTCAACCACAATGTAAGCGTCGCTACTGGCGCTTGTTTTGTCTGAATGCTCTGAAAAGCTAATCATTTGTATATCACAGCACCTTCTTCCTTCTTCCTAAATTTCACGTCTGTAGCATGTCGCCTTCTTGGTGTAGCAATTTTAGTGGCCAGTAGTGTTTATATATATATATATATATATATATATATATATATATATATATATATATATATATATATATATATATATATATATATATATATATATATATATATATATATATATATATATATATATATATATATATATATATATATATATATACATCAAACACATTTTTCGCGTGTTGCTCATAAAACATTAAACATTAAGAAATTAAAAGAAATTAAATTTATTTGTGAAAATGAATTTACTTTTACAGCAATGCGTGTTACAATTTTTTGCTTCTTTATTCTAGTTATTTCAATTAAAAGTAAATGGTCTTGTTTTAATGCAACACTTTTTATATTAATTGAGGAAATGCTGCTTATTTAAAGTAAATATACATTTCAAAGGCTATTCAATACTTATCAGGCGCAAATCTGACAATTTCGCTCTACCATACCAATCTTATCTTTATGTCCCTACATTTTAATTTAAATATGAATATCATTTTTTACCGTTTTCTAATAAATTGACAGTAAATGGAAAAACTTCAGCCAATAAAATGCTTTTGAATATAGTTTTTAAGAAACAAATGCTGAACAACAATGTTTAGTTTATTATTCTAAGTTTCAGGAACTTAATTAATAATATTTTTATATGAACTTGGAAATATTCAAAATTAATGGCTTATGTACTTAAATTATGTATAAATTATGAATGTATTTATGTATAAATTATGAATGTATTTATGTATAAATTATGAATGTATTTATATATAATTTATGATATTTATATAAATATCATGATGACGACTGGACATGCTCCTTTTCCAAAGCTTTGTAAGTGAAGTAAAATATAGATAGTAAACACAATGTAAGGATTTTTGACAATCAAATGCTTAGGCATAACCATTTATACTAAATATTGTTAAATTGATTAAAAATCTGACTATTGAAAATATGTTTGATGTTATTTCAGGTAATTATAAAGTATAAGTTTGAGATTTAATCATATGTATACAATATATCATTTCTTTTCACAAACATATTTTTTTCCTTTTGCTGTTGCAATGAAAACGTAATCAAGTGGAATCTATTAATTTAGCTCTGATCAAACTATATATATTTTCAAAGTAACTATAAACATTTTCAAAGTAGAATTCTTTAATTATTTTTAATTTTTATAAAATTGAGAAATTATTGTTATGCTACACAGCATAGGCATTGATTCTAACTGAGACAAGTAAATAGAGAAATTTGACATAATCACAAAACTTTTATTACATTTTCGAACTTTTTACTAAATAAATATGATGTATTTTATTAAAAAGAAAATTTAGTTTAAATGAAAGGCAAATATTTGATACTTAAATATTTTAAAATGGAAACCGAACTCTCAGAATTTCCTTCACACAATTCTCGTAAGATAGAAGAATCTAGAATAGACATCAAAATTTATTGCATTACACAATTATCTTGTATTTTGTCAACTGTATAATAACTAAGCACAATAATAGAAATTAATTTAAATTTCAAGTATGTATTACTTGTGGACATTTGTGGGTATAAACAATGGCGTACATCAACAATAGCAGGCATTTGTGGGTGATCAACCCTTTGCCCCAACTACTCATTTGTGGTTACCTAGATGGCACTTGTCAATTAAGTTAAGGAGGTGAATAGCATTACCCGCGCCATACCACTACAAACCCGTTATAGGGTGGCCCACATTCATGCATTAAAAGAATAAAAAAAATAATGATTATAAGTGTTTGAAAAGTCTTTTTATTCGTGTATTCTCATGTTTTCTACTCATCGTAACTATCACTCACACTGTTTTTAGCCGATGAGTTAAAGACATTTCTATGTTAATCCAGCTAACTTTTTTGTAAATATCGCTTATGCGTTATAACACAAACTAATTTTTTATTTAAGCATCGCCCACTTAAAACTTCTACTTGTTATGCCAATCAGATCACGATATAGCGTCCTAGTTTCATTTTCAGATAGCCAAAAAAGAGTTGAGGTTCACGAGAAATAGATACCTCAGCAAACTGCCAGCCGGCAATCGCTTTCATAAAAACATTCATAAATTATTACAGAGGAAAGGACACAGAAACGCAGAGAGAAAGTAAAAACCATGCTCGTACCAGTTTTTGACCATGACACCCACAGCTCAGGATTTCAGAATTCCGAAATGCTAACTATTCAGTCATCGGTCGGCTAGTGTATAGTATAAAATATTTACAAATTTTATTCTTGTAATTTGCGGATATATGCTTTACATGTTATTTTTCTTACTGACCTAACAAATGCATTTCGTTTTTGACGACTACAAAAGCTATATCTCATGCTTTATTTTCTTCGAAGAAGGAATTTTACAAGTTTAAACAATAGTCATGTTAATGCCATTTTTTCCAAAACATGTCTAGTTTTCATTGAACATTTGACCATAATTTTTCCCTTACACATTTATTTAATTAACCATTATTTATTTAAAACACTTCAATATTTAATTATTTTATAGCAGTTTATAAGTGTAATAAAAAATGCAGTCAAACATCTTGATAAATCATATGAAACTTATTTAACAAGATGTTTGATTGATGATAAATGAAGAAAGGGTCATATGAAGGGAAAAGATGATAAATTATATGAAAGAAACTATATATAGTCACAAAAGTGTGTGTGTTTCAGTGAATAATAAAATTAAATTTATGTTTATAAAACTGCCTTTTAAGAATAGCATTATTCGATCATTTTGATTGTACTAAACTTTGTATAGAAATGAAGGAGGCATGCTTTGTAGTTTGCAATGTAAAAATTAGTTCAGAAGTTTTTTCATTGTTTACAACAATTGCATCGTTTTTTTTTTTTTTACGTCAAAATGAATTTACGAAAACAGTTCGAAACTGCTTAAAATGTTAAGAATAATGTTTTATATATTTAATAATGAATTTGAAATAAAAGAATTGTTTGCATCATCAAACATTCAGCTAGTTATAAACTATAAAATTTATAAAATTATTTATCGATTAAAATGCATGACTAAATCAATAGTATATGAGTTTTTCAATATGTATTTTTAATAACAACTTTATTATTTGGTATTACAAATCTGATAAAATTTTAAAAGTGATAGCGACGATATTTGTTTTTTTATATTTAACATGAATCTACGAAAATAAGTTTGAAATTTTAATAAGTTCATTCTAAAAATGTTAATTTATAATATCAAGTTAAAAAATGGATTTATTTTTAAAGTTTTGTTATCTGAAAACAACGTTGCAAGATAATGGTGAATAGATAACTGCCATTTTATCTACTATAAAAGTAAAAAACACGTAGTTTTTTAACTGTTTATTATTTTGAATGAATTATATTTAAATGCTTCACTTTGTAGTAAATAGCTTTATTATTATTTATTAAAAATTAAAGCTAACTTTTATTATAAAATATCAGCTGAAATTGTAAATTTATCATGCTTGTGCATAATAGCAAATATTGTTTGAAAAAGAAAAAAAAAATGCAGTTAGTTATGTAGGGTTTTCTTACTGTAATCAAATTACTGACTATTTATTTTATTAAAATATACATTTGTACGAGAAATATTTTATACAAAATATACAGTTAATATCTTTGACCATTAATGTACAAAATTTTGCAAAATATCAAATGATATTTTTTAAATTAACATTTTTTCTAAATATATGTTTTGTATCAAAGTATTGATGAGTAATTAAAAATTGAACAAGAACCAAACTAACAGTAGAGTATTTTATCCATCCTATGAAAGAGAATTTCTCCAGAAAACAAACGCAAGTAACAAAAGCCACATTGGCACGATCGCTGCCAATAAATCAAACGGAAACCGAAATAATTGATTATCATGAGAGTAAATACGTAATATCGAGGAAAAAGTAAATCCACTCAACTCTCCTTTGCTTTCCCCGACTAATAAATAATATCCAATCCACAACCAGGGGAAATGATATGTTGCATATCTCTAAGCAATTGTTTATTTCAATTTTCCCTTTGCTCCCGTCTCGTCAAAGCACACACAAAGTAGGCTGGGGGGGGGGAAGTAAGAAGCAGCAACCCCTCCTCAAACGAAATCTGATCCATCTAATCTCCTTGGAACGCATCAACCGAAATCAATATGGGGGTTCCTTCTTACGTTCCATTCTTCTTTTTATTTTTTTCCCCTCCTTGCAACAGACCCCAGCCCAAATAACGTATTTCTACGGCCCAGTCTTCTCAAGTACATTGCTTTCTGTAACATTAGCTGGAATATTTTCTTTCGTTCTTTATTTTCTCGTTCGTCTCTCCATCGCTGAACAGAATCAATCGGCCCGAAACATAAATTACCGTTGCAAGTAGGTAATTCTGACACGCCTTATTACTTCACGTGCCGAACTGGGAAAGGGTAAGTATTACCTTCGCTTCGATTGCTATTTCCCTCAGAATGTGCAGCAGCACGATAAAACGGTGTAAAGAAATAAAAATATTTTTTTTTTATTTTTTTTTTTATTTATTTTTTTTTTTACAAATGATAAGAAGGGGGATATGTGTATACTCAGAGAAAGAGTACATGTCAGAACGTGTTTAAAAAATAAAAAGGGAAATTATATGTATTTAAGTTGATAAGGGGGAAAAAGCATCTGCGCCATCAAAAAATTATCAAAGGAGTATGATTTCATGGTTGGATTTTGTGTACTAAAGGCATCACGTTTTATTGGCGCTGAAGCAATGGAAATGCGATTTAAGATTGCAAAGTATCATTACAATGAAACTAAAAGGTAATTGTAAGAGTGGGCAGAACGAAATGCCATCAAATCGCTCCCTCTACATGCTATTGAATTAAAAAGGCATCATAATATATAAAAGTATTTGCTGAATTTATCAATACAGTTAGTTGATCTTTTCTGAATCTGTATCATTTATAAGCTTGACTAGTATGCCTATGTATATTATCAATATTTTGATAAAACTTATACATTTTTACTCATTCTAAGTAAAATCTCCATCACAAATATTAAATATTGGTATTTATGTGTTAAATGTTCTTCATATGAACAGATCTTCAATTTAGGAAATACATAATCTAAATTTTCAAGTCGAATCTAATTTCAGTTTTTCAAAAATTATCTGAATTCTGGTGGAAAAATGTGAAACATATATGTATTGATACTAATGAATATTGGCATAAGACAAAATTAGTTGAGAATGTTAGGTTCGTATTCGTTTTTTTTTAAATGTTTATATTTTCAAAAATTAAATCTAAAGTGAAAAATAACGTGTTTTACTAATGTGCCAGAAACAGAATATAATTGTAAAACTGATATGGAATCGTTTTTAATAATTTAATTTAATTTGTAAAAACCTGCTTTTATTTGCATTTTATTTAAAATTCTTGGGAAAGGTATACGGGAACCCAGAAAGTTTAATGAATCTAGAAGCTAAAGAGTTATCATTTTGTTTTTGTAACATTTTATAAGAAAAATCAATAAAAAGATTAGTTGAATTAAGCTATTATTGTAAATTTAAAACTTGAATGATTGTTAGCCATTAAATTATTTCATATGATTATTATAAGGATTAAAAAACTTTACAACATATATGAGATTTGGTTTAAAAAAATCATAAGTATAATATAATAATAAGTTCACCAATTTTGTATTTTTAAACATTTTCTTCATGTTTTAGTTAAATTATTCTTATGACGTTTTAATAGCAGAAATAACATATTTTCACCAAGAGAAAGCCATATAAGAGCGAAGCTGGTAACTGACTGATTAGTCTTTTTGCTATGAACTTTATAATTCACTATTTTAATTTCTTGCGCGGATAAAATTTTTTTATAGTGGCTTTAAATTCATTTAAGTAGCAATTTATATCATCCACGTGTACATGATTTAAACACCGTTTAGCCTATATGGTGGCTACGACCCTCATCTCACTCCAAATGGGCTCCGATTCGTATTCAAATAAGTCCTGTTTATAAAACTAATTAAAAAGTCGAAATTTTTGCTTGTAATGGATCTTTGTTTTGAAAAAAAAAGCGCACCTCTGTTTTAGCTTGGAGTCATTGTCCTAGTCAATAAATGTTCTCCACTCCTACTTGTTTTTCCTTTCTCGTGTGCACCAGATAGGAACACCAGATAGTGTGCACCAGATAGGAAAAAATGAAATATCTGCTATCATATACCGAATAATCAACTATAACATAATAGTTTATCAATAAAATATTTGCAAGTTACATAACTTTAGTATTCTAATATTTCCACAGTTTTGGAAAATATAAATTTAAATTTAACAAAAATCAAAATTTATTAGTTATTCAATTTTAACCAGAATAGCACGGAAAAATGATTTCAGTTTTCTAATTTGAGATAAAGGGAAAACCATCGGGGAAATTATATATCTTTTTCGTCTTATTCTACATTTTCTCATATCTTCCATGCTGCTTTCATTGAAATTTTTAAACAAATATAACATTATATGTTTTATTTGTTTATATGTTTTATTTATAAATATAGCATTATATGTTTTATTTATGATTCTAGATAACATATCACACTCATTGACGTTAAGAATTGAAATTATATTGTTCTTTGTTGCTCTAAAAAAGACGCATACTGGAAACTTTTACGACAAATAAAATATTTTTAGCCAGACCTGATGATAAATTTATTACTACAACCACCATTTTTATACATGTAAGTGACAATCATTATAAATACTGAGGACTTATGGAGCAATACCGAATAATCTTCGCTGACATTAATGAGTAAAATAATCCATGCAAACGTTTTAGATTAAGTCATATGTTCCACGACTGATCTAGTGAGGCAGATTCATGGCTATTTTTTCATCAGTATTTATGTTAATTTAATTTTAAAAAAAAGGCAATTTCCTCAGACATAACCAGTTTTATGCACTGAATAATTATCTTAAGTTTCAAGTCTGTTTTTTGCTCATCTAAACATTTTTTTCAAATATTAATATTTTCAGAGTAGCTGTACCGGATTGTCAAAATCTCAAAATTGTATGCATTCATATACTTTTTATGAAAATTAATTATACATTCTTTAGACACCATCTAGATATTTATTTTGAAACGCAACTCGAAGTGAGAAATGGTTGCATAATTAGAAAAAACTTTAAATTTATTCGTTTAATTCCCATTTATCATTTCGTATTTGAAGAATAATTAATATTCTTTCATTGCATGTAGAAGACATATACTATAAATTTGAAAACTTCAAATTTCATGAAAAGAAAAATTCTTATTACTTACAGGGTCCAAATAGTTGTATTTTTTTATATATAATATTTTTCTTTCGAGTCGCAGTGAGTATAAATCTCAACCAAAGTGGTGATGCGACATTTTTGCTAATTATGACTGAATCTCGTTAAATATGAGTTTATCATAATGTTCTTCACCTGAAATGATAGCTCTGGGGGTGGCAGACCATTTCTAGGGATCTTCTGCTTGGTCCCTGTTTCTAAGCTAACAAATCTCTCTTCTGGGCACATCTACTAGGTGTCTCATTATAAAAGATCACTTCTGCCTCTTGCATTGCTGAAAGTTGAAAATCTTAGTATCGAGGTATCACACAACAACAACATATTTTTCTTTAAAGAACTGATTACGTTTCGCTTTCCTTTGAATTCTATTTGCGAAATATGTTTCAAAAGCATTCCATCAGTATGCGTAACTTCATTTTATAGCCTGATCTTAAGCAAAATCACTTATGCAATATTTTGGGATAAATAATCAATTATGAAAATCAGTGATAGTAAAACATACATCAATTGCACATCTTCAGAACAAGATTTCAAATTTTCTTTTCATTTATAAAATCTCGATAAAATATAAAATAAAGTTCTGTATAAAATTCATTCCCGTTGATGCACAATATTAGACATCTTGAAGAAGAATTGTTTTCGAAGAACCTACAGCGTAATTAAAGGATTCTATTTGTGGTAGAAAAACTGCACAAAAAATAATCCGTCATTAGTAAATTCAAAAAATATTTTATTATTATCTGCTATTAATAAAACTGATTACATTTTAAAACATGTTTTATTATTTTGCATTCAATGTATTAATTTGCATGCTGTATGGGCTAAGTTTAATTTCAATGTGCATGTGCATGTTGTTGTTGGAACAGCATACTTTCTGTACCTATCCCAGGGTGGGGATCTTGCACATAGGTGGAAGCCGGCGAGTGCGTATCTTCGTAATTTAAAAAACGGGACCAAGCAAAAGACACACAATATTACCATCTAAACTATTATTTTACGTAGACACATTGTTATCATAGTCTGTTAAAGCTAATGATGGAGTTTCAAATGAATCGGAATTCGGACTCACTAACATCCTACTATCAGGGCGACACCTTGACCAATTACGTCACGCAGTTTTATATGTGTTGGTATACGAGTGTGTTTCTGTTTGTTTGTTATCATATAATTTTAAAACGAACAAATGCTTAAAATATTTTAATAATCCACTGAAAATCTTATACAAAATATTTAAAATGTCAGTTTGAGTAATGCTGAAAAAAATTGCGACAACTTCTCATAATTGACCGTAAATGCTTTCAGAAGTTTGAGAAACATTAATTTTTAAAATAAACTAGTGTTCTTGACTTAAATATACTCAGTAAATTAACTTTTATGTTGAAAACTAAATCGTTTTAACATTTTTATTAAAACAAAATCCATAGAAGCAGCATATAAAAATGTGCTTCCATTTTGTTATTCTTCCTCTAGCATATTACTTAGTACTGCCTAATTTATACATTAAAAATGTGGCTTTGTTTTCGAATGTTTCTACATGCACTTCAACTTTAAATTAAACATGAATAGTATATTATAAATCCTTCTCTATAGAAAATCGAGCACAACTCATGATTATTTATTTTCAAAAGATCAATGTATTATAGTATTTTTTAATTAAATAATTACAAATCTTCGGTACTTTATTATATGTTTACTAAATTGGAACAATAAAAAAATACCAAACAAAATTTAAATTATTATAAAATAACCTAGATTTAGATACGAGAACAAAACCAAATAATTAAAGATGACTGCGATTTCCTAATTAATAAATTTAATGTTTAATTTCTATAAAAAAAGCAAATAAAACAACTATGAGATTATTTTAATTAAAATTATATTATTATAGATATTGGAATAATTACTTCACACACACAATAATAGTAAAAAGTGATTACTTTCAATTAAATATTAATTAAAAATACATTCAAAGGTAAAACATTCTTACATCTTTTTGATAATTTTAGCAGTTTAATTAAGTCATTTCATTCATGAATAATACATTAATTTTTAACTTGATTAATTTATTTTTACATTTCTTAAAAGATAAAACCATTTAATTGAAATATATATATATATATATATATATATATATTCAAATCTATGTGCGCATTTCAATAAAAAATTTAAATTAAGAAATTTAAATGCATTTTAAAAAATGCGAATACAAATATTTAAAATATTAAGTCAATTTTTATTTAAAAATATATTTGAATATTGCAAATTAAGTAATAAACGCGGTAATATTGTGTATATTATTATAACAATAATAATAAATTACTGCAATCATTAATTAATTAATTAATCTAAATTCACTTCAATCACGAACAAATTATTTATCTGTAATTAGAGAAAAAGGACTGTTTTTTAAAAACAAAACTTAGTGAGATATGTAGCATAAAAATGTTATTATCTGATGCCTTAAATATGTGAAAAAGCAAAGAGAAAATCTAGTCGAATTAAAATTATGAATAAAATAAATGATTTATAATATTATTTGCCGAAGTATATGTAAAGTTAATCTAATTAAAATGACAATAAATAATCAATTTTAAATTAGAAAATATTACTCTTTTTAAGGCAGAATGACGTAAAAATAATTCACTTTTCTTAGATTTTTACTTTGAATAATCATGATTTCATGTTATATATTTTCTGTTATTTAAATTCAACATTAATTTATTTATTTCTTTTCAGAAAGAATTTCCCAGATGCTGTTTCGACATTATCAATGTACAGATTTATTGAAAAACAAAATAAAAAACATTTGAATTAAATAGTTTAAATTTTTTTTAATATTCTGGATATATTAGTTTGAGTTATAATAGCAAAAACAACATTTAGTTTCTGGTTAATAACTATAATCCAGCACATAATGTTTTTAAATAAATTCCTATTTTTTTAATTTTGAATGGCATTTTATATAATTTTAATCTTTCTTTGCATGCATGTCTCTCTTCCTTCACATGCTGAAGTGCAAAATCAAAATAAGTAATAAGAGATGAAATTTCAATATAGAAGCTCATATCAATGTTTCTGACATGTCAGTGAATTTTCTGTTTGATATTTGACAAGACAAGAGAATGGGTGTGTGCATAAAGGAACACATAATGAAGACATCAGAGAGAGAGAGAGAGAATGAGTGTAAGTGTGTGTGTGTATATATATATAATAAAGGCTAAGGAGAAAGACAGTGTGTGTTGTACATATAAGCATATATAATTTAGACATGAGAGACAGAGAGAAATTGTTAATTAAATTTTTTAAACTGATAACTAAATTAACTATTTTATAATAAAAGCAATATAAAAGCTTCGCGTCGAAACTTTTATAAGTATGTGGTGGAAAATTACACGTTGTTAGCACTTATTTCATATTTTTTAAATATTGGTTTGTATATCGCTCTATTACTCCTCTTTGAAGGTAATTGAATTTGATGAAAGCTTTCCACACAAAGCAAACATGAAAACCTTGCCAAGAATTCAACATTCAACATGATTATAAAACTTTTCTATGAATAAAATGAAATATTTATTCATAGAAAAGTTTTATAATCATTCATTTTATGGCTCAAACATAAAGCAAGAAAAGGTTGATTTAACGTTTCTGATTCATGTGTACATTCATTTCAGGATGAATATTTAGAAGTTATTAAATTTTCTTTACGTATGAGATCTAAATATGTCAATAAAACGTTTATACACATAGTTAAATTTTAATTTATGTGTTTCGTTAGCAAATATTATTCAATATTCATGAATCAATAGATCAACGGTTTTTGTATTAAGCGATTTCAATCTTATAATAAAAAGAGTAAATAGTTTTTTTCCCCCTCTGAAAACTTTATTTAACTTTTCTAATAATTATAATTTTAATATAGTTAAAAATAAAAAAATATCTTATCTTTCACAAAATTGAATATATATATATATATATATATATATATATATATATATATATATATATATATATATATATATATATATATATATATATATATATATATATATATATATATATATATATATATATATATATATATATATATATATATATATATATATATATATATATATATATTATAGAAGAAATTATTTGTGTATTTTGTTAAGAAGTCCTCCATGACACAAACTTATAAAAATTATCTTTATGTAAAATTAATCTCATTCAAAATAGAATTAAAGTGAGGCTCAATATGAACACTTTCCAGTCCCCACAAACATTTTTATTTTATATTTCTAATGAAATAGCATAATTAAACCATAGTTAATTAAGACATAAAATATTATTCCATTTAAAAATAAAGTATTCCTTAATAATATGAAAAAAAGATGATTTTATGGTTAAACTACTTTTTTCTGTTTCAATGTGTGCCTTTAGGTATTTAAAAATAAAGACGGCGAATCCACTTAAAGGAAAGCTAAAAATTCTAATTAATAAAGTAAATAAAAATGGTTTCAGAAAAAATAAGGGTAATCAATTTTATATTTATTAAAAAAATACATGTGTTCTAATTAAATCTTAATTTCTAAAATGGCATAAAGATTTCTTTCAAAAAGTCACATACAAATATTTGTAAGGCTAATTTGACTACTTTAATTTTCTTTTTTTTCATATTTAATTCTCCAAAGAAAATTAAAAATATTTAAAAGAAATAAGTAAAAGACAATTCTCTGCTTATCTGCCCCCAAACAATGTATCTTTTTAGTTTTAATTAAATTCATTGAATAAATAATACATTGAACAGCAGGATGGAGTAGAACTAATGATCAATTAAGAAGTTTCGTTTGGGGCTTTAGGAACAAAATAGTGCGTATCTGCTAAACCAGGCTTAAGCGAATGTAATTTATCTTTTACGAAGTAGTAATTTTAGCAAAGAAATAAATTTGCTGTCAGATTTAAAATTACTTGAAAGAGTTTTTTCAAACATTATAATAGGAAAAATACAAATGAAAGAAGAATCCACAGGAGAATAATTATTTTATATATTTTTAACATATCACTTTAAAAAATAACAATTTGAAATTTGAAAGTGCTGTTTATTTTAAAAGACTAGTGAAATTTATTAGTAAATACATACGTAATTTCCAAGCTGTTCTCCAATAAAAGCGTGTATTTTCATTGCAGTTCTTTGATATTTTTGGAATTAGAAGGATATATCCCTCCATTGGAGATCTTGGCGAAATTTTTTCGTGGCCAAGCAATTCTAACGTTGTTGCCTTTTAAAATAATAAATGACGTAAAATACGAGAAAAAACAAACCTGCAAACAAAAGATACGAAAATTTTCACATCATTAATACCAAAAAGAAAACCGGAAACATTATAATCGAAACAAAGAACGAAAGATTTGGTGAGAAATCCTTTTTATGTGCATATCATAATTGTACCATAATTTTCATTATCTGTCGAATTTCCAAAAATATATGCGGATACAATTCTTTGTTTATTGAAAAATAAAGATACAAGACATATTACTAAACAATTAAAATGCGAAGTTTAATGGTGAAATTTTTATTTTTAAGTGGTTTTAAAGAAATGCATCACAGATATTAGTGCACATAGTTAAATGTCTTGTAAATTAATAAATTTTATAGTAGTAGTGAAATATTGATTATGATTACTCTGGTGTAAATGCGCTTGTCTTCAACATATTGCTATTGTTTCTTTTAATTTTTTATCAATAAATTTTTAAATTTTTTATCAATGGTTTGGCTGCATCAGAATCTTAGGAAAATAATGTACTTGTATTTTCATGACTGTTTATAAAAAGTGAAACCCGGTGGCTTAGTGGCAGCGTTTCACGCTTCCAAGCCACAAGTTCGAAGTACAATCCTCGGGCTGGGCAAGGTCGACAAAGCCTTTTATCTCTTCAGTGGATTAATAAACTGAATACCAAGCATGTGTTTGGAAAATAAACACTGGGGATTTCATGTTAGGCTTATCATCTAGCTGAAACATATGCTTCGCACCCCAGGCCTCTCGGTCATGTAAACAATTATGGGCACTGTATGCCTTGTCCAACATGGGATGTCGTGCCATGGAGTTTAGTTTAGTTTATTCATAGCTTCCAAGCACTGCTTACATCACTCATGAAAAAGAGATTAAACAACGCTGTATATTAACTTGAGGAAGTGAGGTTTGAAATATACGCATTTGTTGATTGGTAAGTATGTTAATCTATTGTCAGAGGACAACTGAAAACATGAAAGATTCACATTTCAATATATACACCGAATTGAAATGCTATAAGTACTGAATAAGCTTTCTTCAACTACAAGACAGATGTTTGGAGAGACTACTGTTAATTTTCACCCCTAACAACCGGTGCTATCATTAGACTGAGGTCTTATGAAAATCAACCTTTGAAATGAACTTGAAATAAAAACTATTAATTACAAATTTTTCACAGTCATATTGATGGATTTTACAATGAGATATTTTAAAATATAATTATAGTTAAAATAACAACCGTTTCTATTAGTTTAATATTTGAAAAAAATTGTCTATACTTAGAGACTAAAGTTTTGCGAAAAAAAAGTGTTTCATATATAATGCATTAGAAATAACGGACTAATGGATGAGAGGTTAGCGTCTTCTTCGAAGCAGTAGGTCCAGCTTCAAATCTTGGTTCGCGCATGAATGTTTTTTGCTCTCTTTGAGTTTATCTTTCTTTATCACTTTTTCAGGGCAAAGATGGTACACCCATTGGGTGCCCCACTGAGAGATGGCCTCAATTCGCTCATTATGGAGCTGAACAGGGAAAAGTCTGAAGTCAACCAATCATTAGAATATATATATATATATATATATATATATATATATATATATATATATATATATATATATATATATATATATATATATATATATGAAATATGTATTCATAATATATTAGAAAACCCCAAAAAATATTGATAATTATAATTTATATGAAATAGTTGGACATCTACAGAGAATTTTACATGAAGTAAAAATTACTGTTATTTAATTACAGTAGTAAAATTTTATCTAACATTTGCGTTATCAGTTTTATATGAAACGACGCGGATATTTACACGCATCTTTCATTTTTCAGATTAAGATTGGATATGAAGCCTGTCTCAAGCTAATCCAAGAGACTTAAGTGGGTTTCTTCAAATAGCACTGTCTGATCCAATTATACCTTGCAATCTTGACGGCTCCGGGCACCGATGTCGGAAATCGCTGAACGGAAAGCAACTAATTCATAGTTTTTCACCTTCTCTGGACATGTTTTACAGGATGCTTTACATGGCAAGAAAAATTAATAATTATAATTGCTATAAATTATATTGTGCTTTATTTCACTACATTGTGACACGTGTCATTAAAATCAGCAATTGTTTTTTCGTCCAAACCTACATTATTATCTCTGGGAGTTTTCTTTGAAGCAAATATTTCATTTTATACATAATAAAAGTACCTATTCAAATTTTATTCAAATATATCTATTCAAAACTTTTTTATTCATGGATTAATGAAATTGGTAAGAACTTATTATAAATTGTAGGTCTGAATAAATAAAAAAAGAATATCTGTAAGCATGTAAATCAACTTTTTCGGTTTATATTTTTCTCTAAGAAACTTGATTTAAAAAAATCTGTTATTGTTGTTATTTATGACTTTTGGACAAGCCATGCTCGCTAGCTAACGGCTAAGCGAGGAGGGTGCGTTTTTCATTTAATAAGAGCACCACGAAGGTGAATGTACTTTACTTCATGACTCCTTCAATAGATGCCACCACCAGAGGATCCACACCTTTCATCTGGAGTGGGAGGTAATTTTCTCAAGATCATTACAATCATGGTAAATGATTTAAAAATTCTAATTGAAAATAAATAAATTCTAAGTGTGTATTATTTAGTGTCACTTAAACAACTTTTAGAATACGTTTGAAAGTAGATTCTTAAGGCAGATATTTTTAAATACTATAAAATAACATAAATTTTCAAAGATTATGAAAAATACTATAAAAATATTTTGAAATTAATGAGAAGAAAACTACATACTTCATACATTCAATAATTCCATTAATTTGTACGTATTTTTGTGCACTAACCATATAATAAATTTCTAGCATATATACATATATAGAATTAATAATTAAATTAATGATACTATTAAAGGTTTTATTTTATTTAAAATTAATAATTCCCAATTTTTCTTATGTAATCCAGTTTCTTCTCATGTCAACACAAAATTATACACTTATCTGTTCCATGCCCTTATTTAGACATAGTCTGATACGAAACAGGATATGGTGATATGATTCAGCATAATTTATTTCATTATCTTACTAATCTTACTAATATATATATATATATATATATATATATATATATATATATATATATATATATATATATATATATATATATATATATATATATATATATATATATATATATATATATATATATATATATATATATATATATATATATATATATATATATATATATATATATATATATATATATATATATATATATATATATATATATATATATATATATATATATATATATATATATATATATATATATATATATATATATATATATATATATATATATATATATATTTATATATATATATATATATATATATATATATATATATAATTCATTATGATTGATAATGCAATAAATTAATGAATCCAAATAACAAATGCATTTAATATGCTTGTTTGTTAAACAATAATTAATTTATAATATGCTTAATGAATATTGAGTGTTAATGAATCATATGATAATAAAGATAAGAAAGATACGTAAAATGTGATAATGCTCATTGTAATTAACTCTGTTTGAAGAAATTATCATTATTTCTAATTTAAAATAACTTAATTACTGGCTGTGAATTATTTAGAAATGCGTGGATATCAATAAAATAATTTCCAAATATTGGGATAATAGTGCATAAAATAAAGAGTATTGTATAAAAAATTCTATAAGTTATTTTTTAATATTTTTCTGATGTTAAAATTCAAGGGATTAATATTAATGGAATTTGTACTTAATAACATAATGCTATTTGATTTTGATATTTTTTGTTCTATTAGTTTAATTGCATCATCACATTTGGATTTACCTTTTAATCGTATATTTTTTATACCACGCGAAGAAACAAATATAAATTAAATTAAAACCTTTTGTTTGCGCAGTTTAATGAAGGAAATTTTTTAGGAATCACAAATTTTATTCCTATATATTTATTGTAATATTATTATTAAATTTCCACAGAGTTTAGAAAAACATAAGCTTCAATTTGCTAAATTAAATGTTTCATTTTTATGTAATTTTTCACGAATGGAAATTCTCAAATCATAAAATGAATAATGATTTTTTAAGCATTGAAAATACAAGACTTATTATTAATAGAAAAAAAGTTTTTCAAATATGTAAGAGTATTAATAAAAATAAATAAATATCTTAATTAAATATATCTTTACAACCGATAAGTGTTAAGTCTACCTGAAAATTTTGTCCATTTTTGGAACAAAACAAAATACAAACCTTTCGTAACGTCTCTATAAACTTTATTAAATAATGTGATTGCTATCATTGCTTATGACTTATTGCCAGCATGGTGGCAGTTTCTAAATCCCTTTTTAAAAATTGTCTTATCTCTAGAGGCCAAAAATTGAACGAATGCTTGTCTGATATTTTCTTCTTTCTGGAATTTCTTGCCCTACAAAAGCATTTGCAAGCAGAGGAGCTAGTGATACTTTGAGAGAGATAAGTCCGTTTAGTTTGATGTATGGAATAGAATTTCCCAGCCTAGTTTAGCAATTTTTTGACAAAATATTTTCTTGGCCATTTTTACACTGTTTTTTTTCTGGAACATCACTGACCTCTTTTTTTGGGCTGCTCCCCTTAAATTATCCAGTTTCTGACAATACTTTCTCGAAATGAGCTTTCGTTCACTATTTAATTATCTTAAAGTATTGGTCTTTAAACACACACCATGTATACAACATTCTCTTATTCAGAATCAAATGTTTACGTGTTTCAAGAGCAAAGGTTTAGATTTTCCACACAATATAACTTTCCTCTTATGATGTTTTCATAGGTAATCGCCTTTTCCTCCTGAGTTATCATCCCGTTCCTGGCAGGTAGGAAGGTTATGGCGGGCACTTTTGGAGCTTTATGCTAAGATGCTTGTAGCTCTCATTGAAGAAGGTCTTTGGAGAGGATTTATGTAGTCAATCGACTAACCTTATTTAAGTAATTGGAAGTCGGTGATCACTAGCAGAAACGTCTTGAAATGAGAAGAAAAAATTCAGATTTATAAATTTGTGTTAGAATATAGTTCAAGGATTTTGAGTTGTAACTATCTTTTTTTCATTGAGATCAGAATCTGTTAAACAGGCGTAGAAATTCTCAGCATGCAAGAATTTTAATTTTCTGATTTGTAGATAGTTCAAATATCCCAGAGAATGATAATGCTCCTATTCCTAATTTTCTTCGTAGTTAATTTCTCAGATGTTCGTATAAGGAACAATCTAGGAGAATATGATATATTGTTTCAGGTTCACCGCACTGATAACGATCTGTATGCCAGAGATTAAACCTAAATAGAATAGGTAGTAAAAGATCTTGTTCTTGCTCTGGCCAGCCATACGTCTTCTAGTCACGATTTCGTTAACAGCCTATGGTTTTTGCCATTTGATGTGAGATGAGTGAATGCTTCAGCATATTTGCTATTTTTCCATTGATTGATACTCTCTTTAAAGTAATATTTCTTGATATGTTGTTTCAGATCTTCAGGAGAAATAGATCTAATAGCATATTGACTCACTGTTTCTGCTATCGCCAATGAGTCTGCGATTTCATTACCTGCAATCCCTGAATGTCCGGGAACCCAAACAATGCATTGTTTGGATATGATATCAAACAACCATATTCTGAATACAAAATCAAAGCCTGATTTTATCAAGCTACCTTTTAAGAATAAACAAATATGTTAAATATTTATGCTTGAATATGGTTTTGAGCAACACTAATCTAAATGAACAATCCCTGGTTTTATCTAGATGCACCTTTTAGAAATAAATTAGTAAATATTTATTTTGATTTTGAAATGAAATAATTTAAAAATTGAATAATTGTTCCTGAAATTCATATCTGCAAGATAAACTAAAATAAACCATAGTCAAACACATTAAAGTTTCATAGAAAACTTTGCAAAAGTTATATTTATAGCATCATTAAGTAGTAACTTCATTAGAAAGTATTTGTTATTTGAAATAGCTTATAGTACTTCTTATTCGAAGAAATTCAATAGTATTACGATTATGAATATATCGAGTAAATGCGTTAGATGAGGATTTAATTAGAAAGTGCGGAACAAATGTCAGATAAAAGAGAACGAGATAAATTCTAGATTTATTGACGTAGTCATTTATAAAGGAATAAAAATATACGAAAATGGACGTTGGAGCATAAAAAAACTGGTACAATTTATTTTGCATTTCCCGTAAATATCTAGGTACAGTTTCTATCTAAGTAACTTCAATATATTAGATTAACATATAAATGGATATTGCATGTCACTGAATGAAAAAAAAATATGCAAACTTCCATTCCAAGTAAAATACCTCTAGTAATTTTTGTATCGAAAGAACAATCAAATTAAGTCTATATTCATTACAGTGAAGAATGTCATAAGATTTATATATATATATATATATATATATATATATATATATATATATATATGTGTGTGTGTGTGTGTGTGTGTGTGTTGGAAAAAAACCTATTAATTTAAATATAACATATTGAAAACAGATTATTTTTTATAAAAAATATTTTTAATTGAATAATTTCGTCTTTATCTTATTACAGAATATAAAAGTATATAACACAGAATTTTAATTTGTTTTTGTGAGAATGGTTGTTGTTCTCGTGTGCCAGCTAGGCTGGCAAATTGGGGTGTACTGCTCCACATTTCCAACTGAACCGTATTTGGTGTGAAGTCAGAGTTCTTCAGCACACACACATGCCATAGGGACTCTATTATAGTGTAGGCAACCATTCACACACAAGGAAAGGACAAAGGCAGGATAGGGAGAGAAAGTACATCCATGCCTGAACCGGGATTCGAACGCAGGACCTCCCTATTCATAGTCAGGCACTCTGACCACTAGACAAGTTGGCTAGCTTCTTTAAGAATTGGTGAGAGTATAGGAAAACTACATATGATCCAAATTTTAAAGTTAAGCTTATATGCACTAAGCCAAATATAATTAACAGATCATGAATCTTTTACTTATTTTAAGATAGTTTGAGAATAGGGTAATTAAATTATATTTACATAATATATATATTTATTTACCTAAATAGTCCCTTAACTTAAGCAGAATAATAGAACAACCAGTTTTTACAGAAAAAATTAAATTCATAAAATGAAGAAATATTTAAGCGATTCAATTACCAAAATTTTGAATGCTGTAAACCTAAAATTTAAATAAATTACCTAGAATTAGGTAAACCTAAAATTTAAATAATGCAATTGTCATATTAAGTATTATTAAGCCACATATTCGTGAACAGACAATTCGAGACTTATATTAGTAAATTGAATGAAACTTAAATATATTCCACTTCTTATATGAACTAAAGAATGCCAACATTTTAGGTAAAACGATCTAAAAATAATGAAGGTATTTTTTTTTAAGGAAATTCTATTTATCAATTAAATAATTAAATAGTTTCTAAGTGTAATAATGCTAATTTTTTACTTCACCAATAAAGAAAAAAAATCCTAATTTCATTGTTTGATATTCATGATCATATGCAATTCAATATTTTGGTTGTAAGAAATAAAATAATATATATTTTCATTATTTGTTTTATTTTGATCGAAATACTTGGTTGTCTTATGTCGTTAGAATTATTTTTGGTTTTAAAATTGGATAATTTACTATATCATCTCTCACAACCCATTTATTACTTCATATACATGTATATATATATATATATATATATATATATATATATATATATATATATATATATATATATATATATATATATATATAGTCAAAGTCAATTCCACAAGAATTTTGAACACATTATTCAATTTATATTTAATAAAATAATACGTCAGAGTAACTTAAAGCTTAAATGATTTTATCATGACTGCAGGAAAAAATCTGATACAATTCTATTTTAAAAAGTTTTAAAAACGTTTTATCATAAGAAATTAGCTCTTAAATCGTGAATAGATAATTCATAAATTAGTTTTCCCAAGTCTTTCATCTGTTAAACAAAAAATTATATTATAAAAACAATATGATAATTGAAATAGTTTAATGTATAGATTAGTAAAATAAAATATATAGATATAAAAACTTTAAAAAAATGTTTTTTTTAGAATTTGCAAATTATTGTTTTCCTCACAAATTAGTCTATATCCTAGATAATTTTTATGATCGATTATTGTTAAATTTCACGATGTGCAAAAGAAGGCCTCTCCCATCTGGAATCTCCATCTTAACATGCGGAAGTAAAGAAGAGTAAGAACTACACTGAACATATTATTCATAATTTTCTTTAACTAAAAAATAAATTATTAATATCAACATTATATTAACAACATATTAATATTAACATTATAGCATTTAAAAGTTGGTATTAGATTGTTTTACAGTGTCAGTGGTTTCATTAGTTTTGTTAGGAGTTTCCTCTGTAGCCATATAAATACATATATTGCATTAAAAACAATTTGGAATTTTTCAAATTCTGAAGCCCTGTTTATATGCACACAGAAATACGAAACACATAACTTGTGCTCCAATTATTAGAGTCTTATCAATTTACATTAAGAAAAATGTGCATGAAGATAGCAGAGCAATAATTTGTCTTTTCAAAAGCGAGTGATAGCAAATAAGAGAAATTCTCCACAAAAGGAAGAGTTCATTATGATTCATTGCAAAATATATTTTGAATTATAAATCTTTTCTAGAAACTTAATCATAAAATGTCACAGAAAATTTGAGTTCTAAAAACGTATTGATCAATATACGCTTAGTTAAATAAATTCATATTATTAAAAATTTCCCCACTTACTTGTATCATCTAATAAATTATATCAATTATTTTATACAAACTAATATGCTGGAGTTATCTTATCGTAATAAGGAGTTCAACTCATGAATAAGTGAAATTTCCTGGACGTCTTAAGTTCCAGCACTCGAAATGAGAAGAAAGCAATAATAACTGCGGAGAAAAGCAATTAATGATATTAGTATGCACTAATTAACTATAAAGTTCGGTTACTCATGGTTTAATTTCACTCTGAGCTAATGGAAACGGGAATTAAGTGAGGCACAGGGGTTAAAGCAAGAATAAGAACAAGATAATTTCAATGTGTTCACGGTCATTAAGTTTCTCCATGTTTCTTCCGCTGAAAATTTTACGCTTTTAACAAACATGACTGATCGCTTGAATTAAAGTAATACATGTATAGGCATAAGCGACAGCCTAAACTGGGAGGAACAAGCCAATAAGCGACTATCTTATAGGTGGTTGATTTTCCGGAAAGTTTCTAATCCATCGTTAAATAGTTTAATGTGTTACGCATAGTAAACGGGAAGCTTACGTTCTTTTGATAAGCATATTAATAAGCGATGCTAATTCTGATTATCACATCGATCATTGGTATTTGCAGTGCAACACGTGCTTATTGGGATTCACAGTTAAATTAAACGTGGGGTGAGATGCCGCTTATTAAAAAAAATGTGACTGAAATAAGTTTGATGTTCATTATTTGATTTTATAAGGAAGCGTTTTTCTCTTAAAATACAGCACATTAAAACTATTTATAGAAAAACTAATTCGGTTTTCTTTGTCAAATGTTTAAATGTAAGAACGATTGCAAGAAATAAGATGAAACCTTTTTACGGGTATTTGGTTTCTGCTAATTGAATATGTTCCATATCAAAACTTTAAAGCATTACGTTCCTTACAACCAACAAATAATCATGATTTGAGATATATCATACATACTCAATGATTATAAAGTAATAAAATTGATATAAGAGATCTAATATTCCATTCCAGAAATATTCTCGTTTCAAAAAGTGATGCAGTTAATTATTTATTATTTTCAAATTTGTCATCTGTGTATAAATGATGGGTGTTGTAAAAATATACGGCATTGAACCCATCTCATCTTGTTAAATTCCCATTTATATTTTTCTTCAAAAAATAATGTTGCTTACTAATTTTTTTCATTTAGAAGAAGCATTATTATCGCCTATTAAAAGTATCTCTTTTCATTGAAGGGAAGTGCATAAAGAAGATGATAAAAGATTTCTTGAATATATATATATATATATATATATATATATATATATATATATATATATATATATATATATATATATATATATATATATATATATATATATATATCGAAAATTCCAAAGCTGTGTGTTTGATTTTACACAAGAGTACGATCCATGAAATCTGACGACCTAGCTCCACTTAATGTTATATATAAAATAACCATAAATTCAAAAATTAAATAAAATCCCAAAAAAATAATAATAATTGCATTTCTTAACATGATTGAAAAATATTTATTCAGAAAATGAATAACTTTTCAAGTACAAAAAAAGGTTTTTTATTTTGATAGATGCTACTGAACTCAATAAAATCTTATTGTCTGCACAAAAATCAATTCTCTATTTCCGTGATATATACAAGTTTTATCTACACAAATCCTATTTAGAACATTGATCTCCTGCGTTTACCATCATTAAATGTATCAGTTTACAAATGAATTTTAATAGTGTAACTATCCTACTGTGCACTATTGACAATATGAAATCCTATTAAGAATATACATTTTACCAATGATCGCGATCACTAAAAGTGACAATTAAAAATCAATGTCAATAGTGTACTTATCCGATTCAGTCTGTCAGATTTATCAATGACAATAGAAATAGGATTATATATCTCTCAGAAAAAAACAAATAAAAAGATCAGTTTTACGTAAATACATTTCTATATATACAATTATATTCACATCAACAAAAATTGGTTTCTTTTAATTTACTAATAATTTCAAAAATCAAAATGAATAATTTATTTATAAACTTTGCTAATCAATTAAATAATGCTAAATGTAGGATATCAAAAATTCCAAAGAAAAAATCCTTTTCTATCTAATATTTTGAAACAAATGAAAATTGCATAGCACATCATTTTATTCCAGATCAAATCAAAATTGAATGCCTCTTTTTTCTAAAAAAGGATTTATGACTTAAAAACTAAAAACTAAATCATAAAATGTTCAAAAATCATACATTGAATTAAAAGTCATTTAATTCAAATTTTCTTATCTAATGCAGTTTAAAATGGCTATTTTTAAATAATGCATATTTATTTTTGAAACGGATAATTTATAATAAATACATGTTCGCGTCGCTTTGAAGCAACATTTTTCTGTCAAATACATTTAATAAAGACTATAAAAATTATTTATAATATTTAGCAACAAAAGATTCAACTTAGTAAGAAGATCATTTTATTATTTATACTTCCTATTACATCAGCAGGAAAATATTTACAGACAAATAAACAACAAAATTTAGTGATTATTAACTATAAATTATAGATTAGCTGCTTAAAATTCTTCAACTTTTCCACAGAACAGCAATTTTCGCTAACTGACGTTTTATTTCTTCATTCCCTGCCTAGAAAAAGTGTAGACATCCAAAAGGATTAAATAAATATCAGCTGTAGTGAAAGAAAAAGAAAAAACTGTATTTTTGATTCCGTATGCTTCAGATAACGGTGGGCCTATCGCTTAAATATTTTCGAATTCTCACCCACGCCTGAGCCATACTCGGTATCGGATCTTCAAGAGCTTTCGTGACTAAAATACGAGCCGACCCGCTGCCACGTCCATTTCAAATGAAGGTATTAACGAATTCTTTCCAAAGGTTTTCTACCTTTTTTTATTTTTTTCTTTGGTCTTCTAAATAAATAATTTTTTCGCTCGTTGACGCCGGTATGATTTTTTGTATTAAATCAAGCTAAGAAGAATTTTGTTCCAAATAGAGATATTCAGCTTCCAGTAGCTTCTCATAGAATCTTTAAAAGCCCTCTTCTGAGGAATATTGAAAATTTTGATGAACGAATGCATTATGGAAATATGATTCATGAGTTAAAATTATATTGTTATATTGTGGAAGAATAGTAAATGTGTGTTCATATACGCATGCACGTATTTATGAAGAATATAATTTTAACATATATTTTTAGATAACTAAGACCTAACTCATAAGTTGCACACTAAAATATGAAGTCAAAGAGAATAAAATCTATACGTAAGAAAACAAATTATACTTATAATTGAGTTATATGAAAATAACATAAGTGTTATAACTAAGACAGGTTTTCTTCTTACATGGATATTAGGTATTTAAAATTAAAAATGATCACATGACGCTAATTTAAGTAAAGAATGAGAAAAGAACACGACTCTGGCTATCCCGTCATCTTTTTATTCCATTCTGGACTTAAGCTAACGTCATTTAAACTAGAGAAAATAAACATTGAGCCTATGTTAATATGGTGAATATTTCTCGATTATGCATCAAATAAATAAAACAAGAAAGCATAATGATTTCTATAAATATTAGTAAGAAATATAAATTAATTACTTCAATAAACCACAATTCTTATGATAATTTTTTCAGAGAAACAGACTAATCTATGGATACATTTTACAAAGATATGCAGACCTAACATAGGTATTTTATGTAAAAAAACATGACAAAATCCATGAATTATAACTTAATAAGAAATAATAAGTTATTATAAGATTAATGCGCTTCCTTTAATTGTAAATTTGTTATAAGTACATTCATGCAAAAAACATTTAAAAGATAAAAAAATAATATTCTCCTTTCGAGATTTAAGAACAATTTAATATTATTTTCTTCATTACAGTATAGATTTGGAATAATTTAAACGGATATTATATACAGCAGACTACCGTGATCCAAATGATAGTCTAATATAAGCTTTGTGATTATAGAAAATAACTATTTAATGGACAGAAATAATAATCCCATTCTTATTTCTGTAAATATTTCCTGAATATCAATGAAGGCTTAACGTCTTATATCAGTTAACATTCGTAGACAGGGTTAAAATCATAGACCCAAAAATACAATGAAAAGCAGAAACAAAATGTTTAATAGTTAAACTTTTTTTAATTGCAGCTTTATGTAATACTAAAAATTTCTTACAGTCTAAAATACTTGTAGACTGAATATTTAAATTTAATGTACTTAAGCTCTAAAATTTCGATTAAAATGGATTAAGCTCATTGATTTGTTAATATTCAACATCCGTAAGCTGAATGAGTTATTAGAAAAACAACTGATTAAACAGAAATAATAAGATGGTCCTCAAAGTTCCTCAACGCATCCATGCAGTTTAATATTTGATATTACTTGAAATTCAACGGCATAGTCAAAATCTTAATCTTTAGATGAGGGATGAATAAAACTTAATTAGAATTAATGTGAGTGGCAATTTCAAAATAGAAATCTTAATGTGAATGATAAAAATAAATTAAGCCAGAAGTAGTATTGCATATTGCCTAAACATAAACTTAAGGGTAATGATAAAAAGTAACTTTAACCAGAACAATGTTACATGCTTTGTAAATCATAAACATGAAGAAACTGATGAAAAGTAGCTTAAAATTGAGGTAGTTTGAAACATTGTCAAATTTATAATGTGTGGTAAGCTGAATCATAAAAATTACTTATGCTAGAGACATTATCAAAATCTTAAATCTTGTGCTGAGTGCATAGGCTTTACGTATTCATTTGTATATTCCTTTGAAATCTAATTTTATGACTAACACGATGCTTTGGGCCAAATTTAGTAATTCACTGACAAAAAGTTGAGTCGTGGATTACACCAAGGTTCTGTATTAAATCCAATATCTTCTCTCTGTTATTAAGTGGCTTTGAAAAATGTACTTCATGTAACTGCGAAGAGAGTAGAGTCAGGAATAATCAGACTGGCACTGATATTTCCACCTTGGAAAGAAATATTAAGACTCTTGAAGATGTGAAAAAATTCAGCAGAGGATCATAAATTGAATTTTCATTCCTCAAAATATACTACTACTTTATTCATACTCATAAGAAACATGCAGCAAATCTAGAATTTTCTTGAAAGAACTCCCCTTCTCCCTGAACAAAAGTCTCAAGTATTTAGGATTTGTCCTTGATCCAGATATCTCCAGCTGCATGTACATTGTCTACTTAGAGTTGAAGAACAAAAAGCATCTGAACATTTTAAAGTTCATCTTTAAGAACGACTGGGTTAATGATGCTATTACCATTCGTAATTCTTATTTTTCACTTATTATTCCAATCCTGGAATGTGGATACCAGGTATATTTCTGCGCTTCTAAGACTTAGCTCTAAAGTGGCTTTGAAAAAGTTGCTTCATATAAATAAATGCTAGAGTGGATACAGTTAAGTTTAGTTTGCGTTATCATGAATCTTCGTGTTAATTGCCCCAATGGCAATTCTCTTGGCAATATGAATCTGACTTGCAGACGTTCAGTTCTCGAAGAAACTCGAAAAATTGAAATGAACAGCCCAGCAATCAAATTTTTTTCTTATTCTTCGCGACTGCTGTAACAATCAGGAATTCAGGAAAAATACCTGACTTTACCAGGTGATCATGGTCGATTTGGTATACGGAACTGTTATGCTACATGGCATATATTTATATATAAATCCATGTGAAGATCTTCCCAGAGTGTTTTTCCATGAAAATCTTCATACTTATGTCAATAAATCGTTTGATATTCCGGCATATCTGAGGCAAATTGTTTTCAAATTAATCAATAATCATCCAAAGAAGGCTACTTTAAATTTTACAGCTAGTAAGTAGTAAAGGAATGGAAACCCTTGTTCTGCTAGTTGGATCAATATAAGAACTAAAACCCCTTGTCCAATATACATTTACTTCCAATGCCAAGGCAAATATAAGGAATAACACACATTAAACACGTAAGAAATAGCAAAATAGACATAAGTAAACGAGATGACTGGAGTAATTGCCCCAAAAGTTTTCTGGATTACCAATAAAGCGATGATTCAGAGTTCCCATGCAGTGCAACACAGCGGTGAGAGTGGATCGAATTCATGAGCTCTGCCAAGTTGCAGATCGGATAATCGGGTCAAATTTGAGATCCCAATGCGTTACAAATGTTACTCCAGACAGTCGTGATCCGTCAGGAGTCGAAACTGTGCCACAATTCACAGCATGGTCCATCAGGGATATTCAGAAGGTCGTCTTTCCACCACTTGGCATTCATCCTTTCTTACAATTTAGAAGCTTGAATTCTTTCAAAAACTTATTTTAATTATATCGTTATTGGGTGTTAGGAAATCTCTGTGCGTTTCGGCTAAAGAAATCCTGCACCCCTCTTTACGAAGAAGTCTGTCTGCTTGTTTCCATAATTGTCACAGTACCAACTGGAACACAGCGTGTTTCTTTGGTGATGTCAAAATTTCCAAGAGCTCCTGAATCAGAAGCATTTCATAAGATGGGGAAAAGATTGGGATTATGGCCTAAATTACTGTGAACCAGAGAGCACAGCCATTCTGTCAAAAATATCTAGAGATACTAGTTGTTTTAAGGCAATTCGGATTGCCTCAACCTCTACGTCAAATGCTGTTCTGCAGATACCTGTAGAAGAATAAAAATGCAACAGCTTTAAATGTACACCTGCACCAGCTAAAAATTGGGATACAGCATAGGAACTATCTATAAAGACATGTAGCCATTTTGATTCAGGGTGCATCAAACCAATGGTCTACAAAGCACATTGTCGCAAGACATCTGGGCTACTGTAAACTTTGAACAGTTTGTCTTAGATACCTAAAGGTATCCTAGTTTAATATTAAATTGATAAATTCTTGCGATTGTTTTGTACATCGTAGTGAACTAATTACAGTAAAATATGTCTTCTATTTTGCACTCAAACTTCTTAGTTTGAAAGATACTTGAATTTCGAACCCTAAACGGAGTGTTATCCAATATCTTTCAAATTTGTCAGAAATTTGTGACATTATCAACGTTACTATTTTATACGAATTGAAGTCCTCTCTGGTATTCTCTTAAATTAATCAGTAATTAGTGGGTTTAATTCCCAAAACTGACATATATGTTTGTAATGGTTTAGAATTTAATTTAGTATATATATATATATATATATATATATATATATATATATATATATATATATATATATATATATATATATATATATATATATATATATATATATATATATATATATATATATATATATATATATATATATTGTTGCAATAATTCATAAGTTTAAATCTCATCCTCGGCTTGGATGTATAAAAAGTTTCATGAAATTCATTTTGAACTATAGGTACCAATCTAATTAATTGTCGGGCATATAAAATGAACCTGGAACAATAAATTAAAACATGTCGGCTACAAATCATTTCCAATTTGGCTTAAAGTGCAAGAGGTGATCACTAAGCAACAAAATATTACACAACCCAATAAAAAATATGTGGTTGAAATTAAAATCACTGTAAAAACTCCATTACATTTCATAATATTTTAAAGTATATACTCTTTTTAATCAGTATTTATCCATAATTATTCTTAGAAACATATTATGAGTCAAAAACATTTTAAATTATTTATAAATTAAAATTTTAGGTTACATTTGGTGAACCTAATTTCTAAAAAATTGTGTTTTAGTTGATGCATATTGAAAAATAGTTTTGTAAATTGAAAAAGAAAACCAAGATTAATGAGATAAGATAAGAATCTGTATATATACGATTACCATTATACATAGAAAATACTGATTCTGTGTGGTATTATTTAACAATTACCATAGAATCAGTATTTACTAAACAACCAATTGATGAGAAAGCAAATAATATTTAGCGGTAATATTGTTTTTCATGAAAGAAATTCTTACTTACATTTTGTTAGTAATTAATTATTTCTTATGAGAAAGAAACATATTTTGTTTTATGCTTATTTATTTCATTGCTTAAACAAAATTAAAAATTATAATATGCACACTATTTAGATTGTTATACACAATAATGTCATATTGCAAATGAAAAGAGCGATTCCACTAGCTAGTAAAAGAGTAAACATTTATTCAGAATAGTAGGCATTAGCAAAGTAATTACTAGAGGAGAAATATGAGATAAATACGTGATATACGGCATCATATGCTGATTTATTGATTGGATATTTGAAAAAAAATGCTCCCTCATTATATAAAGAGAGAAACGCGTTTGCGACGCATAAATACAATGAAATTACAAATAGATCCATATTTTGTTGTAAAACAAGAGTCCATACATACCTGGCATTCTAAAGACGTAGGTAATTTTCAATGCCCTCATGATACTATACAGAATTTGCAAAACATACAATAACAGTCTTAAACAAATCAGAAATCTGATTACCTTGTCAATTTATTAAAAATATGTTTTACTTCACGAAATAATCTCAACCAGAATTTTCAAAAATATGAATATGCTGGATTTTGGAGCCATTTCTCATGTGATTGCTTAAAAATGGGTTAATGGGTACGTTTACCGAAAATCTAATGAAGTCATAAGCATTTACTGAATAACATGTGTTTTAAAAATATTTATTTTCAACCTACTCACTATTCGCTCTCTCTCTCTCTCTCTTTTCAGTAACTTTTAAAATTATAATCATCAAAGAATGTATTCTTATTTTATAAACCATTGAAACATGTTGTTGTTAATATAAGCACTAAGCACATAAGTTTCATCGCATGTTACTATATGTACATCACTAAGCTGCTATCCATCTGAACATTTTTTATCATTCTCAACAAAAAAGTTAAAGAACATGCTATAGAAATGAAAAATTAAATCAAATATCTTAATCCTTAAATTTAATTCAAGAACATTTATGTGTATCTAGTTTTACAAAGTAATAAAAATTTGCTAATATTAAAATGAAAAATATGTTTATCACTATTTAATAACGATGATTTTTATTTATAGTCTCATTATTTCAGTTATTCTCGAAATATTTACGGGCTGGGTGTGGGCATTGAAATTAAAATTGTAAGTAAGATTTTATTAGACATTGAGTGACGTGATATCACTAAACTCTTGAATTGTTGCATTTTTTCAGATACACTAGATATTAAAACAAAGAGTATCTAGGGACACCCTATGTTCTGTGAGCTCGTTTGTGGCTAACTGAATCATGAACAGAATCTTCTTGATTCTTTGGCCCCTAATGACTTTCACATAATAGAGCATAATTTTTCTGTTAACGATGCTTTTGTTTTCAAATAGAAAGAATGGTTTTCCCTTAAGTTTTGCATACAATTTTACAAAATTTATTTTAAAAACTAGAAAATGAAAACATGTTTTTTGTAGAGTGTATGCTAACTTGGAACTAATGAAGCTATTTAATTTTATGAAAAATACAAACAGATATGACTTTGAGTAAATTATTTGTTCTATTACGAAATGTTGTAGTAAGATATATTCATATATCAGTAATAAAATTTTTTCTGCAATAAATATGCTATTTTAACATTTTTGTGCCATATTTTATGATAAATATATAAAAACCATATAGTATAATATTCTCATACACACAAGCTTCTTTAAATTATTGTAAGTAATAATTTTTACCATTTTTACAGCTAAAATAGCAACAATATTTTAATATTAATAATCGAAATTCATACCAAAGATATCTTTATTTAGAGTGCTATACATCATCGAAAATTATATGTACTACCAGAAACACAGTAAAATTTATAAAGGAAATTAAACAACATTTGATGAACCAAAGTAAATTGTTAATCACAAAAATTTCAAATAATAATTCAAATCCTTCTAAAATTGAAATGTTTCGTTTGAAAAATATATAAATATTAATGTATTACCAATAAAAACGAAAGCAATATACATAAATGAAGATCAAGAGTACATTATGAATTAAAAAAATTAATAATGGAAAGAATAATTACATATTAATAGTACAATTATATATATATATATATATTACAAAAATAAATAACCATATATTTAAGTATGGGAAAATTCTCAGGCATAATTCTTCTTTTTTAAGCAAAATATCAAATGATAGAGATCTTTGAAACATCTTGAATTATCATCGAAGATAAAAACTATAAGTAATACAAGAAGTTAAACAAAATGAAAACAACCGAAAAAGTTATATAAAAAATCTTGCATATAACTTTATAATGTATATTAAAATCTAAATTCTTGCCTAAAACGAAGTATTCCATTATAGATGCTTAGAAATCGTGGTGAATATTCATGGAAAATACATGAGATGAATAATATAAAAGTTTAGGCCTTGATAATTAGTGTTAACTAAATTTAATTATTAAAGCCAAAATAAGCATTTACATATGGTTCCATTATTTTTCTTGTAACTCTTTAGTTTTCCTATTAGGAGTATGAATATAATATGATTTAAATATATAATAACAAGTTTTTTCAGAGTATATAATGTAAAACGAAACATATTTCATTTAAATTTAATAATAAAAATCATTTGATTGACTTAAAAACTAATAATTTATAATGTAATACTCAAAAAGTGAAAGGAGTTTGTTAGAAATGAATAGAAATTAGCTCAAGCAAAATTATAAAATTTACAAAGCAATTTTTGTTAAAATTTGGAATTAATATCTTTAAAAATTTAAGTTCTTCCTTTATGTGGAAGGCATTTTTTGTTGAATTGCCGGTTTATGATATTTATTTTACTGAAACCCTTTGTTTCTCAAAAAGAGCTTAAAAGTAGTTTGACAATTTAAATACCAATATTTACATGTCAGAAAAGATTTATTCACAATTCCGTCTTAATCTCATAAAGCATTACTTAAATAAAAATAGTGAAGTATTAAGAGCCAGTTTTAGTTAATATTTTTTTTGACTTATATGCTATAAATCTGATATTGTTGTATGATGTTGTGATTATTTATTTTAAAAGTAAATACATTTTTGAAAAGTAAATCATTTAAATATCAATATACATTTTCCCTGATTTGTATGTGCTTATAAAAACTTATCCAACGTAAAGAAAATACAAATTATATTTTAATTACCATAATTATATTTTTTTCGATAATTGAACTATCATGTTTGAGAAAACACGGTTTATCGGTTATTAAAATTTAAAAAAGTTCATTTTTGTAGCATTACTTGTGTGATATGGCGTATATAATCACTCTCTGAAACTTTTTGCTTTTATGAAATTGAGTTGCTATGCTATTAAAAATTAAGATGAGACATCAACAATGTTGAAAGTAACATTCATCATTAATATCAATATTATAAATACGATTTTTGCATTAAGTATGCTGAATTTAAAGTCACTGAAATGGAAATATCAAGGTTTGAATACTGCATACTCATTAGTATTACAATCTATTTGATAATGTATTGTTAAACTATATTAATGAACAACTTTACAGTTTACCATACACATTACATATAACGGTATGCTTTGTCTACAGATAATACTTTTTTCCAACATAATAATGTACCATTACATTCAATAAACTGCAAATAAATTTTCTATCCAAGAACAGGGAATTTTAAAAAAATCAGCTTTTACCCTTATATTATTAAAATATAATTTGAAGCAGTTTGCAGTGCTTCGCTTAGACACATTCTTCTGTATATTTTCCATGTTTTCTTCAAGAATTAAATTTAATAAAATATTGTCTCTATATTTCATTGAATTCATTAAATTGTAGTGTAATTCTGTTTGAAATACCAAATGAAACTCTTTTAATATGCTATTTTAAAAGCAGTTTGATTAATTTATTGACTATTATACTCCCTTTTGCTGACGAACTTACACACCAAAACATTAAGAAAATATTTATTTGTTATGTATAGCATTTTCTTCTTATCGCAAATATTTTTTTGCTATTCTCCATTAAAGCAATTGAAGATTTTCATCATTAATTAAAGATTAATACAGGACAGGATTTAGAGTGTTCTTGAAATATAATTAAGCTTTTTTCGGAAGCATATTCTAAGCTTGATCCATTAATTTGCGTAATAACAATGGATTTATATTGCATTACTGCTTTTAACACGTGTAGCTATCAAAGGATGAGAATACAGAATATAATCCGGGAAAACTTCAGAGCACATTTTAGGTGCCAAGTAAACCACAATAAAGAGTAAATATTTGTATAAAACTAAAAAATATAAGAATACTTAATTTCGCTTTCAGAACTATTGTGTAGGAGTCAACACATTTAATTTATCCAGCAAATATAAATTGTAATTGCCTTCTGAGAATTTTTTCTGAATGGTATACTTCACAAATTAGTAAAACATATAAAGACATAAATAATAATTCCATGAATCAGATAACCCCCAAATCAGATAATAGGAAAAATATTTTTTATCATAATAAGAAAATTTACTTATTATGATAAAAACTCTATGCTGTTATATATAGTTAATCATCAAATATTTATTTTCTAAAATATTGCAATTTCCTGATACTAGTAATTATTATTGAAATTCATTCAAGTTTAAATTAGTGTCAGAGTGTGTTAATAATTTATCAGGTAGATGCCAATATAGCATGCTGTATATTACTTCAGAGGCATAGAAAAATGAAGTAAAAAGTATTATGCGAGTTACTATATTCGCACAAGTTGAATTCCGAATATCTTGTCTTCAAATGACTGAGCCATCGTGAATCATCATCCTGAGTTATGAGCGGTGTGATGGTTCTAGTTCATACGTGTAATTTACTTGTGATGTTCACTTGTGAATACTCTTGCGATGCTTCTAACCCAGTATTTCTGAACCTTTTAGCATTCACAGCCCAATTTTCAATCAAAATTTTCATCCCCCTCCTCACCACATACAACAATAATGTATTTTGAGTATTTTGGCGCTAAGCCCAAATACTCAAAATACATTACAGCCTTCATTTTAATCTTTACAGATTCCCAAGAAGGCGGAAATTTATTGATATTTTGCAACATCGATCCTCAGCATTGTAAAACTAAGAATCCTATGCCTTTTTATTGCCCTCTTATCCGGAAGATTCCAAAGTATTCAAGTACTTGTGAAACAAAAATCGCCACAGTGCGTCTGAAAATGTTGCATGATCCAAAGAGAAGCTTTGGCTTAAAAAGAAATGAGTCCTGATTTAAATATTGTGTTGAAAACGGTTGTAACTGTAGTAAATTATATAAAAATGAGAACCCTGAAATCAAGAACCTTTCCGCACTTTGTAAAGACATGGGTGCAGTACATTAAGCGTTGCTATTTTATTGCGAGGCAAGATGATTTTCACGAGGGAAATTTTTGCAACGTGTTTATGAATTAAGAGAAGAAATCGCCGTTTTCCTAGAAAAGGAAAAAGACCTGAAGCCGAGAATTTCCACTATAGTTTATTTATGATGAAATTGAGCTAAAAGTGTGATTAATATATTCGAGAAATTAAAAACTTGAATCTCATCTGCAAGGAGCAAATACACATATATTGGATACGAGTGATAAAGTTAATGCTTTTTGTAGAAAATTGGAATTATGGCGCAAAAATGTAAAGCAAGAAAACTTTACAATGTTTGCAAATTTGAATGATTGTATTAAAACTTGCAAGGCTGAAGAACATGTAAAAGTTGTTTTTGTAACCACTGAAAATCCTTTAGCAATGCTTGCAAAGAATTTTAAAAAGTACTTTCTTGCTGACGACAAACTAATATCAAGTTACAAGTGGGTGAGGGATCAATTTCAAAATATTCCCGAAGAACTCTCAATTGAAGAAGAAGAAACATTGATAGACTATACGGCAAGCGGCGAAAGCAAAAGGCAATTGAGTAATAAATCATTCTCTGAATTTTGGGAAGGAGTGAATGATGAGTTTTCTGCACTAAAAACAAGGGCATTTTATATTCTACTACCATATTCAACATCTTACCTTTGTGAAATTTGATTTTCTGCGGTGGCGTCTTTGAAACAAAATATAGATCACAGTTAAATATGGAAAAAGAACTGAGAGTGTCTATTCTAATATTAAACCCTCGCTCAGAAAACTTTGCTCTGAAAGACCAGCCCAAGGTTGTCACTAATAATTATTAAAATTGTTTTTAATTTAGTAAGTTATTTTAATTTAATAAGTTAATTTTAAATATGTCGAAATTTATTTTGTTTCGTATATGTGTGTATGTTCTTCTCTTTAAATCTCTTAATCATTTTTTTTTAATAACATTTTCTCTTGGATATGTTCGTGCCCCCTAGGAGAGGGTGCACCCCACAGTTTGAGAATCACTATTCTAACCCATACATGGAAACTATATCATAATAACAAATGATTATTCTCAAATGAATGTAGGTTATTATTAGTGATTCTTTATTTTCATGCAAAAGTTAGTGTTATAATACAAATGAATATAGAATACTGAGTTAAAATTATTGTAATCCAGGGAAATTAGAGTATCAGTATCAGAGAGTATTTAAGGATAAATGTCAATCACAATTAAACAACCAAAACTCGTCCAGTGTTGCAACACAGAATCTAAGTTCTTCAATAAGTATCATTATATTCAAATAAATACATATACACACTCACTTGCATTCAATTTCGACTATGGGGAATCGAAATAAGTTTAGTATCACATAGCAAAATGTAAATAGGTATCTCGAACATCTCTTTAGCCTACTGCCTTAACTATAGGCGTTGAACAACCAAAACACATCTATGAGATATAGGTTATCATAAGATTAATTTTGTATAAGTAATCAACCTGAAAAAATAAGGATCATCTGAAAAAAAGTCAATTGTATAGCGTTTACCTGAACATAATTGGATATTAACTAAAGAAATATGTTTTTGATAAAGGGTATCTTTTTTTGACTTGATAAGACAAATTGTAAATTAAATGCAGTTGACATTATTATGCAGCAACAAGACAATATTTTTATTCGGTCGAAGATTAGCATACTTTAGTTCTTATAATCAAATTCACGTCTTTAAAACTATAAAAGTGATTTAACATATTTTTCAACTTGAGAATTTAAAACAATAAAAGTGATTTAATTATTGGTTAATAGTCATTAACCAATAATTAAATCACTTTTATAATACAAGAAATTTTAAGTTTACCAATTAAACTACAAGACATTAAATGTAGTAAACATTTTTTCTAAACAGGTAAATCTGTTCAGTTCTATTTCTCTATTGAGAGGACAAATTTACGTTTTGTATTATCATTATAATTTATTATTATTTATCTTTATGCTTAAGCATATTATATATATATATATTATCCTTATTTTCGAAAAAATAAGCATTTTTTTCATTATTGGATATCATGAATTTGCATATCTTTTTGACTATTCATTCTATTTCTTTAAATTAATATTTTTTTAACTTTATTTATTTGCATTTACACTTGTTTACTTCCATTCAGAATTATGCAAATCTCTTATTTTAAGCTGTTTTATAAATAGATTAATTTACTTGTGTGACTTTCATTTATGTGGTGTAGTTTCAGAATGTATAGCATGATTTTATAACAAATAGTAGAGTTCATTTTTGTACTATGAATTAAAAGAGTTGAAAAATATGTTAAGTAAAATAACTGTTTATAAGTATACGATTATTTACTAATAACGATACATCTGTGCGCAAGATTTATTCATAAAAATAGTTTTTCATTCATATTAAAGATATTTATAACTTGAAGCAAATGATTAATGTATGAAAAATTATTTTCTGATTTATCTCGATTCTCCTTTCAAAAGTAATTTCTTATGTTATAATTAAATTGATTTATTTAATTGCATGATTTGTTTCTCTTTCCATAATTAATATCTAAGGATATAAATTATGTTTTTTTTTAAAAAAAATAATCATTCTCAACTAATTATTTAGAAAACTTATTAACATATTCTGGATATTCTCCTACTTCTTGAAACTCTAAGATTTTTTTCAATAATTTCCAAGAATGATATAAGAACTGCACAAATTTTCAATTTATCGGATTTAATTTATATTTCTTCCATGGGGTTTACCTAAATTTTTGTGCACAAATTATTTTTTGATTATTTTTGTAAATACTGATATGTTTTTTATTTTTTTATTTTAGTCATTTTGTTGCTATTTTTAGTGTGCAATTACTACGATCATTTCTTGCGTTTGAATAAAGTGTACATTTTCAGGACTTTCTTAGTTTCGAATTTTATTGTAATTTCAGTTTATCTTGCAATAATAATAATAATTTAGAACAACAACAACAATAATAATAATAATAATTAAAACTAACTTCACCCAAGCTTTTATATATAAATTTGAGGAAAAGTTAATATACAAAAAAGGTATACATACATTTTTAACGTTTTAATTTCTAAAGCATTTGAAATTGCTCTATTAAATATACAGTAAAATACTTCATTTTTATCGATAATATTTTTTATAAAACATAATGCTATTAAACGTTTTAATATATAATATACTGTTTAAATAATATAAAGATTTTTTTATGACTGTGCATTATTCAGGAGTATAGGAATTTAAAAGGAAAATGTTAAGTATTGCAACCCATAAACATAAACAAAACCATCGCATTTAACAAAATATTCTTCTATATAATTCTGTGAAATTTTCTTGCTCCACACCTTTACGATATTCGCGTATTTACGATGAAGGCAAGCTGGTAAGAAAAACGACTTCCTCCACCACGTCTTAAAATTTCAACAAGCACTTTAAATCGAAACCCGACCCAGAGGTGATTTGTAGTCGGCCATAACACTTCCCGCGCACAGATTTTCACTTTTACAGAGCTAATTTTTTTTTCGCTCCTATCCATCTACATCCAGTATCAGGGCAGCAGTATTGTGTACTCAGCACATCATACTGGAGATAAATGGCATCCATTTATTATGTACATATTGTTTGGATACCAACCTCTGGACCACTCCTTTCTAAGACAGAACTGGACTTATGGTTATTTATTATACTTAACAGGAGGTGGAAGAAGTTTAAGAAAAAGTAACAATATATAAGATTTGGAAGCTGCAATGTCATAATGCATATATTTCGGATTAAAGTATAAGATGCCGGCGTATGAGGCGGCATCAGTGCACGAATAAATAACCGAATCTCTCACTCCAAGTCTATAGCACAAAGTAAACCTCCGAGCTCCCGAGAGATTGAAAAGAGCACACTAAATTACTTTTGAAAGTTCTTCTTTTTTATCATCCTTTCATATCTTCTTCTATCTTTTATGCTTCTTTTTTATTAATAAAAGTAGAAGAATGCATTCTCTTTTTTGAATTGAGGGTGAAAAGTGAAATTGCATAGAGATTCATCATTTTTCGCAAAGAGATTTCCCCCTTTCTTTAGAATTCGCTTTTATTATTATTATCTTTACTGCCTTTCGGCGTAATTATGCGACTTTCTTGACTATAGTTGGTATATTGATACATTTTTTTCCATGATGCAGCATTATTTGTTGATGTATGGAAGTCATTAAAAAGAATTACGGTATTCTGTCCTTTAGATTTATTTTTAGTTTAAAAATTTATAAATATGTTCCCAAGTGGATATGAACGCAAAGATTTTCATTTTTAAATAAAATTTTATAAGCATTGTACGTATAAGAAATTGCAAAAATAATGTTTGGTTGATATATATATATATATATATATATATATATATGTGTGTGTGTGTGTGTGTGTGTGTGTGTGTGTGTGTGTGTGTGTGTGTGTGTGTGTGTGTGTGTGTGTGTGTGAGAGAGAGAGAGAGAGAGAGTGTATGTATGTATATGTATATATATACATATATATTGTATGTATATATTAAAATGAACAACAGTAAAAGCATTTCGTATCATTTTAGCTCCTCACAATTTAATGTAAAGAATGTATGAATTATATAAATAAATTGATAACTGACGCAAAAAAAAACAAAGTTAAGGATATTTCTGCAATTTTAAGTAAAATTTAAGACAATTTATCTGTCTTATTTTAAACGTTAAAAACTTTTATGATTGGAAAATCAGTGTGGTTTCTAAAAAAGATAATTCAAGAGACGCATAAAACATGCAAACATTTACACAATAAATTATTTAAAAATTTTAATTCACGAATATTGATTGGAAAATTCTGAAAACTTAATCTACATAAAAGAAAACTACCAACCACGAAAATATTTTCAAAGGTACAGTTTGTCATCTTCTGCATTTCGCTTTACATTTCAAGGGTTTTGTTGTTGTTAAAATTAGTACAAAACAATTTTTTGATGAACAGGTTTCACAAATTTAGCCTACAAATGTGCTGAAGTAGCATGATAGAAAAAACATTCCCTCGTGTCGTAATAGTAATAGAATTAGTATATGATACAGTTAGTTGTCTGCTAAATGTTTCATAAAATTCAACTTCTTTTCATTTGTGTGACGTGGTGAGGAGAAGAAAATTATTTAGATTAAATTTAGGTTATAGCGGTTCCAAAGGAACCTAGCACTGAAACCATAGGTCTATATTACTATACCTCGCAAAGAAAGCCCTTTTTTAAACAAGCCAGTGACTGAAACAAAATTCATCATGCATTTAACAGAAATATTCCAAGGACCAATTAAATACTGACCAATATGATCAAATCTATTTGCAAAAAAGTATCACACTTACATTGAATATGAGATGAAGTTTCCTCCTGATACTGACAAACATTGCAAGTAGGGTCATCTAATACTCAACTTATGGTGAGCTGTCTCTTAAGCTGGCAGTATCCAGTAAGTTGTCCTACTGCTCCCCTTAAATATCTTATATTGAGATTTAATAACTCTTTTTGCTTTTTCATAGGACATGTACTATTTAACAGCATTGCCATTCTTTGATCACTGCTATTCGACCAGCTCAAAAAATGTTTTTACTTGAAGACATCAAAAACATTTTCCTCCTCATTTTTTAAATACCCTATACTGGTTCAGGAGCAAAAAAATCAGTTCTTGAGCCAGCCCATACCAACTTATCAGCCAACTCATTGTCAAGAACAACATAGCACTTACACTAATTTAATGGAATTGCTGCAAGATAATCCGCACAGAGTAAGCTAGCATTCCAAGAGAAAATATAAGTAATAGTAGACTTCTGCAAAGCCAGTAATGCAGCTTGACTGTTAGAATAGATAATCATTCTCTAACAATATTAGATTCCGTTCAAGCAGTTTCAACTGAGCAGGCGATTGGCAAAAACTTCTGCTTGAAATGCAGTTGTATGTTTTCCCAAAAGAAAGGACAACATTGTACTATTAGCTGGACAGCAAATGCTAACCCTAGTGTTAGAATTAATTTTTTCAAATTTTCATTTCATTCCCCCAGTATACAAATAAGAACAGTTTTCACTGATGACAACATTATTTCAGTCTTCTCGTAAGGGAAATTTGACTGTATGAGGCCTTATCAAAACATATTTATCTATATGTAATCAATAGGCATACTTACAAAAGAATGACTAATTACGTCAGCATTAAGTTTCCCCAAGATAAAAGTCTGTAGTAATCCTTCCACTGACCTGTATTTTTAAGTCTTTTTATGCAAGATATATCTTCTTCTTTAATACATAGGTAAAATGGATGTATACCAAACAAACTTTTAAGTGTTGAAATGGGATTGTCTTAATATATGCAGAGATAGCTATAAGAATAACCTTTGCATGTTTTGTAATATTCCTTAGCAGTATCATTTCTAGTTTATGATCATTAAATCATTGAGCTACAAGTAATGAAGGGAGAAATTATCAAAGTGTAAATTTAAGAATATATTTTTGATTTAAGTTTCAAGTTCTTCGAAATGCATTTCTGCAGGACCAGAAAGCTTTTTTCGCTCTCTCAATACAAAAGTTGAAATTCTTGTTCCTGCTTAGATTCATATAAAAAATACTAATTTCTCTTATATTAAGCATGTTAATTCTAGACAGAAAAAAAATTACCATTTTCAGATTAAAATTCTTTTCCTTTATGCAGGCAATCGCAATAGTTTTAGAGGATTCACAAAAAACCTTGATTGTTATACTAAGTTTAAACACGGTTAAGGACATTTCGCATGATGCTAAAGATTGTTTCGTCAAATTGGACTTTGACGATAATAGCTAAGCCATCTTCATATGCAATGGTGATTATTCCTGGCTTGCTTAAAACATATAGAAAAGAATCGACAACCCAACATCACAAAATGGCTGAAAGAACATTTCCCTGCGGACCCCCAATTTTGGCTGGGATCATCCTGTTTTCTCCTAAAATGAAGGCCATGACCAATCAAGTATTAAGTAGTAGAGAGAATAATACGTCAGGTATTAACTGAAGACTTCTTTTGATTTAAAAATATGAAATGGTTGCTGGTAAAAGACAGCAAGTACGACATTTGAAACTATAATCGGTCGAAAAGCTATAATCGGTTTTTTTGTATATATTATTTTTTATTTATTTATTTTTTGAATAATTTGGGATGTTGAAAATCCTCCTCAATCTTTTTTTACATACTAATGCTGTATAAAATATACGGAATTATCTAAATAGATTCATCGTAATATATGAAATTTTCCTTAAAATGGAGTTCAATCTATAAATTTTCTTTAAAACTATTTGCATTGGATAAACAGTTATGCCTATCCAAATGGATTATCATAGTTTATCATATATTCTGACAAAAAATACATTTCATTTTTACCTTACCAACTATGATTTCGTATAAATGTACACAATGTACTTAATATACTGATTGAAATTTTTGTATAATCCAAATATTTTAATATGAGAGATCGGGTGCAAAATGTTTCCATTACTATGGTTTTCCTATTATTTTTGATTATCAAAAAGTATTGATATTGGAAACTACTCAAACTACTCAAACATAAACTCAAATCACTGTAAAATAATGTGTTTGACATCCAAGTTAAGATATTCTCCTCTTTAAGTTAGATTGACTTTGCTAGACACACTATGGTTGCATTTTTCATTCTATGATTTATTGAAATAAAATTACGTATTAAAATGTTATCCAGACTAATACAAAGAGCAACATTTGCACTGAAAATTAAATGCATGTTTTTATTGATTTATTTTTTACTATCTATTTACAAAGAAAATAGTTTCCACTAATTTCTTTGTTTGTCTGTTGTGGTGAAAGAAAGATAGGTGACATTTTCAATAGGAAGAGCCAAAAGGAAGAAACCAGCATTAGCTTACTAAACATCAGGATAATAACATGAAACACTCTTCTAAATACCACCAATTCTTAGCTTTCTTAATCCGTATTTCAATAAGGTATATGACGTTACTGTAGCAACCACTACTAACCAGATTATTTGCCGTGAGATTTTCGTGTATTAGACGGAAATAATATTGAAAGCCAGAAACAAGACATTTAGTTACGTTTCGCCATGCGGCATTACATATATTAATCTATATTGAAATTCTATAAATTTTTAAAACACATATGTTTTCTCATCTATACTGTTTCTCTCCAAGTTAGAAATCTAACCCACAAGCTTTCGGACTTGAAACTTACTACCTTTCTCAATATGATAACGTAGACTTATAAAATGATGAATGATGAAAATACAGAAAGTATTGTGTTATACATACATCATGTATAGTATTGTAAATTCAAATAAAAACTGAAATAATAAAACTATTCATTGTTTTAAGTAAATATTTCATTTTAAATTTATTATATTGTGATATTTTAAGAAAAGTATCACAACATTATGAAAAATTTCAAAATGTAAAGGAAGATCGAAAGAACCGCAATAAATATTTTAGTTCCTTGCATTTAATATGAAATAGAAGCATTTCCTTTCTACAGTATTGATTTATAAGCACACATTTCTTTTCCGTTTCATTTCCCAGAAGTTTATAAAATTGGAAATATCGTATTTCATATAAATTCTTGTTAAAGAAAAAGTTACCTAGTAAAAGTTGAAACATGAATTTACTTTTTCTGGAACAATTGTCCAAATATAAGGTTTATCATTTTGTTTCATGTTATATTTATGAAATATTTTCCGCTTTTTCATTTTTAAATATGCAACATTTCTTAAAATGTAAGAGCAGAGAATGTTAGAGATACTTTTAATTTTTTTTTTTAATTTTATAAAATAAGTTCAATTGTATAGAACGATGTGCACATAAATGTACTTTATTTATATTTCTCCAAATAATACATTATTTTTGGTCCATGAAATTGGAGAAAAGCTATTTTAAAGATAATAAAGGATATGTATTATTTACTAATAAATTCATAAGATTATAATATGAAGCAAATTTATTTCTGTTAAATATGAAGAATTATGTTATTTTAATACATTGAGGCAAAAATGATTTAAATGATAAAAATTGGAATACATTCATTCAACTGTAAATAAAAATAGCAACGCAATCATAAAAATTATTTTTTCGTCTGAATTATAATTTTATATAGAGCTATATTTTTTTAATATCTTATTTTACTGAATTAGTAAAACTATATCAGAACATTGCTAATATAATATCACTTGTTATATTCATTACAAGGTTGAATACATCTTAATGAAATTATTTAATATATTAGAAACCTCAATACGCTATAGTCATTTTATAAGAATATTTCTTTAGGGAAAAAACATTTTCTCCATACGCACCACAAAATTTAATACTTATTTGCATATATATATATATATATATATATATATATATATATATATATATATATATATATATATATATATATATATATATATATATACACATATACATGAGCTTGTATGTAATAAGTATTTATGTTAATATTTAATGTGCTTTCAATTATTCTGTATATATGTTAACAGTTATTAATTAATTTATCCACAAAAATTATTAAATCGCTTAGAAAGATATGTTTAAAAAAATGCTAGACATAGTATGCTTTTCGTAATTAAAGTAACGATAAGCATTAAATCGTACCTTTATCTTAATCTCCAATTCCTATTTTCAAATATATTTTGAAGAAATTTTAAAAGTTTTATATTCTTTTCACGTAGAAATAAACACAAAATTATTTGATAGTATATATGTACTGTGAAGCAACACAAAAGATTTAAATGAAACTTAATCTTAAGAATAAATATTTACTTTTTTGTAATATGTTTATACATAATAAGGAAATATTGATAAAAGGTATTTATTTATTTGATTTAACATTTTGGTTTGATAAAATAGACTAAGGTAAATATATAAATTTCTTTCTTTCACTGATTTTAACTTTCTTTAAACAAAAAGAATCGCTTAAATATTAGTTTAGACGTAACTTTTATTTTTATAGATACTGATTTATTATTTTGATTTAGATAAAGTTATGAGAATCATTAAGCAAGAAATGTTCTCAAAAACTATATTTTATTCCAATATCATTATGATTTTTTTCTTTTTGATAAATAACAATATGCATTGAATAAAGACAAACTATGAAAAATGAAATTATTTTAATGTTAAAATTTATAAAATTAAGGCGAAATATTAAATAAAAGTATTTTAATTAATATATTCACTCAAAGTTCATTAAATCTATTTATATAAACATATTTGTGTGACGTTAGTATTCAGTTAGAGAATTATTAAAAATCCACGTATTAAAGTCATATTTATATGGAAATTTTAATGTTCAAACAATCATTAAGATTAAGGAATAGACTTATGTTCTTTCAAATAGTAATATTATTAGTGCTGCGATGAAATAATTAATTCCATTAAATGTTTTATCACGTAAATTTAAAGACATATTAGTTGAATATTTGTATTACAAATCGAAAAATGTTCACGATAGTTATTATTATTAAATACACCTCAGACCTAGATTTGAAATAAGCTATATAATAAGGAAAGAAAAGATTGTCTGATACAGTATCTTCATTAGGCTTACAATTCTTATTACAAATCTAAGGAATCTTCATTCTTGCTATTAATATCAAATACAGGATCAAACACCTATATTTGGAGTGCTCTAATGTATAAAAAAATACTCTTGTGCAATGTCGTTATTAGGTTTATAGTCTCCTTTTCTTTAAAAATATGTTTTATAATATATCACAAGAAAATATTATCTGTGGGTGCGGAAATAAAAACGTTTGAGAAGTGTTGCTGCGTATCGATTTTAGCAAGGCCCTTGAGGTAGAATAGATTCTAGATCAGAGTGAAATGTTCTTGGTTAGTTTGATTCCATCATACATTGCAGAGTATGGGAAACGTTGCAGAGAGTGAGAGATGAATGTTGATTTTTACATGCAACTTTATGGAAACTTAGAATGTTTTTGGACATCCGCAGTATTTGATAGTCAACTATCTATTCAAATACCATTTATTTACTTTGGGATAGCCTGTTCAGCATGCGATGCTAGGGAACAGTTTTATTTACAAAATCTGCGTTGATGGCCGTGGTGTGTCAGAGATATTTTAAGTATCATGATTTAGTAACAGCAGAATAAATATGCATAAATTAAATTTTTATTCTGAGAAATGAAATATTTATTCCGTACAGTTTGGGATTGAATAGTTGTGTGTGGTTCGATAAAGTTATTACCAAAATGCTGATCCACGGCTGAAAACTTGTATTAATATTTCAACCATAATGAAGTTCTGATTGTAATGTTTTACATAAATTCATAACGTAACTAGAGCTAATTCAAACGTGCAGTAATCTGTCCTATGTCGATATGCACAACATTCTGGAAATCTTAACTCTTCAAGACGTGAGATGGGGGGTCCCACCCCATGTATGTATTGATCTACCAATCAGAATAAAAAACAATACAAACAAAATATGCATGACATTAGATTTCCCCTATTTTTGAACACTTCTAAGAAATAATCTTTTAAAATAAAAACATATACCAGTTTTTTTTCTTTATTTTTGAAAAAGTATAGTTTTCCTGATTGCAACGAACGTGTTTTTGGTCTCTCCAATTACCACCAAGCGGTAATGAAAGATTCATCATTCATAGATAATGAAATGAGCCCGACTTTCAAAACTTCATAACTAAGTGCACTTTCATATATTCCACTCCCCATTTTGTTAAACATGAATGTTTGTTTCTTTCGTTACAGTTGAGATACTGAATACAACACTTTACTCCAATTCTCATTGGTTTAAAGTATGTATGACGTCAGATAACGTTTAAATCATGTCACATCGTATTCATACGGCTTTGCAAACTGGTCGAATGGTTGACGAATTAGCTGCCTGGCTTCAGAGCGCATTATTCGAGAGGCAGCAAATAAGGCAAAGTTCACTCTGGAATGTCTGAGAATGTTGTTTAAGTCCATTATGTTAATGAATTGATTCAAGCCATTAACACCTAGACAGTAGAACAACAGAAAAAAACAAAATGTAAAAGACATGACAAAACATCACTTAAAATTTAATTAGTTAGCGTAAACCAGCAAGGTCGATTTAAATTTTTAAAAATTTAATTGATCAATACAATTCTAAATTAGTAGGTTAAGTTATGTTGCGACAAAATGGTTAAGTTATGCTCATAGGCTTATAGCAGACACTGAGTAAGATCGAGTTTTTAATTGAAACATAAACACATTGATGGACATCGTTTTCAAATCATCATTTTCAAAAATTGATTGAAAATCGGTATAACGAATCCAAAACGATGAAAACAAATGACGCGAAATTAGGTTGTCCGGAAAAACAAAGACGAGAAAAAAAATTAGGGCCTATTAATTTGTTTCAAAAAAGAAAATGTTGCTTAAATTTTCTCTCAAGCACTAGTTAATAAATCTAATATCCAAGAGAAGGAAAGAGCTCCGATACCAAGTTCTTCTCTTAAAGCATTTCTTGCTTGATCATACAGAGGACATGAGAACATTATGTGATCCCTGGTTTCTCTTTCTCCATAAGAGCATTTATAAGTTGAAGAATGTCTGAATTTATGTAATTTTGCATTTGTCGGAAAAGATCTATATCTAATTCTAGCTAGCCACACTTCTTACAGGCGAGAATTAATATAATCGAGGTGAATGTTTGTTATAAAAGGCATGCAAAACGTTAGAGGCATATTTACTTTCAATCCACACATTCATTGTTATTATAATTTATAAAAATATTTCTTATATTATGGATAAGGTCTTCAAGGGAAATTGAATGCATACTTTCATTTATGGCCGATTTTGCAAGAGCATTCACTTTTTCGCTCCCAACAATTCCAGAATGACATGGAATGCAAACTAATTTAATATATTCACAGATCTTCGTTGATTTTACTAAAGTTAATCCATTGTGTTGAATTATGGTTAGGGAAAAGATTAAGAGAATTTAAACTGCTTAGACAGAATAAGGAGTCTGATAATATGACATAGTTGGAAAGAGAAATATAGAATTTTGTCACCACCAGATAGAAAGCAAAAGGTTCAGCTAGGAAAATAAAATTTAAGCTATATTAATTTTTCCCGGAGACAAAGGAGTTATTGCTACAGTTATAAACTGCGATTCCAAATTTATTGTCTATTTTAGACGCATCAGTAAATAACAAAATGTGATTGGAGTAGTCAGAAATACTATTTAATTCAAAGAGATCCTTAATAGTTTTTGTAGGAAGATTTTTAGTCTGAAAATTATATTTTCTAAGTACGATGTTTAAATTAATATTATCAGAGGCAGCTTTAGAAGGAACTCTTAAAATATCTGATTCTTAAATTTCAAATTCTTCGAGCCGTTTTTTTTTTTTGTTCTCAAAGACCGAAGAAGAGCACGGGAGATTTGGCTGCATAGCATTGTTTCCCAGAAATTAACACTGGGAGATCTGGTAGAAAGAGCAAGGTTTCTAATGTACATCGTTGTAGCCAGATGGTTTTGTCTAACAGAAAGGGGTAAGACCCCTGCTTCTTTCAGAAGAAGTAGAATTGGTGACCAGAGTGGAAGACCTGTAGCAATTCTAAGAACTGGGTGGTAAATAGGATAAAATATTTTTCGGTCTGATAAGCTCGTAGATGTAAATATATCATATCAATAGTTCATGCTACTTTTAATGAAAGACTGAATAATTTGAAGTGAGTAATTAGTTTTTCCACCCCATCAATTACCTGTAGCAGCTTCTAAAACATTAATTTTCTTCTAAATAGATTTTTTTCATTTTAAAACTATATTTGAAGGTTAAGTTATTAGTACAATAGAGACCCAGAATTTTGTGTTTGGACTAAGAGATAGGTAATGGGTTGATAGTAGTTCAAAGTTTACACGAGAGATTTGGAAGATAAATCAATAATTGAAAATTTTGAGGAATCAATTTTATTTTGATTGAATTCATGATTGTAGTCTGCAGTTTTCTCTGAAGACTTTCTTGTGATGAATGAGCAGCTAAAAGTATTATGTCATTAACATAAATAAAATAGTGCATGTCATTAGAGAGAATTTCGTAAGTATCTGTCATCTAAATCATGAAAAGAAAGGGAGAAAGAACGCTGCCTTGAGGGATGCCTCTATTAGACAAAGTGGGTTGAGAAAAAGTTCCACGCAATTTTACTCTAAAACGTCTATCCGTTAAAGAATCCAATATCCAATGAGTAGCATTTCACCTGATATCAAATTGGACGATCTTATAAATAAGACCGTGTGGCCACACCGAGTCGTAAGATGTCCACAGTTGTGCAAATGATATTTTTCTCTGTGAGCATAAAACAATAATATAAGAATGAAGTATAGAAAGAACACTATCGTGGCCTCTATGAGGCATAAATCCATGATGATTTGGATGAAAATATTTGGAAAAATATATCTGATTTATATGAGAATTTAATATCATGCGTTCCATGAGTTTACATAGAACTCTTGTAAGAGGTATTGGACAATAAAAATTGACTGTAGTATCTTTCCTAGGTTTTATTATTGGAATTATTATGAATGTTTTGCAAGACGTTGGAAAAGAACCTCTTAACCAAGAGTTACGTATGAATGACAATAGGGATCATTAATCTATGTTTGACAGAGCTCTCAAAATGTTAGCTGATATTAAATTAGAACCAACTGAAGAATTTTCACATTTAGAAATCGCCAATTGGAGCTCTGAGAGAGAAAATGGATAGTTATATTCTGAAAGTTTGAACTTAAATCGAAAGGTTGTCCTTCAGTTTCAGATTGACGAGCATAAAATTTGGCAAATAAGTTAGCCTGATATACAGTATCAGAAATCATTGAAGTTTCGTCTACAATTAGAAAATGATGAGTTGATGAATCAGAAGGTCTATTTTTAAGAATATAATAAATGTCTTTAGATATACTAGCATTTGTTACAAATTTATTCCAGAATTTTCTGGAAAGGGTTAGAAGAAGCTGATGAGTTTTACAGAAAATCTTTTGTACTGTATTCATAGAGTCTAATTAAGAGAACTTTTGATGGATAGTAATGGTATAAAAATCATCCCGATCTGCACCAAGTACAATATTAACCAGGCTTCTCCCGACCACATTTTGTATTGTTTTGAGCTTTCTAGGGAAGACATGTATCTAAGACCGTTACTCGTTATAGATTTTTTAAGAATTAGTGGTGGCATCATGGATCTGGTCTAGCTTTCCGGATCAATTGGAGGTTTGAAACAACAACAACTTCAAGAGAGCTTATTGCTTTTCTCAAAAGTTTCCTTTTTTTACCCGAAAGATAGCAACATTCTGATGTCCAGCATGAAGGATATGACTTAAACGGAAATTCCTTTTTTCCTAAATTTATCGAAATAGTTTCTGCATACAACTTGGAATTGTTCTACAGAAACTAGTCCGTTATTAGCAATTTGAGTGTTCATTGAATTTAAGAAGCCAGTCCATAAAATTTTATTGCGGAAAAACCTTTCTAATAATTGTTATTGTAGATTATGAGATTTGTTTGAACAGGAACATGATCACTACTATAACTATCTTAACTGAATGAGAAAGTACCAAGTGCCGAACTTCGTACATTAAAGTATTCAATTATTTAATGAAGGATGAATATTTGATAAAACACTATGAAACCAAGAACTTAAATACTTACCGCGTGAAACGCATATATTTACTAAAATAAGAGATTATTTGATAGTTCATTGAATTTAAGAAGCCGGGAGAGTCTTCAGGATTTTGAAGCAGGGACTGAGCAGATTTGTCAGCAGCAAAACGCATACCTCCACCTCGGCCATCTTGCCTACCTAATTGAATTATTGTTTTATAACAAATAGGAAAAACGTCAGAAATTTTAAGAAACGCTTTTCTGAATTAATGTGACATCGGATAGTTGAAAATACAGAAATTTCACAATCTGGCTTTTAGATAGAATGCTTCTTGCCTTCCAAGAAATTAAATTGAACTTTAAATAAAACAAAAAACCTAAACAGTTACTAAAAATCAAAAAAGTGCTCTTGTAGTAAAAAATATTTTTTTAATTTATGATTTTTTTTGCATTTTTTTCCTGGCTCAATTCTTCAATGTTAGGCTCTGCATATTTAATACATTTGGTTGAGAAGACTTCATAATAGGGATCATCTCGGGATATATAAGTTGTTAATTCACAGAGATAGTTGACTTATCTTTCTTGAGTGGTTAGATCTTGCACTACTCTTTCTTGGAGGAGATCTAGCAACTAATCTAGCTGGATTTGAGCATGTTTCCAAGTATTCTTTCATGAATGAGAACATTTGATGAACATTTGATCTTGTCTAGCCTGTATCTTAAGTATTTTTTCTTCAAATATAGAAGTCTTCAAACATAGAAAATCAGTCACTGCTTTTATAACAATATCAGTTATTTCAATTTGATTCGTCGAGAAAGGAAGATGACTTTTAGTTACACCTGTTTTTAAATAATTATGATAACGACTTCTCATCTCAATAAATCGAAGGGGGTTCCTGCTTTTAAAGTGTAAGAATTTTTTATTCTTCAAGTCTTGTAGGTCAGGAAATGTCATTACATGCATGATTTTCTTGACAGTTTACATTTAGGTGTTTCATTGGCACAGTAAGAGTCTTTATGGAATGCTACATAGTTTTTACATAGGAAGAAATCTTATTTGTACTTTATCATTGGGTGAAAGTATTTATAGCATTTTCCGCATTTATGAACGTTATCAATAAAAGGAGAAATTTGAATGATGGAATAAAATAAGTAAATAGTTTGAAGTAAATAATTTCCAACAAATCCAAAATATTTTAGATCTGTTATTTAGAATTATTTTTCGTAAATCTTTGTACGCCTAATATCGTTAAACCATTTTGCGAAATTTCTTCAGCAACCAGATGTAAACGTCTACATTTATTTCTTTTATAAGAAATCTTCAAGATACGTATTCAGATTGAAACATGGCATTAACATATACTCCAAGAAGGTTGGTTATCTTACTTATTTCTACAGCTGTATCTGGTCAATTTGTTTCGAATAGAAGTTTACTTTTACGGGTGTGTTGAATTTGCTTTATTTTCTTATGATTCTTTACAAGTTGAATTATTTCTTGCTTTAAATTGTAATGATTTTTTGGAATAGATGCAGTACCATCAGTGGGAGATAGGAAAATGAAGAACTTAGTATTACCATTTTCCATGGCTAAAACTGGATTAGTTGTAGAATAGAATCTTCAAAATACAATAATATTTGAGTGTTTATTTTTAGAATGCACAAATCGCAATCCATATAAATCATTCCAGTCTTTGCTTTGGTTATTTTTAATCTGTAATAAAAATAAGATACAAAATGAAAAAAAACAAAAATGAATAAATAAAAAATATAAATAATTAAAATAAAAAAAAAAACAAATATACTCGACCTCAGTCAATCGATTACTAAACTAATGCCAGACGATAATTTCAATACGAAAAAAAGAGAAAATGTGTTATTGAAAACTTTAAATAATGACAAAATTATTAGAGCTGAAAACTAATGTATTTCGCAATATAGAACAATCCGCCATTTTTTCCTAAATTAATAATTCCAGTATTTGTGAACAAACTTTTTTGAATCTTAAGACTATTGCCTTGCTTATGTCAATATTAAAAATTGTCTATTAATTAATATTGCTGCAATAATGCAAATAAATTTGTAACTTATGGTCTCAAATAGTTCATTGAATTTCTTAAAATGTTTTTTTTTTATTTTTAATTATCTATCCGTACAAGAACAAATTTTTGCATTTGAAACAGCGTTTAGATCAAAAGAAGTAAATAGTTAATATTATATTTTCAAAGAATACTTTTTCCTGAAATAATGGTATACACTTTTCCTTCTAAGAAATGATTCACTGATATGTTTTAAAACATAACAATCATATATTACCAGTATAGAATATATTACCTATATAGAAAAGGAATTTTTAGAGTTTTTGAAATAAAACATTTTTATTGCAATATTTTGCACTTTATAAACTTCAAGAAATCAATAATTAAAATGAAGCACTTCAGAAACTCAAGAATTTCTCCTTTTTTTTCTTCTTCAGTGAAACATAAAATATTTATGATAGCTTTTAAGGACATACTTAATGCGCTTATATTTTAAATATTCTGAAGTGAACTTCTTTTATATTTTAGAATCTTTTATAAGAAAACGATCTTAAGTGATGTGTAAATAAAATCCTTTGAGCACAAAAATTCTAACGGCTCAGTAATGGAACATCCTAACAACTGCAAAAGAATTTGCTTTACTTTGAAAGTCTTAATTAAATTAAACTTCCCAGTAACTTCCCTCTTTTTTTCTCGACAAACTTTCACTGATTTCTCTGCCGATGCTTAAAATAAACACACTTCTGAGTAAAACAAAAACAAAATTAACCACTCAGATGTCAATGATAGTTCCAAGAATCTAGAGTAAACTTCTAAGTTTAACCAAATCCTTTTGTAATTAAAAATATTTACCTTTATGCATTAAGTTGTTTGTTTCTGACTCTGCATTAAGTAACTAAAAATAACTTAAAATAAATGAGATTATCATTTACTTCTAGAGATATGTGTTTTCTCAGAGAAATTGTAAGGATAAAAGGTGTTATAACTATGTACTAATAACGAAGATCAGCATTTATAAATGATTTATTTGATTCCTCTGAAATTAAATGATTTCTTCAAAATTTTTAATTCAGTTATGCCTTATTGTCACGCAATCCAACGTCTTCTAATCAAGAAATCAATTTTCTTACTCTTTACTATTTATGAAATATATATATATATATATATATATATATATATATATATATATATATATATATATATATATATATATATATATATATATATATATATATATATATATATATATATATATATATATATATATATATATATATATATATATATATATATATATGTATATATATAAATTATAGTCATCAAAGTATTTCATCTTAAAAAGTATAATATATCAAGGTATACTTAATTAATGCGAACTTATTCAGAACCATATAGTACCTATGTGGCAAATTGGATCTTGATAAAATGATAGTATATATGTTGTAAGAAGTCTGAGAAAGCAATATAAAAATTAAAATTAATTCTAAATTTGACCAACACATGGCAAAATTCCAAAAATTCCTTATTAATAATATACAAAATTACATTTTAAAAGTGTTCTAACTATACAAAAACCCATAATGAGATCAAATTGCATAAATCTTTGTTTATCATGCTCGTACAAAAAAAGAGCTCATTTCGCTATTTAAAAAAAAAAAAATCTGAACAGCAACAATATCTTAAGTGCTAGAGTATCGTAATTTACAAAGTTTGAAAAAAATTATTCTTAAGGGTATGAAAAATTAACTATAGAATGTGATGAAATTGTAGATTTTTTGTACTGCAAGGAGGGGGATATAAAAGTTCTGCAAATGAAATGGCTGAATAATTTCAGTGCAAATGTCTTTAAAAGATTCCAGTTTGAGTTATGTTTAGTAAGCTTTTAGTTGGTGTTAAGTAAGCTAGTGATTATTTGTTCAGAAGTTATCAATAACTTGGTGAATAGTCGAACCCCTTTGTTGTTCATTTTAAAATATTATAATAAAAGGTATCCTCACAGGATGGCAATCCATATAAAGAAAAACGGTATAGACCTGGTAAAAATATTGATCTCTCGAAGTCATCAAACGTAGTTTGATTTTGCTTTCCATATTTTAAGAACTGTGGTTAATGACAATGGGTGTTGGAAAATTATATGGTAAAAAGAGGTGAACTTTTTCTAGATGAAATCGTAAATCTTCGAAATTGACATATATGTATTACTTTCACTATCTGCACAAACAACAGTCTGATTAGATGATCACATGGTATAGATTTAATTCCGATTTATCATCGGATCATTTTCTTTTAAAATCTTACTCATCTAGATCCAAAGATATATTCTGTCATGAGTTAACTGCATAATGAGTTCTTGACAGCATGCTTTCCTTCTTTGCAAGAACGGTAACATTGGTAGTCCCTCGGTGCTATCAATAGACTCTAGAGAGGCTCTCCCCATGTGGTGGGTAATTGAAAACCTTCACTGTTTATTCAGTAGATAATCAAAAGGAAATAAATTACCGACCACTGACAAACAGGTAGAAGCCCGATTTATCCGAGGCAATGGTACTTATTTTTCCAGGAGAAGTTACGAATTTTAAAAATAGAACATCAATTATGTGCTAATAATGCAACCAGGATTATCACCAGGACTAATTCCAGACTTCGAAACCAACACTTCTGTGGAATGTGCATAAATATAACCATCACCAAATCTTACAAATTATGTCTGGACTGCCCTGAGGAGGATTTCAACCCGAAATATATTTTTAGCTGCCCGTCCATCATAATAAGTTTATAGGCTACTGATGATTTTCCCTTCTAGGGAAATTCTCTTTATAATGATAAAATAGTACACATTGCAAAAGCAGTGATTTATGCACTTGGAGTAACTTGACTTGACTTGAAAGGGATACAACATCAACCAACCAACTTTGGTAATCGACTATCTTCAGGCAACTAATGACATTGGATATCAAGGTAAATTTTTACAATTAGGAAAGAACCACATAATAATAAATCAAGTGTAGAATTTTTTATGCATATTTAAAAAAGCAAACGATTAGGAAAATTATTTCAATTATATTTTATGGTATCATGTCTTCAATATCCTAAGATGTTTAGTATCAAGTTTATTTAGTGTCTGCTGCGTAAATTACCGTACAAGGAAACATTTTCTGGATAGTAGTCCATATTCAGTAAAGTCTCAAGGAATAAACCAGGTAGCTAAATAGTAAACCCATTATTTAAAGGCTGAAACATCCTCTTTAAAGCATTATATTCCAGATTTTATCATGGCTACCATTAATTAACAGGAGATGGATGTTGCACTCTTGCGTTCTGCATGCCCATCTGGCAGAGTGATTGCTTGGATGTTTTCTCTCTTACAAGAATAGAATGTTGTTCATTATTCATGGAAATACTTCCGGAAAGTATTTTAGTGTCTTACAATAAGTACAGTTTTTAGATAATCTATTTCGTGGATCCAAAACACTAATCCAGCTAGAAGGAGAATGCAAATAAATATACAATACTGATTTTATTTCTCATTACTTACAGGGGCAAGAACTGACAGTTGTAATACATTTTATCATGATTTTGTTTACTTCACTAAAAATTTATTTAGTTAACATCAAATTTTGAAAAGATTTTAAGCTGAAAAAATATGCTCTTATTGTGCAAAGAAATATTTTTTGAGAAAAACCAATTTTAATATCGCAATGGTGTAAAAATTCAGTTGTATATTTCGATCAAAAGAATAAAAGCATTGTATGCAACAATATCTGGCAACGTTTCAGATACGACATGTGAATGACGAATCTAAAATAACGAATTTTTAATATTTTCAAATATAGCGGAGTATTTATGATCACAATATTAATCAAGAGGAATAAAATTGGCTAGTCATAAAATTAACTCATGGTAACACAACAATGATAACAATTGATGAAACAAATCATATCGCAAATTTATTTTCTTTAATAATATGATATAGATACTTTAATCTTAAAATAAAATGATTACTTATGCTTACTTAGTTTGTTACAGATATTTTTATTCTGGATTGTGTTTCTCAACTCAATATTTACATTTTTCGTATAACAGGTAACATTACTTTAATTGTTATATTATCCAACTAACGTTGTTCCACTCAGACTAAAAACACTAACAAGAATATATAACCATATGCTATAATTTTTTGAAATAAAATTAAGTATAAATATCTAAGTAAGGGTGTTAGACATTTAAAATAAAATTAAGAAATAAGAAGTATAAAAAAAAAGAATCAAATTTAGAAAAATACGCAATGATGACAGAAAAATCATTATAATTTTTTTCTCATGAAAACAGATAAATTTTAATGTTAAAATTTACAATAATAAAAGAAATTAAAAATTTGAAAACTGAAAATAAAATATAAAAATAAACATTTACAGTTGAAAAAGGGAAATAGAAAAATATGATTCGAATAAATATGCAAAAGCAAAAAACGGAGAAGAGTAAATGAATATTTATATTTTTAAATGCTTATATATATATATATATATATATAAATATATATATATATATATATATATATATATATATATATATATATGTGTGTGTGTGTGTGTGTGTGTGTGTGTGTGTGTGTGTGTTTATATATATATATATAATATTAATATATATATACACATGTATTTCTGACCGAGGACTTTGGGTGAAGTTGGGTGAAGATGTTTATGTCCCAGTTACGTGGTTTATTCCCTAAGCATTCTTGGTACCTTGGTAGGTAGTTTATCTCGATCCATTGAATAAATGAAGAGCCGGATGGACCTTACCCAGAATCGGACCTATGCCTAAATAAGTGACATGCAACCACAAAATCATTAGGAATAGAAAAATATCGAAACACCCGCTCTAAGTTCTAAATATTAATTAAGATTTTACTGTTTAATCTAAAAATAAATAAGCTAATTTCTAGGCTTTTTTTTACATCTAGACATACAATGTAACTAAAAGTAATATATTATCTATTTTTAAGGAACTCCTGTTAAAATTCCTGGATCTTGATTGTTCATAACTTTGATGCATATCAAATCTCCACTGTGCGGAGAGAATGGCTCTTGGAAGAGTGGCTGCAAATGCTGAGCAGTGTAAGGGGAGACAGATTATTAGCAACTTCTTGGAACTTAGAATCGAACCTATCTAAGAGAATACATGCTCTGTAACTGCTTACGATAGCTACTTCCTTGATTAATCTATCATTTACATTTTTACTTAAGAAAACTTTATAACGATTTTTGATTTAAATATTTTTAAATTTTTTTTTTAAAATACTGTTTAATTGCTATAATATATCATGACTTAAAAAAATGAAAGTGATGTAATTTCTTCTGGTATTTTATTTCTAGAATTTGTTTTTAAAATAAATTTAAAAAAAAAAAAAAAACATGGCCATTGCGTCTTTTTCTCATTGATATTATAGGTTTCCTTTTTATTTAATGGTTTGTCAAATTCCACCAAATATGCTGTAAATGATTGCCTTAAGAGGGGTAAATTTTTTTTATAATTAAGCTTCATCCAGAATTAAATTTACAATATTTTTAAATATATTCTCTGCCATGGGTGCAGTTTGCCCATTTTTGGACCTTTCACCATGAAAAACAAATTAATCACTGTGCCGGATGGTATGTCCTTCCAGATAGGAACGTTACTTCTCTACACCATTAACTATTAAAATTAATCCCAAAGTTTAAGGTATTTACTGAATTCATTACAATTTTAAAAGCCCTGCGGCTTAGTGGTAGTATTTCTCACTCCAAAGGTCCGAAGTTCGATACACAGGCTGGGCAGAGTCTTTTCAGCAATTTCATCCCTTCAGTGCATCTATAAAGGGAGTACTTAGCATGATTGGGAATTAAAAACTGGGAGTTTCGATAGGGACCTAACAGGGACATATGTTTTGCACCCAAGGGCCTCTCGGTCTAGAAAAAAGAGATTAGCACTGTATGCCTTGGTCCACATAAACTGTCGTGACACAAAATTTAGTTCATTACAGTTTTAGAAAGAAAAGATTACAATTTTGTGACTTTTTTAATTGAAAAAATATTTTGTCCGTATGCAAATACATTTTTGAACATTTCACCGAACCCTGAATAGTGTTAAAAGAAATTAGCAATGAAGATGTTGCATTTTTTTCTGAAGAGAATGCCTTGTTATATTTTTCTCACAAATATTCTAAAACATATTAGTTTTCTCAAAAAATAATATCTGAAGCCATCCTCTTGCTCATTTTATTTTAATATTTCTCTGTAAATTACTTAATTATTATTTCATATTTCACTCTTCATTGTATTAAAATTTTATTTTTAATTAGTAAATGTAAAGTTTTCATTAGAACTCATAACTTTAGATTGTAAAACAACATTCAGTTTACTTAATCGAGTGATATATTTCGCAACAAAGCAAGTAGAAATGAAAATTATGCATTTTATAGTCCCTATGATATAGAAGAAACTTCTATACTCCAGAGTTCCAGAGAAGCCACTGAGCTACTTCAAGAGAAACTAAGAATACAGAGCTGCACAAAACACTGTAGAGATTCTCATGGTCTTCAAATTTTGATTCATAAATATATATATGTATATATATTCTAATTTCAAATCTCTCTATTTCATTCGAGATAAATTTTCAAGAGCCACAATTTATTTTACCTTGTATCCTTTTATGTTTTGTATATTTTAACACCTTGTTCTAGAAGATGTCTTTCATAAGGACATCTTTGTTTTGTAATGGCTCTTATTAACTTTCTATTTAAATTCTTTTAATGAACCAAACTCTGTACAAAGGTGCAAAACAAATATGAAATTTATATTTTTTTATGAAATGTTTTGGTTTGTATAATCTGCTAATATGGAAAATATAAAATTATAAATATTCCTTGTGGCATAAGGAAAATTACTTTTATAAAGCCTTTATTAGTTTTCCATTATTGGTATATTTAGAATATTTGAAATTTTGGCTTGGTTTGTATTTATTGTAGATATGCTCATTGTTTGACCTTTAAAAGGGAATTTTTTTTGTCCCAAATCAATCTATTTTTAAGAATCATTCGCCATGTATACGATTCTGGCATTGTTTCTTGAACATATTCTAATTTACAATTTGAACATCATTTTAAAGCTATTTTATTATAATACGTATAATTCAATCGATGAAATATATTATTACCCAGTATTTTATATAGTTCTTTGTACTATTTCAGAGTAGATAAATAAAAATATGATACAACATGCATCCACAAGAGATAATAAAAATTGAAATATAATTTTCACAGCTCACACAATTATGAGGCAGTTTGAGTAAAATTCTAATATTTTTAAATTAGAATGCAAACACAAAATCAAGCTATTATCACGGATTAGAATAATACAGAAAAAAATTTACTTATGAGAGTAATATTGAACTGACTATTTTAACAAAAAATAGTTTGATTTTTAATCCGTTTGGTAACACATTTTTCTTCTAAAAGTAATTTTATTTTTAGGGGGGAAGAAACGTAGTACATAATAACATTTTACAATGTTTGGCATAACAACATTTTTATGTTGGAGAAGAAAAGAATAAACAATAGCATATTTCATTATTGTTTCTTTTTAATTACATTCAAATTAACTATTAAATGACACATTTGTGTTAATTGATTAACCCATTTCTGAATTAATAAAAATATGTTCGCTCTTTCGCTTATTTTACTTTAAGCTGTCTGCACATGTTATGCACAGAAAAATGTATTCATGAAAAAAAAATAGTGATTGTTCAGGTAAAAGAAAATGACTTTTTAAAAATATGTTGGTCCTTAATTACTTTCCTAAAGTTTTGTTTTTTCTTCTTTTTTTTTTTTTTGACTTTATGCTATGCTTTGTATAAGCTTTTAATTAATGTAAAAATAATAAGAAAATACATGTAAAATTTAATTGTATCTTCAATATATTTTTGTGAATATCCAGTGTAAGTTACCTAATATTTAGAATATTTTTTAAACTACAAATAACTATATATTTGCTTATACCAAAGTAATTTTCTACTTTTAAACGACGAATAACTTTCTTTTGTTCAAAAATTGATAGTAATAGATTATTTTGTTTCTTATGTACTATATATTCATGTATGTATAAATTGCATTCATTTATTATATAAACCTATCTAGGAATGTTTATTTTTTCGCAAAGCTATTTAATGTATTCATTAATTTATATAAATTTACCATGAATTTATACACATAATTACATTTTCATGAATTATGAACGCCTTTTAACAAAAAGCATTATTTTTAATGCAAATAAAAATGAAAAATTAAATTAACATTTAGCCTCAACAGCAACTAAATTTAGCTATTCCTGTAATCGAATTCTAAGCAATTTTTATGAATAATTAGAACCTCAATTACGTTTTCTGAAATATTTACCGGTAATAAATTCAGGTTTGTCTTTCATGCAATGTTTGTAAATAAATATTTGCAGTTCAATAACAAATACTAGATGTAATTTTATCATGACTCCAAGAATTACTTTATAAATAATTTTATTGTTGTATAAATTTCTTTACAATTAATTACCTATAATTAAGAAGAAAATTAATTTTAGTAATTTAATATACTTTCAATTTTATAAATGTTGCAAATTTTACCTTAAATACAAACATCTAGGAAATAAATTTTCCAACAAACAAATTTAAATGAAATTTATTTGCAGACTCATAATTTTTTTTTCAAAAAAAATTCGTTGTTAGTCTCACATTGTTTTCTTATAACGTTGAAAAACTTGCCAAAGGAAGTTAAATAATTACATTTATGATTTCAAAAATTCAATAAATATGTTTATTTGATATTCAAATATTCTATTTAATTGAAATAACTTTGAAATTAATGTAAGACCTTTTAAAAGTGTTAAGAACAAATAACACTGTCTTATGCAAATTTATATTAAATAATTCTAAAAATTCTAAAATACTGGAACTATTTTCTAAAAAATAATTTGAGAAACAAGAAAAATAATAATTCCACTAAAGTACACACATGCTCTGTCAAAGTTGGTTAATATACATTACTTGTAATTATATAATTTGATTCGATAAAAACAGTTCTGTCTATAAACATTTTAAGAAAGTTTTGACTAAAATTAATATGTAATTCATTCTTGGAATTTCATTTGCTGACTTCATATTCTTTTATGATTTTAAAATATTCATTGTGAAATAATAATAGGTTGTTGTTGCTCTCGTGTGCCAGGTAGGCTGGCAAATTGGGTTACCCTGCTCCACTTTTCCAACTGAACCGTATTTGGTGTGGAATCCGACTTCTTCAGTACACACACATGCCATAGGGACTTGTTTATAGGGTAGGCAACCATTCACACCTCATTTACACACAAGGAAAGGAAAAAGACAGGATATATATGGAGAGAGTACATATGACCGAACCGGGATTCGAACCCATTACCTCCCTATACGTAGTCAGATATGCTGACCACTAGACAAGTTGGCCGGCAATAATAATGGGTAAAACAGTAATTTAGAATATGTGAAATTTAATTTAATATGAATTTATTATAAAAACATTAGCTAAATAATACTGAAAATCATTGCACGGTGGGCTTAGTAAGTTAGATTTTAAATATCAAAAATATTTCCTTTTCGTATATTTGTTCTAAAATTATAAGGTTAGCTTTTTTTTAATTGAATTTCATAGAAGATTAAGTAAAATTAGGGAAACCCAAATTCCTTAAAAGTTAAGGAAGAAGATATTTAGATTACATTAGACAAAGCAACCTTAGATTGTGGTGAAACAATCAGGGTTGCTAGATTTGACTCTTTCTCTGTGGAAAGACAAAGAATAAAATAAAACACCGTTTTTTGCAGTCCATGTTTCGTATATTTCGAGATTTTCAGGAAAAACTTAAAATATGTTTTTCATACTTAAGAGAGTTTAAATTATAGTTTGAGAAATGAGAATGGTACTACATATTGTTTTGTTGTGAAATTACCTTCAGCGTTATAGATTAAAGGCCAACAATTGCTCATAATTCATTTATAACAATTGCTCATTTTAATGGTGATTAAAAGCACTTTTGTATTTTCTAAGTTCATGGATATAAAGACGCTTTTGGATTCATTTTGCTTCAATTCCAGTGATAAATTTTTATTTTAAACAATGACTTTGTTAATTTTAGATTTGCTGACAAATATTAATGCAAAGATTTATCTCCATAAATAATTGTTCAAAAGTCACGAAACCATGAAGAAAAATTAACACAACTTCTGTTGCATTGATAATGTCACTTTTTCATGAGTAAAAGTTTTAATAAATGAAATCATTGTAACGTATTTTAAATAGCATTTGTTCTCTTCTTATAAAATTAGCTTGTAAATTTCCGATCTATATTATTGTTATTCTATTTACCACAATAGACACAACTTATTTAAAATTTATTGAGTAATTGAAGCAAATTTCTAATTCAAACACATTTAGAGAAATATGAAAAATTAAAATATACTTAAAACATGCTTTGAGCAAATTAAATAAAGTAAATGCTAAGTGTGTTTATTTTCAAAATATACTGACTGAAACCCATCGCAGGCATTCACTTTGTTATTTTGATGGTATTCTATATAATAACCAAGTCATTAACGGAATTCACATTTTCTCAGAATTAGTTGACGCCAATAAAATAACACAACTCTATAAAACAATTAATATGCAGTGATCCTATCAAGATGATACATTATGAATTAAGCAAATACAGGACTCATTCTGTTTCTACTCGTGAATACCTTCTTTCTCAAGCAAATTCTCAAGTTCTTTGAACAAGACCAGGAACACATTGGGAAATAACACAATGAAATATGAGTACTTAAATTCAGCAACATACATTTAAAATTCTTTAATTCCAATTCTGGAAAATACCGTCCAGTTAAATTTATATATTAATTCATCTGGCTTAGTAATTTATTTAACTGATGCAAATTCAATATCATTAATTAATGTAAATGTGCAAAGAGGCATTTAACACTGGAATATATTAACTATGTGACTTTCAGATTTTTGAGAACAAACATAGAAATATAAATGATTTGTGCTGTACAGTGCAATGTGTCAACTATGGAAATCCATTCCTATATTTAACTTGGATGTATAAAAAGACGCTATAAATTAATAATAAATTATAACCAATATTATTTTTCAATTACTGAAAGATTTGGTGAACTACAATATCATTGTTCTTCACCAGATTTTGGGGTATCAATTATCTACCAAGCCAATATTGAATAGGAACCATTTTTTGTACATGTTGATATTCTGTGGAACGTGTTATGTGACAATATCGCTGAAGGCAAGCATTAACTTGTTGGAAACCACAATTTAAATTTATAGTTTATAACTTTTTTATGCAACATGTTTTACTGAAAAAGTTTTATTCAGTAAAACATGTTGCATAAAAAATCTAGTGTGTAAATTTTAAAATAGGATGTGGTGTACAAACAGGAAATAACTCTTGCAATCACAGGAAATAGTGACCTAGACTATAATTCCAGGGATAGATCTACTATGCTTAAGCCCTGCCAGCCTATCTAAAGAAGTTTACCTGCACTCCTTCTAAATAACATATAATCCTCACAGGCATTAGGGCAGAGTCATCTTTCAGCATGAAACACAAAAGATCTCCACTCTGAACTTCACAGAAGTGTAGTCACTCACTGTTGAAGTCGAAAATAGCAGTAGTTTGAAGTCAGGGGATTACATTCTTCGAGCATCTGATTCGAAAGTATCCTTGAAGTAACAGATTCTTGAAAATAGCTTTGTGTTGCTATGGCACTTATTCTAGCTCAAATTTTTGCTTCAGACGTATAACAATGCATCACGGCCATATATTGTGCAAAATAGAGTATATTCTCAGTAGAAATACTTTATTGTTGGGAACACGATTTAATTGAGGTAATTCATACATTTAACCTATATTCCAAATCAGACAATAATTTCCTGACAAATCTTTTTGGTATATCAAAGAACTTAAATTCCCATTCTTGTGAACTTACTATAATATCTTAATGAAATTGCGTGATCTCTTGATGCTTTATTTTCTTTTAAGGTTTTTAAAGGTGTTTATGATCAACATCAATACATTAACTCAATTTTCAACGATACATAACATTTTAGCAGAATGTGATTAAATCAACGTTAATTCTACTTCATTGAACTACTATAACACTTAAATTTCAACATGAATATTGAACAATGTAATTTTTCAGAAATATAAACTGTATACCACATTTCAGTTGACCTTTACAGCTCCTTTTTACAAAGTTTTCATATTTCTACTAATGTTTTACCGCATCTTTAGAATTAATTTCTCTTTTGATTCGGTTTGAACATCTTGACAGTTCTTCACAACTAGAAAAAATCAATATTCTTGTGTCTGCAATCATATAATTTTATTTCCCTTTTCTATGTTAATCATTGAATACGGTATTCAAGCTCTTTGATTTCTTTTGAAATTTTCCCTCTCAATTTATTCTAATTGTTTCTATGATCTCTATTAGATGATTCCATTCTTCTGTTAGAAATAATCTATCGTTAAATTCTTCGACATGAATTGTAAATTTCCTTGTTACATCACGAGAAGCATTCTATTCTTAGAAATCGATATTCTTTTTCTATAAATTCAGAAAAATGTCTTCATAGTTCACTGCTACTGATAATAGAAAGATGCTGTAGGATAAAACGTAATTGGAGTGAAGTAACTTGATTTCTTGCTACACTGAATTTCAAAATTAATCATTCGATCTTCATATTAATGTTATAAATTATATAAATTAAATATTGGTTTCTGGAGAGTATTACTTACAAAAGTCAAATTCTAATTTAAATTTAGTCTAACAAATCCTTTTTGTATATAACAGCAATTATTAAAATTGTATTAAAGAAATTTATATTTAAGTAATTATGAACATTATAAAAAATCTACTACTAATAACTTGATTGCAAGAAAAAAATATTTTTTTTTAAATATAGTTCAGTAATATCGTATTTATTTTAATTATGTATACTTATTTTGATTTAGAGTTTATATTTGAAAAAGTTTTATTCTTAATTGAATTATAACTTAACATTTAATGAATATTCATTCAAATTAAATAACTGAGTTAATGTCAATAATTAATTGTATAATCATTTACATTCTCAAGCAATTCTATAAATTTTAATAAAATGGTATCCATTTTAAAAAAATGCAGTTACTTTGTTCCGGAGTTAACTGCGTTAGAAAAATATAAGATCACCAAAACTCGTATATTCTATAAAAAATAAATTTAACTTAGTTTAAAAGTCTTCTTCTAATGCACACTCAATCAAATGACATAATTACATTAAATATTATTGGGATTAAGAATGTAATCACTAATATTCTTAACCAGTGAACTTTATTTCATTAAATTGCAATAATTTAAAACATGTGTAATATATTTTTCATCATACTGAAATTTATAGAATAAACTAAGATTTCAAAAAATCTTCTTTTCAATAAATGTATAATTGCAATGTCTTCTGTTGAATATTAAATGAAACTCAATAGCAAAGATTATAATTCTGAAATCGATGATTATTCGGAATAATCATCGGTAAATATCGATGATTATTCGGAAGAAATAATCATCGATATTTACTTCCGAAATTCTCCAATTTTAATAATTTATAATATTAAAATTGCATATATTCGAAAAAATTTGTTATCCTTCTTTCGAAACTGAATTCAGTAAGCTTATATATATTTTAAGAGAATACATTTACACAAGTCTTCATTGAATGAGATCAATAAAATACTCCTTTCAGAAATCTCATACAAATTAATAACTTCAGAACATGTTTTACTGCAAACTAAATGAAAAACAAAACATTTACATAAAATAATTCCTCCAAAAGTTAAGAAGATAAACATTTTGAAAACTTCTGTACGTGGAGAAATTTTTCAAACATTAAAGACATGAATATGATATTTGTTCATATTATTCTTTTAAAATATCTATATGTATATTTTTTTTAAAAGAATAATATAGACAAATATATAAAATATATATATATATATACATAATATTATTCAAGTATAAGTAATTCATATATGTCCGTGCAACTTGAAAATATATCATTTGCTATTTATGCTGTTATTTATTAAGCAATTTTATACATTTCCTTAAGCATAAAATAATTGTCATCTATGATCTGATAGGATTCGTTTTAAAATAAATTTTTATAAGAAGTACAGTTTCCAGTTTTATTATTAATTTTTCAATGCAAATATATTTCTTAATTTATTCATTTAATAGAAAACACAAAAAAATATTTTTTTCGCGCATTCAATCATTATTATATAATAATTGCTTATAGAAGTTCAAATATACTTATGTTTGAAATACTTTTTACGTTCTTTAAACATGTCATGTGTAATATGAAAATAATTACACAAGCCTCCAAATGCTAACGAATAACATGTTTTTTGAAGATCCCTATAGAAGGACGAAGCTAAAAAACTTGTTTAAATTTATGTGTGATAGTTGCCATCTTTCTGGTAGAAAAGATATATATATATATATATATATATATTCTACCAGAAAGCAAGCATAAGGCTTTCGTAATTTTGTGCGTGTGTTCATTATTTTATTTATTTTTTACTCTTGTACTATATACTTATGCTTGATTTTTGTTGGCAATATTTAATTGGGCCCTCAATATCTGAGAGAAATCGTTTGCCGATTCGCTTAGGGAGGGGGTGATTGCATTCCTTGAAATGGGGATGTCACAACCTGATAGTGTTAGGCACCGTAATGTGTCTCACAGTGCTGTTAACGTCTCTTGTTTCATTATCAAATCAAAACTTGTATGTTTAGAAGATATGTTCCTGACAGACCATGAGCAGACTAGCAGAAGACCGTTTTATTGCTGTTTCTGACCGAAGAAGAAGCATTTCTGTGCCACTACTTGTTGCAGACTATTATGCATCAACAGAGAGAAGAATATCGTTGAAATCAAATCAATATAGTAGATGTCTTAAAAGTCAGTTTTTAAAGTGTAAACTTTTCCACAACTTATTTTATTTATCTAAAATAAATAAATTTGGTTTTACTGTGGTTTATTTCCTTGATACTTTTTAATGAATTATTTGAAGAACATCAGTGTTAATTTAATTAAATCTATAACATTAAACAAATTATTTTTCCTCTAAAATTAATTATAATAATAAAAATAATTTTGAAAACTATTTCATCTTTTCAACATTAATGATAATAAACTTTTTCAAATTACCTACAGATTTTATTAAAATTAAAAGTCTATTAAGCATCTTTTAAATGAAACTTTATAATTTCAATTAATTTTGATGGTTTGGTATATAAAAATTTAGGTATGCAGACTTTTTATCGATGTTTATTACAAAAATAATTGCAAAAGTTTTTAAATTATGAATTTTCTAAGCTAAGTTACATTCTAAAGGTGATGATATACATCAGTGTTTCAATTGTAGTGATTTTTTTTTTGTAGTCATTGATTTACAGCCAGAGATTTTATTTGTACCTTTATGGCATGGGCTATAAATGTTTAATATTTTCATTTCAACAAATGCTAAAATTTTTGTCTTAATTGAAAAGAAGACTATATTATTTTATTTTATTTATTTAATTCAAAATACTATTTTTAATTAACTTATAACAATTTCATTTCTATAATACATGTGAAATGCATTCATGTCACTTTTATTCCTTTAATAAATCTTAACTACTGTCATTAAATTATGGCAACAAACGGAATTTTATGATATTTTGATTGAGATACGTTAAATGATTAGACGCATTAATCATAATCGAAGTAATTCCATAAATGTGTGGCTTCAATTAGAGTGTTTCTCGTACATTTCGTATAATTTAAGCCAAAATATATAAAAGTTGTACCATTTGCATTGAAGTACCTGGATGGAAATACTCTAAATTATTCATGTGTCGGGTAAAGGTTAACTATCCCGTTGAGTTGAGTTGCAAATATGTATTCGGGAATCGTTTGTAATCTCTCGTTTGTCACTGGCTCCCGAAGCTTAATTTAAAACCATTTGTTATAATTGGATTACGTCTGTTACAGCGATAATAACTTCCTGTGTACGTATCGTAGGATTTGGAAATGGATTACAATAAAATATATTTGTCAGTATAATCCCCACTTCAGTTACTTCAGTGAAATTTCGGTAACAATTTAAAACTAGCGAAGGATATCAGGATGTCGTTAATGCTAATAGGGCCAATGTTGTGAGTAAGTTTATAATTTGGATAAATAAGCATTCTGTTAAATACATGTTTGCTTAGTCAATGGCGATAAGTTAAATATGTATCAGGTATTATGCTTAAAAGGAAAACATTTAATTTAATTTATGTATATTTACAATGTCTTTTAAGTTATTCTATTAAATTAAGATCGATGACATTATATTGATAGTATTAAAGCTAATTAAATTTAAAACCGGGCAGATAACTTTTATTGCTGTAAATAAGTCAAAACTGAAATCAAAACTCTGAATTATTTACCATTAAAATTTGAAAAAAAATGGCCGTAAACGTAATGAAATTTACTATCAAAAATTCGAAAGTAGTTATGAATTTATAAAATATTAAAATTAATATTAATCAATATATTATAATCATAGTATAAATAATTTCTTGCGATGAAATGTTTAAAATTTAAAATAAATTTTATTTTTTGAAAGTATATACATTTCATATCATGTATTAAGAACTTTAAGTTTAAAACCCTTTATATAAAACTACAATATTTTCAATCTAATTGTTTCATAAAAATTATATTATATCGCAATAAATTTCATTGAATTGACTGCATATAAAATTCAAATATATCGTATTAATGTAAATAATAATTATATATTAATACAATATAAATAAGTTAAGATTTCACTTAAAAGTAAGCTCATAAACTCAAAACTTCATATGATGTCATAAATATACCTATATCATAATATGAAATATAAACGTTTAACAAATATTAACTCTATGTAACTTAAGTTAAATTTAGATATATTATTTTGAATTTAAAAAGTTTAATTTAAAACGAAAACTATATTTTTTGTGTTAAATATCAAGAAATTAAAAATACAGAGGGTGTTAACACGTTTTTAGAACAATTTCGATAACGAATTTAAAAAAAAAATTGTTTAAGTATAAAAATTTTTGGCGACAGCTTATTATTTGAAATGAGAAATATCGTCTGCTACTTTTAAATTTATTCTTCGTTCAAAATGTCACATATAAACATGCTGTGAAACTGAAAGATATGTTTTTGTGCTTTCCGAAGATAAAAGTTCATATTCAAGTATTCAAAAACGTTGTGAAATGCATAGTGTTAAAATTTCTAAGTGCAAAATAAATATTATTATTAATCGGTCAGGTAAAAACTGTCAATCATTATTTCTACATAGAAAGAAGACTCCAAATGAATATCAGTAAAATGTACGTTCTGTTTCAAATGTTTCTAAAGTGAAATCCCTGGTAACAAGAGAAAATACGCCAACAAAGAAATCAATTGCAAAGTCTTTATATACATCTGTGGCAACAATAAATAAAATAATAAACCAGTATTTACAACTTAAAATGCTAAAAACATAATGTTCATCAGCTTTTGCAGAGACATGTGGCTCAACACAAAACCTTTTGTAAAATCCTGTATGAAAACCACTTAGCAGGAGATAAATGGAAAACAATTGTGACCCTTGATGAAGCATGGGTATAACTAAATTAGTGTAACTTTTTTGTTACTGTAGAAAATACTACTACAGAAACTACTAGTTTTTTACTACAGAAAATAAGGAGAAAAACTGTACAAACCCATTTCCGTCATATAAAGGAAGTTTCAGTAAGGGGTGTATGATTGTCGCAGGTTTCTCCAACAATGGGAAATTAAAAATAAGAAGAGTGGGAAAAAATGTTAAAATCAACTCATTGTACTATCAGAAGAAGGTTTTATACTCAATACTTACAAAAGAAATTCCACTTCTTTATCCCAATGACTTTCAAAGAGTGAAACTTCATCAAGACAAAGCTATAAGTTATACTTCGAAAACTACCACTGCATTCCTTGAAAAAATAATGACTAATACAGGTATTGCATGTATACATTTTCAACATATCCCTGCAAAGTCTCCTGACGTTTCACCTGTGGACAATTGTGCCTTTGGTCTGTTCAAATAAGCTCTTTCTAAACGCAAACCCACCACGATAGATGGACTCTTGAATGTAGTGGAACAGGAATGGAAAGAAATACCACGGGAAATATTGCGAAATGCTCTTCTATCATGGAAATCACGATGCAGACTTATAGTCCAGAAGAAAGGCTATCAGATCGAACATTTAAAAAAATAATCTTTACATTTTAAGCATTAATTAAACGGCCGCGAAATCTTCTAAAAATGTGTTAATACCCTCTGTACTAACACGAAATAAAAATTCTATAGTTTGTTTATTGTTGGTTATTACCTCTTTTTGCTACTTGATGCTTTTAGCATTGCTTCCTTCTTTTTTATAAAATGAATAGGAGGCAAATATTTCAATAAAATTACTGCACATAATATTAATGTGGTCAATATAAATCAATATAAATGAATTTAATATTTTGATTAGCAACCAACAGTTAAATATATGTTAGCTGAGATTGTGATGATATATATATATATATATATATATATATATATATATATATATATAAACCATTTTCATTGAAAATGCTAAATATCAAATGTAATGCATTACACATTATATAATAAATCACTCTGATACCAATTTTTTTATAAAAAAAGTCACATGTATTACGCAAATTTGAAAGGTTTTAGATATTTATTAGAAATTACAGCTATATACTTACGTAATTTTCGTTCACAACTTAAAAATGTTCTCATTGAGTTGTATTGATAAGATTAAGAATGTTATGCATTCTTCAATTACAAATTCTGAGTTTCGGGACTTGAATCTACAAATCATTTTTGAAATTACTGTTAGTAAATGTTCTACGTAAACTCAGAATATTCGACATATAATTCTTTCCTATAAGCAGCTATTTCCCTAAAAATATGCATCTAATATAAGCAAAAACTATTTACTTTATTATTAATTTATAAAGAAAATCCATTAAGATAATTATGCAAATTTATATAAACTGTTAACTAAGATTACTTTACAATTCGTAGACATTATCCTATTAAGTGTTTTAAATATTCGGTGTATGCAGATATTACTCACTTAATTGGTTAAATATTAAAAATAAAACTTATATTTTCTTATTAAAATGTCTCATTAGTTAATTGCTAGTTCACTCGAGTGATAAGAAGATATATATTATCTGTTTTTAAGCTTTTTTAAGTGACACACTACATAAGATAATTAAAAAAAGATATATGTTTTTTCTTTATCATTAATATGAAAAATAATATTTCTATATTCACTAAATATTAAAAAAATCAATAATTGATAAAAATCACCATTTTTTGTCATTAGAAGATATATAAACAAACAACAAAAATACTTTTGTAAATGCAAACTTTTTTAAGCCCCTATTTTATTGTATGACTTTTTTTTATTTAAATAAAAAGGTTCATAATAGAGTGGTAATACGTTATTATTTAATGTAAACAGAAGATACAAAAGTTAAGTTTTTAAAAATGAAAATATGATGAAACACAAAATATATTTAGGAAGAAGAAATGCGACTTAGAATGCATCTCTATTTTTCATCAACAATTTCTTAATTTCCTTTGTAAAAGAACAGAATTCTTAATTACACAAGAGATAGCTTTGTATCATTTATAATTTATATCATTGTATACTTAACTTTATGGAATCTGTATTACGCAAAAAATATCTACTTAAACCAGAATGTAAATGTAACATAAAATTTATCTCGTCACTTTTTATGCGAATACTCCCCTTTCAAATAAATTATACAATATTATATACAAAGGAAATTTGATGGAATACTAAATATATTTAGGGAAGTTAAAACAAAATTGCCACATAAAATATATCTCTATTCTTCATGAAGAATTTTTTTTTCCTTCATAAAGAAACAATATTCCAAATTACGAGAAATATCCTTATTTCATTCATAACTATAAGACTATAAATCTTATGAAATCTGTCAAACGAAAATAAAATCTACATAAATTAAAACTTAAATGTAAAATGAAATTTATTACGTCCTTCTTTTATTACGTCATTCATTTATTACATGCCAATATTCATAATCAACGAAGATAATTTAATACTTCTTAAAATTATAATACCATATCTTAATACAGAAAAAGTTGTCAAATATATTAAATATGATCTGCAAATTTAGAAAATAAAATAAATGCCGTATACCGCCTGTTTTGATGTTGTTGCTTAATGTTCTTGTGATGTATATTTTAAATTTCATAACATAAATTGTCTTTTATGTAGATTTTTCTTATACAATGGGTCGGATTAACATATCGCAATGAAGGAAATCAATCAAGGAATTGTATATAATAATCAAGAAAACTGGAAAGAGAGAGAGAGAGAGAGCACTTACTCAGACCAATGGTACGCAGATAGCATAATCGCAAACATCTCCTTCATGTGTTCAATAGTGACTGGAACCCATTCCGGAATTTTTTGGTCTGAAAGGCACTGCCCTATTATAAACTGTAGCTATTCCATATGGCAAGTATTTTGAGAAGATTTTATCCTTCAACATATAAAAAAGATACTTGTATTTGTAAATAATTATCAAATACCTGTTACGAATAAACCACCATATGGACATATTGACATTTTTTATATATAACTATATATCACGGAAATAAAATTAAATTCAGTAAAAAACATCAGTATGAGCTAAAATATATAATTAAACCAAGATACGTTGATTTTTGGCAAAAATTTTCTCCTTGTCACATATAGAAAATTTTAAATTTTGTAATTATATGAGATAATGGAACATTATAATTGTAATGCCACATTCATTTATGCATGGAACTCTCTCAGACATTGAAGAATCCAAGTTAACTATAACATAAATCGAGGTATACCACCATTTTTAAACATTTTTTTTTTAATGTAAGGATATTTGTTAGCGTTAGTGCTGACATAATATATGTCCTAACTGTAGCCGTTGCTCAAAACAATGAAATGTTACGGATAATGTCCTGCAAATTATAATATACATATAAATGCGGTTATAATTCTATTCTATGACAATTTTTTTTTCATAAAACAGAACAATAATTGTATTCTGGAGAGATAATCTAGTAGTATTGATGTCATACATATAAGTGTAATTAGTGGTGAAAACCAATTTCCTAGCAATTATAATTCTGAAATAAGATATAACACCATTTCCTTGACAGAAATTATTTATCTATCAAAAAAAAGTAAGAATAATATTTGTAACAGTTACAGATAATTTATAATTATTCTCATAACCATAACACTATCTTAATCTTTATATTTCAGCAATTTGTGATCGACCCACAGTTAGTTATGAGATGTGGCGTTGAATCGAAATTCTCTTTCCAAATTCTGTAACATATGTTCACTATTGTCGAAATTTGCGCCGGATTTAATTGGATTTAGGTTACATTAGAAACACACATCCAGGATTAAAAGCAGCAACGTGAGATAAGAAAAGCGATGCCCTTTTACCTTCATTATGCGGGAAGTGGGAGGAAGTCAGCGGGGGGACGGGTTAATATTTTCGTAGAACCAATTAAAGCAAAGGCAGAGGGTGTTAAGCACTAGAAAAGGGAAAAAGATGGTGCCGCCTTGAGCTTAAGGTTTGTAATGACACCGTAGATTATGGAAGCAGGCGACTTCATAAGTCTTAAGCTGGAAGGCAATTAGTTCTCAAACGTGTTCATTTCCAGTAAAAGAGTAATAATTATTAAGTTACCAAATTACCATTAATTTTTTTAATTTAAGTTATGTACTAGGTTTTAACATTTTTTGTCGTCAAATGTAATTACTTCTAATTATTATTCAAAAGATCTCATTAAAGTAGATATGTATTTTTAAATAAGTTCATCATGAGCATTCAGAGGAAAAATATAAATATATGCATAACATATTTGTGGATTTTATTTGTTTAAAAATTAAGAAATATTTATGAAAAGTGTAATATTGTTTAGATTTAAAGGATTATAACAAATACTGACAATATGCTAATAAGAATTAATGTAATAGTGATGTTTAAACTCGTTAATCTTAAATCTTTGAATATTATTTTGATGTAAAAAGATTAAATGCTGTGCTTGATAATGTAGATACTATTAGAAGAAAAAACTTTAAAATATTATAATAAAATAGTAAATAGAAAATGGAATTTTAACATTTTTCCTTATATTATTATCTTTAAAATATATTGTTCCAGCTCCTTTAAAGTTTTTTATGAATAAATATTTAAAATAACAAGCAGAAAAATATAAATAAATATTTAGCGAATATTATGGCTGTTAATTTTATTGTGGACAAGCAAATCAAGTAAAACTGATCTATTTTCTTTTCTGTTTCTGAATTAAACTCCTATTAAAGAGACAATAGATCTAATATTTAATTAAAGTGATTAAAATTTTATGATAAAAATCAATATATTAATTTCTTGATGAAAGTTTCATACACATAAATCTCATTAATATATTAAATCCAATTAATATATACTAAAATCTCATTAATATATTAAATATAAAATATTCTTTTATTTAAAATTTTTCTTAAATTTTTTAATATTTCATATTATTTGATCTTCAGAAACACGTTTTTTATTGAAAAAAAATATATTTGCACAAGATTACCCATTTTCGTTAAAACACTTTATGTCATTATGTCTATAAATTATATAGTTTATTTGGGTGGTATTTTATCAAAAACGCTGTAACAAAAGAGCAAATTAATCAAATTAATATATACATACACACACATACACACACACACACACACACACACACACACATATATATATATATATATATATATATATATATATATATATATATATATATATATATATATATATATATATATATATATATATATATATATATATATATATATATATATATATATATATATATATATATATTGTTTCAACTGATTTCGTTTTTAAGAGATTTGGTATGTCTTCAAGATTCAACCCGTGGTGTCGATGTTAAAAAGGCATTGTATTCCTTAGTGAAAATGTTTTAAGTCTCTGTTAATAAACTTTATATATTAATGAGGACATTTAAAATATCCTCATGTTAAGAAAACATCATTAAACAATGTAAATTACTCTTATTATAGACAGTTCAAAAATTTCCTTGAAGAATTAAAGGACGAAGAACTTCCAGATGATATCAATCTTTGTTGTATTGTTTAATGGTTACTTAGCTTATTAAATTGATTTGAAAGCTTGTTAGATTTGATGTATACGTGCATTTCTAAAATAAAAAAATAACTTAGCAGAATTAGACGATAACGAATGGCTACAAGACTTTAGGTTTTTTGACATGTGTAACAGAACATTTGCAAGAAATGAATTCACAGTAGCAGAGGAAAGATAAAATAATATCTGACCTTTCACAGTGTTTATTTAATTTTCAAACTAAATTACAACTTTTTCAAGAGGACGTTAAAAGTAGAGTATTTTTCTTCGAATTAAAAAATTTGTTCCAATATTAAACAAGAAAAATTAACAACTGTATAAAACAGCTAAAAAGTAACTACTGTCGGGATTGCAACACAGATTTCAAGATTTGAAATATTTTAAATCATCTCTTGATTTTTCTGCATTTTTTTGACATTCCTTTTCTCCATCCATTTGACAGAAACATAATTCAAGGTGAATTTTCCATTTCCAATATATTATGACCCAAAAAGCATCTGAAGAATTGGAATTAATTAAGAATCAGGAAGATAAAGCTCTTCAATTATAATATAAATTGATATAAATTACTGAATTTCTTAAAATTTTCATATGAATTGGAGCATTCTGAGTTAAAAAAAGGCTGATTATCGAATAATTTCAATATTCGGGACAATATACTTATGTGAAGCATTTTATTACACTTTAAAATTCATGAAATTGAAACACCGATTTGTATTAACTAATCTGCATCTCAAAGAATTACTGAACGTTGCTGTCAATAATTATTCACCAAATTTTAAAGAATTATTAAAATAAATGTATTTAGTTTTTAATATTTAAATTTAATACACAAATTTTGTACTTTTAATAATGTTTTCAAAAATTACTTCTTTTATAAAAAAATTTATTTAATATTTTTTTTCATACTTTTCTAATACGTATTTAATTGCGGCTCATGAAAAATTTCAAATTTTAAAAAAAGGCATGGACTATTAAGGAGTATGGCCACACTTGATATATTTCCTACTGAAAGCCCAAAAAAATTATGCATTGCCACTGACAGTATGCTCGTTTTAGCTTGGACTCGATTGATTTTTGAAGGTTTTAGAGGACATCGTCTCTGAGAATTTTGAAAGACAGTCTGTCCATTGGATGGTAATTTTTTATATTAAGATTGCATATTTTCTGGTTGTAGGTGAAAAGAGGGACTGATTGCTGTTTTGAAGGATTTGCCTCTATTTCTATACGAAGAATCATACCAGGATAGCTGCATACAAGTAGGTAAAATTTGCCGGTTCTGGCTCAGTGGCGGTGTTGAGTTGTTTCCCTCCTGCTGTTAAGTTGAGTTGTTTCCCTCCTGCTGTTAAGTTGAGTTGTTTTCCTTATGCTGGTGAGTTTAGTTGTTTTTTCCTACTGTTGAGTTGAGATGTTTTTTACTGCTTTTTAAGTTTTGGTTTCGGTTTTTAAATTTAGTTTTGGTTTTTCAGATTTTGTTTTATGGAATGGCAACGGTATAGATTTGTTTTTTTGGAATGGCAACATGTATTGGTAAAACTCGTGTTTGTTTTGACCCATCACATGAAATGTTGCCATTTTATAGAATCAAAACTTTCCTGTTGCCAATCAGGAAAATAGAATTTTTTGTGATTTTGAGAGCTTAGTATTCATGAAATGGCAACGTTTCATGTGATGGGTTAAAACAAACACGTGATACTTTTATAAGAGCAATACGTGTATATATGTGTGGCGGTTTTGAGTTGTTAAAAAAAATAGCATGATCTCTTTTTTCAAAAATAAGTTTCAAAGCCATGGCAACACTACTTTAATTATTGTGGAATGGCAACCATAAATGCTGAGTATTTGCCTCATACACACTAAACACATTAGCAACTTTCTACAAGGTGAAACACGATTCAGCAGAAACCTATTGGGGATTTTGTATGTGATTCTTCTTCTCAAGATTTATTTGAAGTAAGTAGACTTTTAATAATATTTTAACTACCATTTATTTTATAGTATTAAACTGGCAGTTGAATTTATTTCAAAAACATTCATGTCTCAATATATATAAAGATATATTTTTTCTTTTAGATAATTAATTGGGAGTCAAATCTGTAAATATCATCATGAATGGTGTGAAGCGTGCGAATGATTTTAAAGTGAGTATTCTTTTTTTAATTAAATATATTTTATTTTTTAAATTAGCTTATTATAATCTTTTTACTTATTAAGTTTTTTTTTCTCTACAGGAATCCAGAGAGAAAAAATTTAAGCCTGGTATGGCATTTAAGCGTGACCTACATCCAGAGAACGTTTTTCCTGTCGGTGACGATATTTTTATCTATGTTTCCATGTGGAAAGACAGTATTTATGTACACGTACGCACCTTTAAGTTGTTTGGAGATATGTATTATCCTTCATAAGATGGCTTGACAATGGGAGCCTACTGTTTCTTCATGTTGACTCGAGATGATGATGATCGATTCAATCAGAAACTGGATTATGTGGCGACGGATTTAATGTCGCCCTTTAATTCTGACTTAAAAGTGAAGGTTTTGTGTAATGGTTCGGGAATGCCTGTGCGCTTATCTCGAGAAATAATTTGTAAAGGTGGTCGAAAATATAACTACTCGATTGTGCTTTCCCAAGAACAGTTGAAAAATGTATTTAATTTTAAAGATGATATTTTATCCAGTGTAATAGATATTAAATTTAAGAATGTTGATTTTTAAGGTGCATACACAAAGCAAACAAACCTCTCCGAATTGGATATTGAGAAGGATTATACAGATTTACTGTGTAGTCATTTGTTGACAGTGATAACAAAAAATCTCTATAAACATAATCTGCTGGGGATGTATAAGGATGGCGATACCGAAAATACAGTTGCATTATTTAATGAGAGTGCAATGGAATTGGATATTGATATCATCGCTGAAGACTTTTTCTATAAAATTATCGGGGTAATGTTGCCAGATGGTAAAAAAACTTTCAGATTATATTCATAAAACATTTTTACAAAGTATTAATATTTCATGTATTATAAAAGACATAAGGAAAAAAATATGTTGCTTAGAGTCTTTTTGAGTGTATATTTCTGACATATTTGTATGCATTTTTGGATATGTTCTCTAATGTAATAAACATTTGATATTCAAAAGTTTAGAATTATTCTTTCATTAGTATCACACATACATATGTTTTATTTACTAAATAATGATGTTAAATATATATGCTTTATTAAATGTTTGTATATAATTAGTGTAAAAAATTAACAATTATAATATCAATATTTAAAGTAACTCTTTATTATATTTTCATAATAAAATATTTTTACAAAACTTGATAATCATGCAACATTATAAATATTAATCTTACTTCATCAACATGCTTTTTTTATAGAAAATTATTCTACTTCCCAAAAAAATCAGTACTTAATATACATCTACATAAATTTAATGAAAATAATTATTTTAAAATATCAAATTCGAGGAATTACATAACAATATTTAAAAGTACAAAAACAAGAAAAAAAATAAATGAATAAATCATCTTTCAGAGGAAAAAAAGGATACAGAAGTAAAAATCTCATATAATACTATTTCAAAGAAATTCCAATGAATTTAGTTTGATATCAGAACAGTTTTCTTATAATGTAAATAATATCATTCGTTCAAAGAATAGTGACCAATGGCAAGAGTGGAAATACCATCAGGATTTACGTACCTTTTACTGTCTTTAAAAGATAGTGCCAATTTATTTTGCTTTATAAAAAATAAATCATGATTTTTGGATCGTATTAAATTTATGTTGACGTATAACTCATTGTTATTACATAAACAGTTTTTATAATCATTAAAAGTAATTTGCCTTTTCAAAACTTGTTTTTTTATTACTTTTAATCGCTTTTCTGATTTATTTTCTGTCGTATATGCATACATTTTTGATTTTAAACCAATAAATTCGGTCATGATGCAACCATTATTTTCGTCTTTCATTTTGCCTAATACTTTTTTATTTGTCAACGGCATATCAAATCTATTATTTACGCCATAACCGGAAGTGTCATATATTTTAATTTTTAATTTCATGTCGGCATAAAAATCCTTAGTCTTAACCTCATAAATAAGGGAATTCGTGTCAGTATACATTAATCGTACATTTTCCCCATAATTCCTTTTCATCTCTTCGTAATGAAAAGAATACATCAAATATTTTGTGATGTCGAGGATAGCCATCCCAACATATATCGGCTTAGAAAATTTTATTTTAGTTTTTTTTAGATGCACGGCCATACAATTTTCATTAAAAATAGTCCTGTAATCAAAGTTAGGTTTCGCTATTAATTTCCGAACATGTTCTTCAGAAGAACATAATCTTATGTCTAATCGCTTTCTCACATTTTCCATTGTTTTTCCGAAAATGCTATTATTCATTAATTTAAAGAAATCTTTATGGAAATCGTTTGCTGCTTCTGTTCTTAATTTTGTATTTAAATCAATGTAAGTTTTTAACCATGGTGATTGTTTGAATTTTAATATTCCATGTATTTTTGTAATTTTAAGCCCGAGTTTCAAATATAATTTTAACACTTTATAATGAACTACATACTTGTTCTTGGGTAATAATGTTGTCATAAGTCTTGTTTCCTTACAATTTGGAGGAACCATATTAATAGGAGCCAGAGGAAAATCTGAGTGGGTATTGTGAAGAGACATGTCGTAATCCATATCTAATGCGAGTATATACCCAATATCCGAATTATCGGGGATATTTTCTATATCAATATTTGCAGTTGAGCACCAAGCGAAATCCCCAATAGGCAAATATTGGCTCATGGCCCAACCATATAAATTATTAGCGTCTAAATAGATCAAATATTTTTCATCCAGTTTGGGGTCAAAATTATCCATATATCTATTATTAGCTAAAGAGTATCTATTACTGCATTGACTAACTCCTCCACAGACTCCCTTCTCAATAAACAGTAACATTTCATAATCAGTTAATAATTCAATTTTTACGTTTGTGTGCAATAACATTGCATCCCATGATAACGAAGGAGCCGTAAAATACCAACAAGGATCCAACCTATACGTTTTTAAACAAATAATGCGAAAGTTTTCAAACAAATCTGCCAACAAAAGTACGTCAGTTTTAACATACAAATCGCAATCCTCACCAAGATTAGTGAGTCTAAACTCATCAAAAACTTTTTTTGCGTGATTATAATCTTCTTCGCTAATTTCTTCACCATTTAATTCATTATAGAATTCATTTCTTTGAGGCAAAGAGGGTTCGTCGCATTTTTTTATATCATCAAAATAATTATAAAGAAAAACACTTTTCCTCAAAAGTAAATCAATTTTCCCTGGCTCGAAATTTTGATTCATATACTTAAATTGATCTCGAGATAGGGTAGAAATTAAATTATCGAGGCTTGATGCCATAAATTGAAATGTGTCCAAGAAACGTATCTGGAACCTAGGAGAAATATTTTTACTGAACGAAATATAGCGTTCTTCTGTGTTGGGAATTAAAAATAGAGGCTTTTTATCATAGCCTAATTTTTTGACGAAAATATGTGCATCATAACCGGAGAGATTGTGGAAAAATATCGGTAAAAATTTCGGAACTCTTAGTGATAAATTACAATGAGATTACAACACGCGCCTCGAAATGCTTGGTTTAAATTATCATGATCTCGGACTTTTACATTGTTTACAGTGAAAGGTTGTGAGCATATGTAACAAGACGTAGCATTTTCATGGTTAATTTTTTGTTCTACTGTGAGAGGTCTTAAAGGTTTATTATTTTTATAAATATTTTCGATTATTAAAGCCTCCTGTTCAATCATTTTAATAAATACTTTGGGGGCATCTAAGCCTCTGTAAACAACAGCATCTTTATAATGCCCATTCTCATAGCAAATGAAATAGCAAAAACTAAATGGAACGTGTTTTTCGTACACATTTGTGAATGGGAATTTCGGATCTGGATGACAAGTATCGGTTTTTACGGTTAAACATTCAAAGTCAGCATATATAACAAAGGGGATTTTAATTAAATGTTGTATATTTTTAAATAAAATGTGCTTACCTTCTTCCGTAGGCATTTCCACTCTCGCAGGTCTTTTTTCATTACATAATTCTTTATGAATATTTAATTTATCATTATTCGAAAAAAATTGCAAACATCGTCTGCATATGCAAATTTTATGCTCATTGTTCGAACACTGTTTTGATATGAGACGGAATCGATTTTTAATCCAACAAAAATGACCATTAACATCTTTCTGAATGTACAGTAAATCAATATGTTTATCTTCCTCACGATCACAAACCAGTAATGGGTAGATTTTGTAATTTTTATCATAAGAATATACATTAATTGATATATTGTTTAACTTACTGAATTTTTTTTATGTCTGAAAAATGAGGTGGGTTCGTTATTCCATCAAAATGCAATGTTTCTGCATAAGGGACGTAATTTGAAACTCTTTCAGCATTTTGTTCCACAAGATACAGAGCTGACAAAATTGCCCATTTAAAACATTGGCGATCTTCATTTTTTACTTTAATAACTGCTCCCCTCGCATTGATACTTGAAGGTAGCTCAATATGGAAGAACCTTTCAAAGGCGAATAGTGGTTTGTCCTCAACTCTTGCTCCAAAATTTCACTTAATGCCCAGCCAGACTCCTTTTCCTGAAAATCCTCACTTTCAGCAATTATTTTATCCTTCATTTCTTCATACAAATCTGAGATATCTGTTGCTGATAAAACAACTTTATTCGGAGTTTTAAATTCTACATTTTTTGATACCTCCTCACCGTTATCAGTCATTTTCTTGTAAATGCACCTTAATCTGATACTTATTTTCAGTCCGTTTTGAATATTTAATTCATTTTCAACGATGTCTAAAGTTTCGTTCTTGTTGGCAGTCAAAAATTCACTGATTTCTTTGAAGTCTCGTTTTTTTCCCAATACGAATGTTTTGTATTTTCTTCTAAATGCACTTTTTGTAATTTCCTTTTCATAAATATGATCTCGCTGGGATATGCCACCACCACCACACTGATTCGAAGACGACGATGACGGTCCGGCTGTGTTTTCAACTATAATATCATATCTCCTCTTCTTGGGCCTCGGTTCCACATCAAGATGGGATGATGAAGGTGCTGCAACATTGTCAATTTTTGTCTTGTGACGTGTTGTTTCATCAGGAAATTTGATTTTCTGAAACGAACCATTTTTAATATGTCTCACCAAAGCATCGTGGCGAGAAAACGTTTTATCACATTGCGCACATACGCTTTTCGATAAATTGTGTACAGCTTCAAAATGACGCCTTAAATCAGCTTCTCTTGTAAAATTTGCATTGCATTGATCACAGCGAGAAACTTGCTCCTTACGATGAACTTGTAGAATATGTCGTTTTACGGCAAATTTAGTTGAAAATATCTTCCCACATTCTTCACAAAGAGACATAATGTTGCAGTTAAATATTCGTCTCTGTACCAAATAGTCCACAAGTCAGATGTTACGTGACCAGAATTCACATAAGATCTTTACTAGAATTTTAATGTGAGAAAGGTCTCAGGCTGCACTGTGCCAAACATTCGAGAAATAGAACTGCGTTCATGTATGTTCCTTACTAGCATTTCATCATGAGAAAAGTCTCGCTCTTCATGGGAACAGAACAATCAAGAAATTGAGCACAATTTCTTACTAATAGTGCAATATGAGAACATTTTCCCTTCTTAGCATACAGTGTTCGAACAATGAGCATAAAATTTGCATATGCAGACGATGTTTGCAATTTTTTTCGAATGATGATAAATTAAATATTCATAAAAAATTATGTAATGAAAAAGACTCATGCGAGTGGAAATGCCTACGGAAGAAGGTAAGCACATTTTATTTAAAAATATACAACATTTAATTAAAATCCCCTTTGTTATATATGCTGACTTTGAATGTTTAACCGTAAAAACCGATACTTGTCATCCAGATCCGAAATTCCCATTCACAAATGTGTACGAAAAACACGTTCCATTTAGTTTTTGCTATTTCATTTGCTATGAGAATGGGCATTATAAAGATCATGTTGTTTACAGAGGCTTAGATGCCCCCAAAGTATTTATTAAAATGATTGAACAGGAGGCTTTAATAATCGAAAATATTTATAAAAATAATAAACCTTTAAGACCTCTCACAGTAGAACAAAAAATTAACTATGAAAATGCTACGTCTTGTTACATATGCTCACAACCTTTCACTGTAAACAATGTAAAAGTCCGAGATCATGATCATTTAAACCAAGCATTTCGAGGCGCGTGTTGTAATCTCATTGTAATTTATCACTAAGAGTTCCGAAATTTTTACCGATATTTTTCCACAATCTCTCCGGTTATGATGCACATATTTTCGTCAAAAAATTAGGCTATGATAAAAAGCCTCTATTTTTAATTCCCAACACAGAAGAACGCTATATTTCGTTCAGTAAAAATATTTCTCCTAGGTTCCAGATACGTTTCTTGGACACATTTCAATTTATGGCATCAAGCCTCGATAATTTAATTTCTACCCTATCTCGAGATCAATTTAAGTATATGAATCAAAATTTCGAGCCAGGGAAAATTGATTTACTTTTGAGGAAAGGTGTTTTTCCTTATAATTATTTTGATGATATAAAAAAATGCGACGAACCCTCTTTGCCTCAAAGAAATGAATTCTATAATGAATTAAATGGTGAAGAAATTAGCGAAGAAGATTATAATCACGCTAAAAAAGTTTTTAATGAGTTTAGAGTCACTAATCTTGGTGAGTATTGCGATTTGTATGTTAAAACGGACGTACTTTTGTTGGCAGATTTGTTTGAAAACTTTCGGATTATTTGTTTAAAAACGTATAGGTTGGATCCTTGTTGGTATTTTACGGCTTCTTCGTTATCATGGGATGCAAATGTTATTGCACACAAACGTAAAAAATTGAATTATTAACTGATTATGAAATGTTACTGTTTATTGAGAAGGGAGTCTGTGGAGGAGTTAGTCAATGCAGTAATAGATACTCTTTAGCTAATAATAGATATATGGATAATTTTGACCCCAAACTGGATGAAAAATATTTGATCTATTTAGACGCTAATAATTTATATGGTTAAGTTATGAGCCAATATTTGCCTATTGGGGATTTCTGCTTGGTGCTCAACTGCAAATATTGATATAGAAAATACCCCCGATAATTCGGATATTGAGTATATACTCGAATTAGATATGGATTACGACATGTCTCTTCACAATACCCACTCAGATTTTCCTCTGGCTCCTATTAATATGGTTCCTCCAAATTGTAAGCAAACAAGACTTATGACAACATTATTACCCAAGAACAAGTATGTAGTTCATTATAAAGTGTTAAAAAATTATATTTGAAACTCGGGCTTAAAATTACAAAAATACATCGAATATTAAAATTCAAACAATCACCATGGTTAAAAACTTACATTGATTTAAATACAAAATTAAGAACAGAAGCAGCAAATGATTTCCATAAAGATTTCTTTAAATTAATGAATAATAGCATTTTCGGAAAAACAATGGAAAATGTGAGAAATCGATTAGACATAAGATTATGTTCTTCTGAAGAACAAGTTCGGAAATTAATAGCGAAACCTAACTTTGATTACAGGACTATTTTTAATGAAAATTGTATGGCCGTGCATCTAAAAAAAAATAAAATAAAATTTTCTAAGCCGATATATGTTGGGATGGCTATCCTCGACATCTCAAAATATTTGATGTATTCCTTTCATTACGAAGAGATGAAAAGGAATTATGGGGAAAATGTACGATTAATGTATACTGACACGGATTCCCTTATTTATGAAGTTAAGACTAAGGATTTTTATGCCGTCATGAAATTAAAAATTAACTTATATGACACTTCCGGTTATGGCGTAAATAATAGATTTGATATGCCGTTGACAAATAAAAAAGTATTAGGCAAAATGAAAGACGAAAATAATGGTTGCCTCAAGACCGAATTTATTGGTTTAAAATCAAAAATGTATGCATATACGACAGAAAATAAATCAGAAAAGCGATTAAAAGTAATAAAAAAACAAGTTTTGAAAAGGCAAATTACTTTTAATGATTATAAAAACTGTTTATTTAATAACAATGAGTTATACGTCAACATGAATTTAATACGATCCAAAAATCATGATTTATTTTCTATAAAGCAAAATAAATTGGCTCTATCTTTTAAAGGCAGTAAAAGGTACGTAAATCCTGATGGTATTTCCACTCTTGCCATTGGTCACTATTCTTTGAACGAATGATATTATTTACATTATAAGAAAACTGTTATGATATCAAACTAAATTCATTGGAATTTCTTTGAAATAGTATTATATGAGATTTTTACTTCTGTATCCTTTTTTTCCTCTGAAAGATGATTTATTCATTTATTTTTTTTCTTGTTTTTGTACTTTTAAATATTGTTATGTAATTCCTCGAATTTGATATTTTAAAGTAATTATTTTCATTAAATTGTGTGTAGATGTATATTAAGTACTGATATTTTTGGGAAGTAGAATAATTTTCTATAAAAAAGCATGTTGATGAAGTAAGATTAATATTTATAATGTTGCATGATTATCAAGTTTTGTAAAAATATTTTATTATGAAAATATAATAAAGAGTTACTTTAAATATTGATATTATAATTGTTAATTTTTTACACTAATTATATACTAACATTTAATAAAGCATATATATTTATCATCATTATTTAGTAAATAAAACATATGTATGTGTGATACTAATGAAAGAATAATTCTAAACTTTTAAATATCAAATGTTCATTAAAGAACATATCCAAAAATGCATAAAAATATGTCAGAAATATACACACAAAAAGACTCTAAGCAACATATTTCTTTCCTTATGTCTTTTATAATACATGAAATATTAATACTTTGTAAAAATGTTTTATGAATATAATCTGAAAGTTTTTTACCATCTGGCAATATTACCCCGATAATTTCATAGAAAAAGTCTTCAGCGATGATATCAATATCCACTTCCATTGCGCTCTCATCAAATAGTGCAACTGTATTTTCGGTATCGCCATCCTTATACATCCCCAGCAGATTATGTTTATAGAGATTTTTTGTTATCACTGTCATCAAATGACTACATAGTAAATCTGTATAATCCTTCTCAATATCCAATTCGGAGAGGTTTGTTTGCTTTGTGTATGCACCATAAAAATCAACATTCTTAAATTTAATATCTATTACACTGGATAAAATATCATCTTTAAAATTAAATACATTTTTCCACTGTTCTTGGGAAAGCACAATCGAGTAGTTATATTTTCGACCACTTTTACAAATTATTTCTCGAGATAAGCGCACAGGCATTCCCGAACCATTACACAAAACCTTCACTTTTAAGTCAGAATTAAAGGGCTATATTAAATCCGTCGCCACATAATCCAGTTTCTGATTGAATCGATCATCATCATCTCGAGTCAACATGAAGAAACAGTAGGCTCCCATTGTCAAGCCATCTGATGAAGGATAATACATATCTCCAAACAACTTAAAGGTGCGTACGTGTACATAAATACTGTCTTTCCACATGGAAACATAGATAAAAATATCGTCACCGACAGGAAAAACGTTCTCTGGATGTAGGTCACGCTTAAATGCCATACCCGGCTTAAATTTTTTCTCTCTGGATTCCTGTAGAGAAAAAAAAAACTTAATAAGTAAAAAGATTATAATAATAAGCTAATTCAAAAAATAAAATATATTTAATTAAAAAAAGAATACTCACTTTAAAATTATTCGCACGTTTCACACCATTCATGATGATATTTACAGATTTGACTCCCAATTAATTATCTAAAAGAAAAAATATATCTTTATATATATTGAGACATGAATGTTTTTGAAATAAATTCAACTGCCAGTTTAATACTATAATAAATGGTAGTTAAAATATTATTAAAAGTCTACTTACTTCAAATAAATCTTGAGAAGAAGAATCACATACAAAATCCCCAATAGGTTTCTGCTGAATCGTGTTTCACCTTGTAGAAAGTTGCTAATGTGTTTAATGTGTATGATGCAAATACTCAGCATTTATGGTTGCCATTCCACAATAATTAAAGTTGTGTTGCCATGGCTTTGAAACTTATTTTTGAAAAAAGAGATCACGCTATTTTTTTTAACAACTCAAAACCGCCACACATATATACACGTATTGCTCTTATAAAAGTATCACGTGTTGACTAAAAACACAAATTACAATGTTGCCATTTCATGAATACTAAGCTCTCAAAATCACAAAAAATTCTATTTTCCTGATTGGCAACAGGAAAGTTTTGATTCTATAAAATGGCAACGTTTCATGTGATGGGTTAAAACAAACACGTGTTTTACCAATACATGTTGCCATTCCAAAAAACCAAATCTATACCGTTGCCATTCCATAAAACAAAATCTGAAAAACTAAAACTAAATTTAAAAACCGAAACCAAAACTTAAAAAGCAGTAAAAAACATCTCAACTCAACAGTAGGAAAAAACAACTAAACTCACCGGCAAGAGGAAAACAACTCAACTTAACAGCAGGAATGTAACAACTGAACTTAACATTAGGAGGGAAACAACTCAACACCGCCACACACCGCCACAACCGCCACACACCGCCACTGAGCCAGAACCGGCAAATTTTACCTACTCATACACCATATACAGCTATAGAGACTCTCTTAAAATTGTGAACTGTCACTAGTTGGCATGTAAGGTATAAAAATCTCGAAATTTTCAAAACCAAATCATATTATCATCAGATTCGGGAGACCAAATAATCTGGTTTTAGTCATCCCCAATGAAATAGAGTATTTTGCCTGCTGAAGAAGTTGTAAAATGTGAAAGAAATTCAACAATGTTATATTTGTGAGATTTTGTTCACTGTTACCAACATCAACAATGTTATCCTGAATTGTTAAAAGCCTGATACTTAATGTGCAGCGCTGAAAGCAGAAGTGTTTTACTGAAGCAATACACCTCTATCCTTCGGTTAAAAATTCTCCTCAATCCTCAATGAATTATTTTTGTCAAGTTATGCCATTTTCTAATCTTTCCTTTTCTAAATTTTGTTGTCTTACCAAACTGCTGAGTTACACAACTCAATGAAATTAATATTCATAATCAAAATTCTATGTTTTATAGATACTTCGCAATTACCCATCTCATGTCCAATGACTATAATGAACGTTCAAAGGAATAAAATCATTATAGAACCCATCATTATTAAGATATTAAGTTTCAATTTCAAAATAGATCTATTAACTTCGTCGATAACGTTTTATTCTACATAGATGCTCTGTACCGAATATTCCATATACTATCGTCGACTAGTTGCATTATTTACTATTTACAGATTCATGCCAATTAACGTTCTCCTATCAATAATATACACACATACACGCACATTCGAATTAGAATTTCAATTAAATCACTCCATAGAAATAAATTCTGTAGAATCAAATAGATTAAATCATTCTATTTAGAATTTAATAACCCCTTTTGCGTAACAACTGCATCATCATTTTTACTATTTTAATCTTCATAAAGCTAAAATGCAATAAAAGTTACAATTAAGATATATTTAAACTGGGTGAAAATGCTAGATAGTCAGGGCAATTATGATTGGTTGTTGTAAAATATTTGTCAACGTCTTAAAATTGAAAAAATGTCATATCAATTAATATAAAAAATTGATGTTAATCAACTAAATGGTTTTTAAACATATTGAATTAAATTCTTTCCACACAGTTGTTCCTATAATTACAGAAATAAATTAATAAAACGGAAAACATTCATGTGGGAAATTTATTGACAAATACTTATACTGAATTTTTAGTTTCTAATTTATTGATTTAAACTCGCTATTTTGAGGATTTACTTTCAAACAAATTTAAAAAAAAAAATAAAATATATTTATTATGAGATTATTTAATTTAGGATTATAGATACCACTAAGGACTTTCAATATATAGAAAATGAAATAAAAAACAATGTCAGTTCTCATTTAATCGACTGAACAAAACTGGTTCAAATTCCATTCGAACCGTTACTGGAAATACAGAAATAAGTGAATACCAGAGAACACAAAACTTCCACGGAAGGATTCGGGGAAAAGCATTTGAAAGCAGTTTACTCAATGGGAGGGAAAAAGTGCACACCTTTTTTTCAAGAAAAATGACTCATTATACCTTTTGGAAAATGGCGCAGAAGCTTTTTGAGGTAAGTGCTGCCCACTCGATCGGTTATAATGGACCTCGGAGCAGTTAAGAATAAAGTGGAGAGTCTCCAGACGTGCCGAGAAGAAAGCAATTTTGTTGCATTTCTCCGGACAAGTTTCCCGTTATTATTCATAGGGATTTAGCTGAGCATCGCAGAGGACAATTCACATTTATTAGAATTCGATGAAACATAATAAAATAAAATATTTCTTAAAATGCCGATGCATTTTTATGTAGCCACTCCGTATAATTTATAAAAGTAAATTTTACTTTTCGTTATTTTCATGGAATTTCTTAAATACGCACTGCAGTAATTCAAGTACATTTCCAAGTTCTAAATTTTCCAAGATATTTATATTGGAAATCCATTTATATATTTAATATTTCCTATAAATTTTCAACGAAAAACTTTCATAAATATAAATATATATAATTCAAACTAAATATATATATATATATATATATATATATATATATATATATATATATACACACAAAAAAAGAATTATGTAATGAAATATTTTTGTTATGAATAAAAAAATTATATATATATATATGTACAGATACATACATACATATATATATATATATATATATATATATATATATGTACAGATACATACATACATATATATATATATATATATATATATATATATATAGGAAAACATTTATTTCCTCTTTACTATATGTTCTCTTATGAATTAAGTGCACCATATCGCATGATGTAATTTGGGCCATAGATTAAGAAACTAGTAATTAACAAATTCATTTTAAATTTTTTTCTTCAATACTCCTTAAAAATTTTTTTTTCAAAAATATGCATTAAATTATTCAGTTTTCTATTACTAAATATAATTTAATGCACCAAAATCATTCACAAGTACAAGAGTATTTATGTGCTAAATTTATTTCAAAAACCATGAAAATACGATTCTTGAATTAATTATCATAGATATGTTTCTCTTTATTGGCATTATTTTTTGTAAAAAACTCAACAATTTTTTAAATGTTTTGAACCTGAATATGTTTCTTTATTTAGTAATTTGGCCATTCTTACAATAATTACGTTACGGTATAGGAAATGTTTCTAAAAATTAACTATTAAAATTTCTAAAAGATATATCACATCAGTGATAAGTCATGCCATTGGTTTAAAATTTATTCGGCGAGAATTCTCGGGAATTTGATTTTCTGATGTGCATTACTTAATATAATCAGTGTACTGAAATTTAGGAAAAATAAAAACTTATCATTCAAGTTAAACACAGAAAACTTTTCTTGAAACTGTTATGTATGAAATAAATGATAGCGAAAGAAACACATTTATTTGATAGTGAGAACTTAAAGATAAATGTTATAGCAGCCACAGAAGATGTTAACGTAGGAAAATTTTAAGAGGTAAAATATGCATATGATGTGGGGATTCAGACAAAGGCAGAAAAATAGACTAGGAGAAAAATAGGAATCCAAAATTACATTTTCGAAGGTTATTCGAAATGCTACAATTGATAATCGAACTCTAATCTCACCTACTATATCAGGAGTTTTGACAATGCATATTGCTGATACGAAAGTGGTATGAAGTTGTGCATTTGTACTCCCACTCAAAGACCAATGATTTAAATTTTTATCGTATTAGGTCCAAAATCTTAAGGTTTGGTGAACATAAAACTTATAATACAATATTTATGAGAAAATTCAAACAGTATCTTTGTTAAGTATATTGTAACATCTTACGAATAGAAAGTGACGCATTTAATGTGAGTATAATATATATATATATATATATATATATATATATATATATATATATATATATATATATATATATATATATATATATATATATATATATATATATATATATATATATATATATATATATATACATACATATATATAACTGCGTCGGATCTTTCGGTGGAGACGTTTGACAACCTACAGTAGATAACATAATATTTGAATGCTCTTATGAACCAATGAAGTATCTGACGTATTTCGAAACAAGCTTAGCTATTAGTTTCTTTAATTTTGTTTCTAATGTCTGGTTAAACATAGGATATACCTATTCATTACTGCGAGGGGTAAATGGGATGGCATCTTGTGGGCACCCAGAGGTTATGCCATCATTGCCCAGAAAGTGAAAGGACAATGAAAGACAAACACAGTGAGAAAGCGGAACAACAGTGTCCGAACTAGGACTTGAACCCAGGACCTACTGCTTCAAAATTAGGGACTCTAATTACTCCGGTATCGGTTGGCTCTTTCTTTAAAATTTGTCTATGTAAAGCTTTTTGTAAAAAACATTTCATTCATTAAGGGTCATGTTAAAACAGATAAACTTTAAAAACCGCAAAAAAATCCGAAAATATTAGATATGCATGGATAAAGCAGAAACAGGACTTCTATATCCAGTCATTCAACAATGAATGGGGTCATCTGTATCTTTCCACTGGATCCTACTCTACATTTTTTAAAAAGCGTGAATTAAATTTTCTGCTTATGAAAATTCCTCATCAAAAAGCAAAAGCCTGATAGATATTCATATATCTTCCAACATTCTTTGACATAATCTGATGTGGTGTTATATATACATAAGCATTTTGAATCAAGAAATTATAAAACACCTTCCTTTTCTTTAACATCCTATGTTTCCGATGTATTATTAAATTCTATTCTTTATATTCAGAAAGAATTTTATAATAACAAATTGGATTATTAAATTATTCACTGTATACCATTCTCTCATTCTTACTATTTATTTCAAAAAAGAAACCCAATCCCAATAACGACATGCTTAAAAAAGAGCATTTGTTGCATCTGGGGAACGTAATTCATTTAACAAAAAGTCCCCTTGACGTCATGAATCAAAACTCCATTACTTATTTGAACACAGTGTAGCATCTTATGGTGATGAGAACTGATTATTGAAAACAGATTTGCGAAAAGCATTTTTTATCTGGAGGTAATGATGTGATTGAAGATACTCTCGAGGAAAAAATTTTTATTTTGTTGCACTCGGAGTTATTAGTAAAATATTTCCGCTTTCTAATATTTAATAACCTATAATTCCATAGATTACTCAAATTATGTGTGACTTACACTAGTTTTTCATACTGCGATTTTTTTTTTCAGAACTGTGTAAAAAAGTAACAATTAGTGTAATTTGAAATGCATATAGGACATAAAAATAATCTAGTCTCTGTTACTTATTCCTGAAGCAATTTTTTTCTCATCACTTTAGTAAATAGATTAAGAAATACAATGTGATTAGATTAAGAATACCTAATGGAGTAAAATAAAATAGATTAAGTTATATAAATAGATTAAGAATACCAAATGGAGTAAAATTTTTGAAATTTTAATTTTGGTATGAATATATTTTCCACTTTCGAAAATAAGAATCTTATCTATAATAAAAAAAATCTTTCTTAAAATAGTTATATATGAAAATTTTAATTTAATTAAATAACAATTCTTATCTAGACTAATATTTAATTAACACATATTTACAATTATTTATAATTATAAAATATTTACAAATAATCGTCTTAATGATATTAACATGAAATGATGTTTAAAAGCATGGGGGAAGAAGCAGACGTCTTGCTGCTATCAAATGCAACATTAAACTCAGGCTTAATCTCTGAGCTCACTGGAGCTCGTTGAAAAGTGATCGCTCTTCTCGAGACCCTTCCAGATGGGGGACTTAAAACAGTGAGCCAGCTATTGAGTAGTTCATCCACGGCAATATAGCCTTCCTGGAAACGGTTGGCCTTCTAGATGACACTGGGAATATATAAAAAAAGCAGCATTATATGGAAAAAAGCCATAGTCCTCAGAAAAGAAACAAATTTTATATTCTGCTTCTTTTAGTCACAAATCTGAAATGAAGAAATATGTCAATTTATCTTTTAATGTTATTTTAGTCATTTCAACCTCAGAGTATCCTTTAGCAATTTGACTTAAATTTAACCCTAACATGCATAACATATTCGTCGTTTTGCATACTATACCAGGTATTTATAAATTTAGCAGAAGTCGTAGCAGAGTTAGGTCCTTCATGAAAATTTTCATTGATGTTGCCTCCTTTAATTTTAATAATTCAACAAGGTCCTAAGTATTTTGGTTTTATTTTTAATTGTGGTCCAAAATGAGCTCTTTCAATAGCGACTAAATTCTCAACTTCTTAGGGTTGGGTTCATTCGTTTCTTTTTAAATAGTATGTTTTCCTGTTTTCTTCTTAAATCTTGAAAATTATTTGCTTAGCATGCATTACGAGTTCATCTTTTTGGATTTCAAATTAACTCAAAGTTTTATTCCAATAATTTCTTTAGGCGTACTAAAACGTAAAATATAAAACTGTCTAACACCTATTTGTCTTTTTATTTTCTTTCAAGCATAACTGAACTTGAGCCATTTTTAGCTATGACTACACTTTTCTCTTTTTTTACATTCTTTGGAATCTGAATAGCTTCACGCGTCTCTGAAATTTTTGGTGTTTGATTAACTTTAGGAATAGAAGCATTTGGTATTCAGTTCTTTAAATGTTGTTCTGTCTTTTTCAATTCCTTCAGCTGATGTTTTCTTTTTCTCTTATATGTTATTGGTTTCTTTTAATTTTTATCTTAGTTGATTGTTTCCTCGTCGTCATCAACATGGTCACCTTTTTCCTTCCCTATTTACTGTTGCTTCCTTTTGACATTGTTTTGTGCTTTGATCTTTGTTCTCTTAAGGCTTGGCAGTTTCTTCTTCCTTATCATCTTCATCACTGTTATCGTCTTCGTCATCACCATCGGTGTCGTAATCTTCATCTTCCACACTTAAATTTATATAAATCACCTTCAAGATGAAATTATCTTCCTTAAAATTTAAATCAACTGAAAGACTTCATAAAGAATTAGTTTCTTTTACACACTGAGACTTATTTTTAATCGTAATTCCGTTTTCATTTATTAATATTCCACTTTACATTAATGCATCAAGTCTTATGATGGTGTTATAAGATACAACAATGTTTTCAACATCCCAAATATCTTTATTATCATTCAATTTTTGTTTTACATTAGCATTCATTTTAGCTATTTTAGGTTTAGAATCTGTTCCTGGGCAAAATAAATCCTTAGTCAAAATTTATTGCATCGAAAACATTTAATAACTTTTGTTTATTTTCACAAAATTTAAAAATATGATTATTTCCATAATTAAAACATATTTTATTTTTACAATCATCAAAATCATCCTATTTCATTTTTCCAACCATCATTATGCCGATTTTACTTACACTTTTCTTTTAGATTTCTCTATTGCTATATTGATAATTTGATTTCATTATGTCAAAAGTATTAATTTTATCATTAAAATTTAATTCTGTTTTCATTCTATCAAACGTACTTTTATTTTCAACAGATTCAGTTTTTTATGCTTCATAAACTTTGATTTTTTCAATTAAATGTTTTTATCCTAAGTCCAATGAAAGTTTTACATCTATATAAGCAAATTTTGTTTTCTTATCTATCATTCATTTCATTAATAATATTATACATTAAAGCATATTCTACAGTTTTTCAGCAATTACACATGCCTTTCATCTTTTAAAATACAGTTGAACAGATTAAGAACCACGCATTTTTCTCTTACGCAAAATATCATGAAAGTTAGCAGAGATTATTTTGAAGAAAACTTGATCAGTCAAGGTTCCTTTCAATGTTTAACAAAAATTAATTTCTGGTTCTGAGCAAACGCGCGAATAATTGGGCATTTTCTTCCAGTGATCTTATAGCCATTACCAATATTTGTAAATCTGATAAATTAAATAGTTTCAACATTTCCTCAAAATGATTTGTCCAATTATTTATATTTTCATGAAATTCTGCATTAAACTTAGTAATAGTACATTCAATATCTGCACAGTTAACATTAACACTTGAAATAACAGCATATGCATAATATAATTCTCCCTCACCCCACAGATATTATCATTATATTTAAAATAATCTCTCTATCTCACTCAATTTCACTTTTCTTTTTACTTATATTGCCTTGCGTTATGTGTGAAAATGTTTTCTATTCATATCATTTTCCATTTCAGTTTCTGAATCATCCGTATTGAAAATATCTGAATTCTAATCTTTAGTGTTTTTACCGAAGTGTCCATGCTTACATAATAGAAACAAAATTCATTCTGCGAACTCTGGTTTAAATGCTTAAAATACTTAAAATGTTCAGGCTGGTGAAATAAATATCAGTTTTGGCGTTGAATAAAAGTGTCAGTCTGAATCCTCTAATTATTACTTAAATAAAATTTTTATAAAATAATCGATTGAATTTTTGTTTATTATTAATTAAATTTGGATAAAGTTTTATAAAATAAATATCAAATAAATTGTAAACTATGTATAAATTTTACAATGTTCGGTATTCATGTGTGGATTTATATTATAATAATCAACTATAATAATGTTAATTAAAATTGAAATTAGACTCATTTAGTTTTTATTTCAATTTTAATTTTAATTTGAAAAAATCATGTTTGGTTATCTTTGGCAATCAATAATTATAGTCTGCGAACTTTTGATCAAAATTTAAAATTTAAGTGGCTCCTCTTCTGTATTCTGATAAGTTCATCCATCTTTTCTTTCTATAAAATATTTCTTATTTGTAGTTTGCGTTTAATTAATTTTATTGATGTAACGCTGTTATAGAGAACATTTAGTTTGTCAATTTACATGTTTTAAAATATATATTTCTTACTTATTTGTGAGGTCATGTTATTATTCCTTGTTGTTGTTAGCGCCATGTTATTATTTTATGGCAATAGTGGCATCTCTTTTCAAATTCACCTTTGGCAATTACATTTATATAGCCCCGTATTTATTTATTTTCTATTCCTTTTTTCACGTTTCATTTATTTATAATATTTTAGTATTATTTCTTTGATTCACCATGGCTTAACTTTATAGCACTGTCTTATATATCAGAAAGAAAAACTTCAATTTGCTCCTCATAGTCATCACACACTGATGAAATTAACAATATGAATACATATTTGTATTCATGCTCATCTTGTAATCAGATTGTCCAAGTTATATATTTGATTCATAATTTGTTATATATTTGATTCCTGATTTTCCAGTGCTAAAATTCCTTTATACTTTGAGATATTATATTTATATAAGTATATTATATTTATGTGCTAATTTCCTTGATTTTTCAATTTATCTGATCTACATTATAAAAGCCATTTATCAAATATATATATATATATATATATATATATATATATATATATATATATAAGTTAAATAAGAAAAGAAATATATCAAAACAGTGTCGTTTTAAAATGTATATTACTTTCTTTCGAAGTAATATATATATATAAATATATTTCATCTATTAATTCTTCGCCCCTTTAATACCCGCCACCGAAGCATAAAAAATCACTCCTCTTGCCAAGAATATTTTATTTAACGATGAAGCCCACCCTCTTCTCTCTTCCCAATCCATTACCCTTTCAATAATCTTCAAGAGAGGATGCCATTATATTTACTTCCACTGCAACTTCCGATTCGGAGTCAAAAGAAGATCGTTACGTCAACTCCTTGCACTACTGCATCGGATACCAAGTTAATACTCTCGACAGCTGGATTCAATTAATTTCAAATTTGGAGAGATCAATCTTAAAAGGGACAGAAAAGTATCGATTCTGCAAAAGGGTCAGATATTGTCTCCACCCTTCACGACGCGGTACTCCTAAGTTTGATTTCTTCCTTCAAATAATGCCTGTTGTAAAAATTTCGGCATGTCCAAACTAGATTTAATTTGCAAGAGTATGAGAGATAATTAAGAACTTGGACTCATTAAAGCCTGTTATTGGATGTTAACTTTCATAAAGTTGTATAGTATTTGCACTGGCATATGTTGAAATCGATGAAAATCAGGCACAGTAATTTAAAGTTTAATTTAATCATAGTTCTTAAGTTCCCGAAAAGAATATTAACCTTGAAATTATTGTTTTTAATCAAGACGAGAAGCTTTATTCTGTACATATTATATGAACTCCAGTGATTTATAGTATTTATGTTGAAATTTATATTCATGCCATCACTTATTTTCTCAATGAGATCAAAACAAGTCAAGTAAAAACAAAATGTAGCAAAATCGAATTCAAAAGCAAATGTTTATATTATATTTAGGAAATAAATTTTACAAATTTTATTATTATTTATAAATGGAACTTCTTTAAATATGGCAGACTACAAAATAAAGCAGAAAGTTTCAAAAGAAGGAAAAATAACAACAAGAATTAATGTAAAATATTAATTTTAACATTGTAAAAATATTTTAGTAGTGTTTACTTAATCGTTTTAAAAATCATATGTGTGTATGTGTTTTTGTCTGTATGTTTTTTTGTGTGTGTGAACTATTTTATATTTTAAGTTACCATGATGGATTTGTGTAAATGCTTATAAAATTATGTAGTAAGCTATTCACATTTTATTTCTTGTGATTTAAATAATTAAGTATTTTTTCAATCTAGCAACTTATTCGAAGTTATACTTAAATAACAATAACTTCTGATAAATAACAATATTATTTTCACAAATTAAACTCAATATGTAATTCCTAGAAAAAAATCATATTTGGAGGAATCAACTCATATCAACACGTCCTTTGAAATCATCATACTTTCTATACATCATACTATACATCATACTTTCATATACATCATACTACATAATTTTAGATTCAATAGAAATCGATGTAAAACATATTAATAAATATGGGATTCATATAAATTACTGTCTGTATATTTATTCACTTAAACTTCACATTAAAAGAAATATTCAAATATTTTCGGAACATTATTTAAAATCAGAAATATTAGTAGTTTTATTTTTATTTATAAATGATCAATGTTGAGCATGTATCTTTATAAAAGCTTTATTAAATTATATATGCAATTTCAAAGGTTTTATTTATCATAATAAATTTTAATTTTCAGAATATACGATAAGTGATTCTTATTCGCATAATTAAATTTGAATATTAAGACGTATAGACGTTAATAAATATAAGAATTAAGATAACTTAATAATCATCTGTGTTATAAATATGTATTCATCTATGTTATAATGTGTCCCTAGAAAAGTTTTCTTCAATATTTTATGACACTGTGATTCAGGAGCAAAATCAAAACAGTTTCGATAATGATTGAATACCTTAAACTCTGGAAAAAATATATGTATATATCCTTCATAAGTACATTTTCTTGTTTCTCTACGAATAAAAAATAATTTCTAAGAAAAATAACATCTCAACCCACATATGAGCAGTAAAAAAATATACTTAGAGTGATCGAAATACATTTAGAAATAAATGAACAACAGGTTTGCAAAAATATCAATGCCAAGAAGCATCAAAAAGCCATCGGAGCATTGGGAAAAAAAAGGAAACAGTTCTTAAGTCCCAAATATACAAGTGAAAAAAAAAGAAAACATTCCGAAAACATATATCGGATTGCGATACTGTAATAAGAGCGAAGATATATTCCACGCGGATGATGGTGTGACACAGAAGGCTGTCTCCACTTATAATTGCTATTGATCGGTTTGTTTTCCAAAATGTCTAAAACTTTCTTGTTGCCTTTCAACATTCTCTATCATTTTTTTCCTTAACGTCGAGAGCATCTACGTTTTTACACTACTTACCTTAAAAGTGAACAGGAATCAGATTGGCGTAAAATAGATTTTACTTCCAGTTTTTGAAAAACTAATTCTTTCCATATAAGAATGTTTTGTTGACTTTGTTTGAAAAGGAATTATTGTAAAATAAGAACCATTTGATTGATAAAAGCTTATATTTCATTTCTTATTTGTAAAAATATTTTATCGTGATTTACATAATCAAATGATTTTCTCTTTCAAATTGTTCAGTATTAGTATGCCACAGAATATGTTATTTTATCTCATTTGTATCAATTCATAAAAATATATGAAAATGAACAAATTATAGAGAGTATCTTAAGTTCGGTAAAATAAGAAAGAATTTTTCTTACGTAAAATTATTGGTTTTAAAGAATAATGCGTACAATGCATAAAAGCATTGTCATTTAATAGTATTATTATATTTGCTTTATATTATTCTTATTGCAACCTGCATATTTCTATCAACGCGTTAGAACCATTCCACAAACATACGCAAACATGCATACATATATATGTGTGTGTGTGTGTAGACAGAGAGAGTATGCATAAATAATGCGTATAAATAAACATGCTAAACATGTGACAAAGTGATGATATCAAAGTGCTATAAATAGTTTATGTTTGTCAAAATAGCAAAACAATATATTTTTGGCCAAAAATAACCATCACATGACGCTTTTTCACTGATATTTTCAGCAAATGTATGCCATATTGTATCATTAAAATGATTACATTTTCAATCTTCATACATGCTTAAGCTGATCAACACTATCTGAGCTGCTGAAACCGTATAAAAATTAGAATCAAGCGTGGCGCTAGATGTAGTCAGTAATTAATGAATGATAAATATTATAGAGTAAAACGCAATGAAATCTCTTCAATGGAAGACTGTGAGATTTCAATGAGTTATCTAATTCGAATATTGGTGAATTATATATTTTTATGACTGAGATTTTACATATGATATAATAATAGCTTGTAGGTATTGTAGAATCAACACAATATTTTCTATATACAGGTATAAAATATTTCGGTATCCAAGTCTGGATCCTGATGGGAGAAGTCGAAGTATGAGAATGTGCACCTTTCATGCGCTGATGGATAGTGTGCAATTACTTCAAGAAAGTAGAAAATACGCTGTTCAACTTCAACAAATTTATTATTCTCTGTTTCAGCACAAAATTTCTTGTGTAAAATTAACCATGATGCAAAATTTTGAGCCCATTGAATAAATTCTTATAGATGAGTTTGTGTGCAGATCTGTAACAGAGAGATTATTTAGATACCGATAAATTACCCTTTTGTTGAAGATGCCAGAATAATCGGCTTAAGTGGAATAATTTACCATTGAACTCTATTTTCTGGATTGCAATGCTGGAAGTCAAAGTGAATAAAGACTCGTGGTTGGGACGAGATAGCGTATTACAGATGATATCAGTTGCAATGAATAGTTAACATCATTAACAATTACAATTATATCAGTATAAAATTGCAGAAGCTGAAAATTCATATTGCCCGTAGGGTATTCCTAACGATCAATATATTGCCTTTTAAATTGTCTCAAATAATATTAAAGGCGTTTTTAAGGTGGAATACGTAGTTTCTTCTTATGTTGCTGATTGACTTAATGTGTGTGTTGACTATAAAACATATGTAGATTCTTGTCGATATAACTTTTACTCAGAGTCTTCAATAAAATTTTCAGCAGAATTTTCCTTAACAATACAAATGATAGGAATAATTTTCTTTAGGTGAGGGTATGGTGGTCTTGTTGGTTAGAGCATTCGCTCTCATTATCGGAAGGTAGTGAGTTCAAATCCCATACTAATCGAAGATACGTCATGTTCACTAAGAGCTGCTGCACATACAATAGCTCGCACCCTCAATGCACTGCATAGAATGTAATACTTATGAGGATAGCAAGTCGATTCTTAACATTGTTTGGTTCCAACCTCTAAATCCCGAAGACCTACTTTCGGTGTGCATTCACTGGGTCTTTTAAAGTTGAAAGGTTGAAAATCTTGAACCCTGTTATTGTATAGTAAGAGTTTTTTTTTTTTTTTTTTATTTAAGAGTAGCTGTAAATTCTGTTTAATTCATTAAAAATATGGTATTATTACATATCATCCTTAATGGTGACTACAATAAAAATACTAATTTTGGAGTTTTAAAACTGTAATTTTTAACTAAATAATTTATTAACCAATACAAATCATTTTTTATTAGTTTAATTTGACTACTTTTATTCATTATATTACACTTTTCTATAGTATGAGTTTCTTTAAAAAAATTTTTAATTTGATGGAAAGAATTATATTTGAACTTTAAAATTAAAAGTGCAGTTGAACAATAATATTGTATTTACGTACTAATTTACTATTTACAAGTTTCTACACAGCAAATTAATTAGAAAAACACACTGTCTAATAGTTTTAAATCATATTGAAGTGATTATGAATCATATGCATTAAGCACTGCATATGATTACGCATATAGTTTATAATTATATGCAGTATACTACAGACGATTCATAATCATATGCATCAAAAATGCATCTTGAAGGAGAAAGTGAAAGTACGCATTTAAAGAAATGAAAGTTTTCAATTTTTGGTATTTTATTACATACAGATAGTAACAAGTAACTGTATTGCCATCTACAAATCTTTTATGAAGAAAGAAAAAAGTGTCTGCTTAAAGTATATTAATTATGTTTTCGTTAGGTATGAGGAATTTGAATATTAACGTAAGTGAATATCTAAATCGAAATTCAAGGAAAAAAGATTTTTGCCTTAAAACAATTAAACATTTTAAAGTTTTTTAGCCTGATTAAGAAGTCAAATACATAAAATAATTTAAAAGAATTGTTTAAATTAGAATGACCGTTGTAGTTTAAAAAGTTAAATCTATTGTAAAGATCTAAATATTTCATTAAAACTAATTTTCTGTAAATTATATTTTCAAGAAAAACAGCTAATTCTTTTGTGAATATCTCTTTGAACGTTTTCGTGAAATTTTTAATTGATTCATGTTTATTTATTTAAAATATTCATATTGCATATTTGAAATTATTGTTAAATGTGTTATTTTAAGCAGAATTAAATACACTAATTTCTAGTGATATGTGTATGATTTATCATTAAATGAATAAACGAACTGTTTTCATTCATATCTGCAAAATAATGTAAATGACTTCTGTGTGTGTGTGAACTCAATTCAGTTAACATTCAAATCATTAAATAATCATTTAGTTTCTGTCAAACGAGGAACAGTTCACTATAATCGAGCCAGCTTAGCTGCAGCTGCTGGTATCATTTGTATAAATAAATGATCTTAAGTACTTTATTTCAGACTATAAATTTTGAGATATAAATATTTTGTAATAATCATTACACAAATTTTTGAAATTGCTAATTCACAGTAATGCTTATTTAAAAGAATTTAGTTCGTTTCAATGCTTTCATTCCTTGAGATGGTTTTTGGTCTGAATTTCATTCAAAAATATTAACATACTGCTTTAATACAATACAGTGTGTGTGTGTGTGTGTGTGTGTGTGTGTGTGTGTGTGTGTGTGTGTGTGTGTGCGTGTGTGTGTGTGTGTGTGTGTGTGTGTGTGTGTGTGTGTGTGTGTGTGTGTGTGGTAAAATTTATTGGTTGCTTTCTTGGATACATGAAATTTTGTAATCATATTTAACTAGAACTCAAACAAACTATTATTTTAATTTATTGTATTTTAATATCTGAGTATTTTTAATCTAATTCAAGCTTAAGGGGGGGGGAAATATTTATAGAAGTAATATTTAAAAAAACACATTAAAAATCTTTATATATCAAAGTACCTAAGAACATAGAAACAAATTTTAATTTGTTTCTATGTTCTTAGGTACCCACTAAAGCTTAAATATATCAGCACAAGTGATGAAACAAGTCTGTACAAAATTATTTTAAATCCTACTGTGTTTTCTGATAAAAACTAACATTGGGAATTAAATAATAATCAGAACAAAATATGTTACGGATATTTGATAGAGGTATTTTAGAATTTTTGGAACAAATAATGAAAGTGATAAGAAATTTTTACAAAATTATGATCATAAGAAATAAATTAAACTCGATATTGTTAAAAATAATCAAAGTAACTCGTTTTAGATGGTTTGTATAGAAATATGATGACACATTTCCAATTCAAAAAAATAATACTGAGAATTCAGGATAAACTCCGAAGTGGAAATTCAGCCATTAGAAGGCTTGATGATGTAGTGAATGATCATGATTGGGTGAAATTGGACCAATGAAAGGGTTATGCACTGAAACAATTTAGTTATTAAAATTAGAGACATCACAACTTGACGCGATTAGTTACAGTGTTTGATAAAAATAAATATATATAAATGAAGTTTTTTTTATTTTAAAAAATTAACTAATATAACATTTATATATCTTATTTTAGTTATTTCTTGGTTACAGGATGCCTTTATAAATGAGTTAAATTATTTATTATTATAGATTATGTGAAAATAGTGCTACTATGGAGTCACATTATTACAAAAAATCAGCCGGGTGAATACATCAACGGTCTAATAGGATAAAAGCAGCAGTTTTAGAAGTTTAAACTTTTTTCTGTAAGGCTTCATACCTTCCATATGAAAATCTATAAACAAATTACTATATACATATAATAATATACATTATTAAATCAGAATTAATTACTATCACAAAATATGGAAGCAATTGTTTGGAAAAATAATCTAATTAAATGTATTTTCAAATATCATCCATTATAGATTAACAGTTATCTGAAAACAATTTTAAATCATTTCATTAATTTTCATTGCTTAAAATTTGATTCTGTAACACACTATATCATGTGAGAAGGCTATAATTTTTTTAACTAAATTCACTGTAATCCACACGTACTGAACTGAAGCTGTAGTAACCAAGTATAGATAAGTATATACCATAATTTTGTTGTAATTTAAATATTTTTAATAAAATTTAATATAAAAGGCAATCTTTAAGGTAACAAAATTTATCTTTTAAGTATTACACCGTAGGATGTAATAATACCATAAATTAGTTGCAAAAATTGTATGGTATAAAATACATATTTCTATATTATAATCAAATTATTGTAAAATTTGCAATAAATAAATATTGTAATGTATAACTTTATAGGAAAATCTTGGAATAAGTTATTCTATTTTTCTAGAAAGCCTTAAGGAAGAAGTCTTAACCAAGTAGACCCTGATATGTTAATCGTTATTTTTATAATTGAAATAATTTATCAAAAATAAATAAAATAATTTTATTGAAAACTGTGTTAGAAAATAAATACCTTTTAGAAAATAATGTGTGAGGGGGCAAAATCTGAGAGTATCAAACGCTTTTTTCCACATTTTTAAAACATATCACACGAAAGTGCTATAAATTAAACGTTAAATGTAATTTAGCGTTTAAATTATAAAAAAAAAAGAAAAGAAAAAAAGAAAAAAAAACTAGTTATGATTTTTGAATTTAAATTATAATATAAAATTGTCTAAATTGATATAATATAATTTATTACGGTAAAATCTTTACATATAGTTTTCTTTCTCACATGAATTATTATCTTAAAACTTAGCTTACCCATATATTTTTAGATATATTCTCACATATTTTATTCAAAATAATATATTTTTTTATATCCGCAAATATAATCCAATTAAATGTCATCAAACAACATTATTATTACACTTCGGCAATTATTATCGTCAGCAATTCGCTTGTTATTTTTATATATGATAGCATACCAGGGGAGAATCGTAGTAAAGGACATTATATAAATCTCATTGATCAACGCGTTATTCCAGAAAAACCTAAAAGAGGAGGTGGTAACCAAGTAGACCCCGATCAGTCTTTCCTTTATTTCTCCCGTTTTTATCTTATTTCCTGGAAAAATAAGTGTCGGGCCTTTGAGCAACAGCCGCCTTTAATGACCTATGAAGCTGGCCATCGTAGGAAATGAAAACAAGACCAGCAAAGGGCATTAAGCAGCAAACGAAGCATTTTTAGGTTAAATCTCTCTTTCTCTCTCAGCAGCATAAGCTTTTGTTAAGAGCGGACGAAGTGAGGTTAATGAAATATATCAACAAATGTTGCATGCCGTCAATGGGCCGATATTCGATGTACACGGACATACATCGGCCCAGGGTGGCACGCTGGTAACGAGCAGTGGGAAAAATGGGGAAATTCGCTCTGTTATGACCTATAATGGGAATGGTTAGACGGAGTGCCCATTAAGGAAGAGATTTATGTTATTTTATCGCCGCAATCAGAACAGACTTTAATTGATGCATGTTACATTGATGTTTCTTTCATTCAACATTATGCAATTAGAAGATTTATTTCATCAAACTAGCAGACTTATTTTTTCGTTATCAAAATATATATTACACAATAATCTACAGATAATTTGGTAACGGAATAGCTTATCTGCTTAGGATGATTTCATGAAATTTCCTATTAACTTATAATAAATGTGTCTCAAATCATAGTTTTCTGTGGGTTTTAAAAAAAGATTTTCATTGCTTGAAAAGATAAAACAATTCTATGATATTCAAGAAGAGAATATTTTAGCATACTAAAGTCAAATTTCATTACAAAAGACAATGATTTGATAGCCATAGTTATTTTCCCTCAAAATCATATTTCAGGGTAGAAAGGTGACCAAATTTTTGCGATTTAATATACGATAAAAACGCACGATATAAATTTATTTATAATTTTTATTTGTATTCAATTATTTTAAAAATTGAGCATGAAATTTTCTTACCATATAGAAGTGATTTCAGATGGAAGGAACATACTTAAATTTACATTAAAATTACTTTAGATATATGGAATATTACTTTTAAATATTATTACTGAAAAATCTTTGAAAACAAAATTCCAATGCTGCAAATTTTTAAGAGATTGATTTTTATTAAAACAACAATTTTAAGACAAAATGATTTGCAACTTATTCAGCAAGATGAATCAATACTATATTGAAATATCTTAAAATCAAATAGACATTCATAGAAATAAATGCCTGGTAGGATAAATTATATTTTTCTTTTTCATTATTTTATGATAATTATTTTAATTAGAACCATATCTTTTTTTCAGACAATTTTATTATCTTTTGTGTATTTGATGAATGATATTAAATTAGCTATACAATAATGATATCGAGCCTTTAAAAATGTTGTTAAATGGTTTGGCATCTAATTAAATAATAATCTGCTTCCAATATATAAATCTTTATTAAAACGAATGATATTACAAGTTCAAAAACAGATATAAAAATGACATACTTACAAAGTCTATTTTCGAAAAATAATTTTACTAAATTACTTTAATTATATTACTATTTATATTTATATATTTTTATAATAAAGTAATATTTTGTTAAAATCAGTAAAAAAAAAAAATCGGAAATAAGTTCTTGGAAAATAAAGCAAATTTTTCTTTCTAATTTGGTTTGAAGTTTTAATCTGAAAATAAAATATAAATTCTGAAAAAACACAAAACATTGAATGCAGTTTTGTTACAAAATATATTGTTTGTGATTCCTACATGAAACATCATGTATGTTATAATTTGCTCATTATAAGCGTACGCCACTTGCAAAACATAGTTTTAATTACAAAATATATCTTTCAGACTGGAACTAAATGAAAATTCAATGAATCCCAATTTCAAAGCCTAAAAATGAGTGAGTTAATCAAAAACATTTTTAAGTAAATTAATGTATTAAATTACTAATGTGACTAATTTTTAATGCGTTTTAAATTTAATTTTTTGTATTCTTTGCATATATATTATTCGATTTTTCCATTTTTTTCCAAAAAATATTATGTGTTCCAGTAATGTTGATTGCCTTTAAGATGCGTGACAGAACTTTAGGTAATCTCAATATTTTTACATTCGTGACACCAGGAAGGTTATTTGTCACTTATTTAATGATACATTTAATTTTTTTTTTATCATTCTTCTTTAAACAGTGGGAGAGATCAAAATTTAAAGCATAATTAAATTCAAAAATTTGAAACCATGACAGATGTTTTTGAGTTTTTAAACCGTTACCAATTGAGATGTCCCTTCTTTTTGTCCAGAAATGGGGCTTGATAGACAACACGTTAAATCGATAGTAATCGCACTTTTTTGGGACAAAAGCTCAGATTACCTCTCCCTGTCAAGTAAGGTAACAATTTTATTTACATTCTCTTTCCCCTTTTCCAGATCGATTATTACAGTATTTGACTTTAATAACATCATAATTGTGACAATTTTTACAGTCATCTTCAGAATTATCACTAATTTTTTTTTGATTAAATATGTTTGTTTTCAATATTTTTTAATTTAGTCATTTATATATATTTTTTATATATTTACACTTTATTCCGATATTTTTTATTTATTTTTAATAGGCCAATTAAAAACATGTAAGCAAAATACATTTTCCTCGCAATTATATACTGTTTGAGTTGTAAAGTAAGTCAACTTATTAATTTTTCTACTGATAATATTCATTTTAGAGTTTTGGAAATTCTGTATATATATATATATATATATATATATATATATGTTATTAAATTTCATCATTTTATGTACCTTCTAATTTCCCACAGCCCATTACTAATTCCATTACTATTATCAATCTATTTATAAATATCATCATGTTCATATTTTAGTATGGACTTAGCCTTCACAGCCAAAAAACTACCGGCCTTGAGCTGACACTCGCAAGAAATCACCGGCCTCAGAGGTACGTGAAATTTTGTGTCTCCGGTCGCAAAAGAAGAAAAAAAAAAAGAAATTATGTATAAAAAAAATAAAATGTTATATATATAAAAAAAAGATAAATTCCGGAATACTTTCTGTATTCCGGAATTTAACTAATTATTCAAAATAGATTTTATGCTTTTAAAATTGTGAAAACTAAATTATTGAAATAAAATTATTAATTAAAAAAACAATAAATTTGCATTTCACAAAAAATTGCTTTAATTCTAACCAATTTGAATGCAGAAAAAACTATTATGAATGGCACACTCTTTTTTCTTTCGGTTCACCAGATCGTGAATTTGGTTTGGAAGTTGGAATGATATGTTTGTGGTTTGGATACCATTTTAAATAGTAAATCTGGATTTAATTGTGAAAAATGATCATTGAACTAGAAAGAAAACGAAATCCAACTAGTTTTTGCTGTATTTCAATGATGTCTTTTAATTTAAAAATAATTTAAGTTAAAATCACGATTTTCTGGTGCTTGACTTTTTTAGGGTGATCTGATCTAGCTTTGCTGATCACGGGAATCGGAAACAACAAATAACAACACAAAATTTTAAATAGTATAAATTTTTAATAGCTCACTTTGGACATTTTTATAATAATTTTACATTGTATTTTTCTGAGAAATATTCATTCTTTTATGTAAACATGAGCAAAATATAAAGAAATTTAACTATAGTAAGTTTACATTAGTTACATAAACATTTAAGTTTAGATAATTTTATAAGCGTTTTTTTTTAAAAAAATTATATTACCTTTATTATGTTATTAAAATATATATTTAATTAATTAACTAAGAAATAATAATTAGAAAAATATTTTTCAATAAAGTATCTTATATTAGAAAACAAAAACATTATTTATTTATAATTTAATTAAAATATAAAGTGGTTAATTTTTATTGAAAAATAATTAGTTAATTACTTTCTTTAAGTAAATTAGTTAAATTTAAGTATACAGAACGAAAATTAAATAAAAGTAAATAAGTATTATTGAATGAACAAAATTAAAATCCAATGAAGTAAAACGAATCGTTTAAATTTGAGTCATCAAAATAATGCATCACTTGTAACAAGTGTCCAAGAATACTTAAGGAAACTTTCAGTTTACTTATTGCGATACTTTCAATCAAAAATACACTTGTTAATGGATTAGTCAAACATAGTCGTGATTATTTAATTAATGACACAAGTTTAGTAGCCCTTGAATAACTGAATCCAGTCGAGCAAGATCTAAAATGTGAATTTGATCGAGTATCCATTACGAAAACGCAAATGAAACTCTCTGAAAAGGAAATATTTCGACACAAGTTAAAATTGATCAAATTACTTTGTATAGATTACAAATAAATTATTTACATCTCTTCACGGTTACTCTATCTTTAGAAGAATTTCATAAGAAAACTGAATTTAATTCTTGCATGCTCTCAAAATATCATTGATATTTGCCTTTGAAATGGATTTTAAACATTAATGAACATAGGAATTATGAAATAAGTCCTTAAATATTTGCATTGTATGTAATCTTTATGTATTGAAAGTGGTTTGTAATTAGTAAATGAATTTTATATACTAAATACAGGATTTCCTTTTAACTTAAGTTTATTATTTGTTTAAACTTTTTACCAATTACAATTTATAATAAATAAAAATGATTTAAATTTACTTTATTTTGGTTGTTGAAATTAAATTCTTAGATATTCTTAAAAAGAAAACTCTTGAATCACATTTCATTTACCTTGACTAAACATATTGCAGAAATTCATGAAATTTTGCTTACCGCCATGTTCTTGCTCATTTCAAGCAGCATTCATTCACAGAATGATTTAGAAAATAAATATAGAACATGTGATTCATGAAAATAATTTCATGACGTTGCTCGGAGTTTTCAGTAACAGAATTCACCATATAAGAGATCATGTTAAATATTTACTTCCTTTTCATTTAAATGGTTTTATAATATTTAATTATAAATTTTCTTCTCAGCAAAAAATGTTCATATTGTTACATTGATAGTACGAAGGGAGATTAAAATAATTCAATATGCATATATGATGGTTTAAAAATAATACAGCAATGAATACATGTACTTTACATATTTACATGTTTGAAATACTCAGTATACTGGCATAAACATAATGATTTAAAAAGTTTTTTTTTGTTACATATGGCACTTGGACAAGCCATGCTCATTATGCCATTGGCTATGGGAATTTAATTCAGTGGGGTATTTGTTTCAATTAACCAAAACAACACAAAGGTAGACATTGTTCTAAGCTCCTCCGGAGGATGTCATCACAAGAGAATTCACTCTCACAATTTTGACATTGATTTAAAAGAGGGGGAACTTTTCCTTTAGACCACTACACCCATGTTAACTGCTCAATGCCTGGCATAGTACTTTCAATTCCATAGATTTAATAAGTACGTATATTGCTTGTAATCGGTGGGTCTTTGGTAGGTACGTCCTTGAATGTATGTACACTATTTATATTTGCATGTGTCTGCAACACATACCTACATTTATATATATGCATTTTATATTTTAAATTTGAGAATGCAAATTTTCATTAATTTAAAACTCATTTCACATTATTAGTACAAATGTTAAGCCATTTTTTGCTAAATGGAAAATGTTAATTGAAGTAACTCAAGGAAGCTATACGTGAATTTCTGGAGGAACCTAAGCAAAGTTAATAATCCTCTTTCTTTGAGAATTTCAATAAGTACTTACATTTCCGAATCCATATCATTTTCGATTAAAAATTGTATTTCAAGTCTCACGTCTAAACTTTGAAAGAGATTTCAAATTCCAGTATTGTTTGAACGATAAGATCTTATCAAATCATAGAAAAAAATCGAAAAGAGATTAAAAATATTATCTTGAAAGTACGAAACATTTTTTGTGTTTCAGAAATATATTTTAAAAAAATACAAGCCAAAGTAAAAAGGCAAAAGGCAAAAAAAAATTTAAGGAAAAAAGAGAATCTTTAAAAAATAAAGTTAATGTAGGAGACGTAAGTTTCTCTACTTTTCCACATTTATCACTGCAGATTAATGCGTTTAGTAAAGGCGAATCGTACGAAGAGGCTAAAAAGGAAATCGGAGATAAACTAAATGTGAGAGAGAAAAGACGCGAAAAAGTATAGGGTTGATAGGAAAGAAATAAAGTGCTTTCAGGGAAATAATTTGCCAGGGAAAGAAAGATAGATAAGAAGTCAGACTGTTTCTCTGCTTTAAGATTAGAATGTAATTATGTAAAACTTTTAAAAGAAATTTTTTTATTTCATTGTTATTCTTAAAAATAATGGCAAACAATCTTCAATAACACTAATATACGTTCAAATAATTTGAAAAATGTATAATTTTGCTTGAATTATCAAATTCTACACTTTATGCAAAATATGATTTTGAAGGAATTGGAAAAAAACACCTATTATACATGCATGTAAAATAAATGATAAGTATAAATTAAAAAATGTGATGAAGTATTATCGATAACTGTTAACATAAAACATTTTATGTTAAAATATATCAATAATATTTCGCCATGTCTTTTATTAGCCTAAAAAACATTTTAAATGAGTTAGTATCTGTGATTTTAACGACAAGAATCACTAAGATTTTAACTAGATTCTAATTTACTTTAAAATTATATTATAAAACTTCATTAATGTAATAAATTTACAAATTCTCTAAAATATTGATATTTATATTATCTAATAATTTCAATGAGTAGGAATGATTTTGCTATTAAGTAATATGTTATTTACCCCAATTTTTTAATAATTGATTTAAATAGGAATAATTATATTGTAGAGTGACACAAAGTAATTATAATTTTCTATTTTTGTTGTTCTTACTTATGACACTTTTACAAGCCAAGATTGCTATGACGTTGACTTTGTAAAATTAAGTCGGTGGGGTATTTGTTTCGTTTAACCAGAGCAACACAAAAGTTAAAATACGACTTAGCTCTAAGCTCCTCATACAGATGACACCACCAAAGGATCCAACCCTTCACTTTTAATATTGTTCTGTGGGGGGGAAGGGAGAAAGTTTTCTCTAGGACGTTCTACTCATGTTAACTGCTCAACAACGGACAACAGGAGTACACAGATTTAACGAGCACGTATATCGCATGTACTTGATGGATCTTTGGCGGCATTGGGAATCGAACCCCACCCTTACTTATTGGAAAAACCCCAATGCCCTAACCACTAGACTACCACGAATCAATTATTCTTTTGTAATCATACTTTAAATCGTATATCCACAATCAAATAAGAAACACGGCAATTTAGCAGGTATCCATTTCTTCCTATTCTCGCAACATAAATATGTTAATGATTACTTGTTACGATTACTTAACTTTGGTTCTGTTTCCTTTTTGTCACATGTTTACTGATATTTTAGGATATTCCTATTATGAATGTCAATAAATAAGCGATAATATAAGCTTCTATTAGAAGTTGAAAATTCATTAAATTTCACTCCCTTTTGGACACACTATAGCAACACCTACTCATTAAAACGAATGGCTAAACATAAGATGTCACTACAACAGATGATGATCAATAAATACCATATTTCGATATTTGAATAGGCTTATATAAGTGCAAGTATTCTGTACATTTTCAGATATCTCCTTTCTCAAGTACATGCGCTTCAAATTAATTTATTTGAATCTGGAAAATAAGTTTTTGTTTTTATGATATAGAATCTAAATCACACACACACACACACATAATTAATTACTGTGTGTCTACAGTAGTCTGTAGAGGGTAAGTGGTCGTTCATCTGACGGAGAGGTTCAAAGTAATGGGTTCTATATCCTGGATTCAGTCGATGATCCGCCATGTTTATTAATGACAAATGAAGGATATAAAATATGTTATAGTCAAAACGTCCTCCACTGATGTTTCAAGATGTAGATAGGAAAGTGCTAGATCAGGTGTCTATCTCGACATTTAATAATGATTCCTAATAAGGAAAAATTGAGAATCGAAAACATTTCAAATATCAATATATATAAATTTATAAATACTTTTTAATTCACACTTTTTCTTAATTAAATATACAAAATATCTATCATATTTGATCACCTCATGTTACTAACAGAAAAACATTTAAAATTTACAATATTAACGTTAAGACATATATTAAATCATTGAAATAAATTTTTGTAATGTAACTATGTAAAAAATAAATATGTAAATTTCTTCCTAAAACATCAAAAAAGAAAGAATTTATAATTTAAAGATATAATCTTTAATATGTAAATATGTAAGCTACACTTTGTAAAATCTGTGTGATGTGTGAGATTATAAACAACAAAAAAGGAAAAATTAGAAATATATTACTAAGAATAAAAACCGCGGAAATAGTTTTTATATAGATTAGTGTCATCAGTACTGTTATAAAAATAAAATCCAATAAATTAATTTAACACTAATTAAGTGTATTAGATAGAATTTTTCTCTTGTAATTCATTTTATATCACCTGCTTTTTTTCTGGCTGATATCATTAGTATTAGCAAATCGAGTTGCATTTTTCAAAACGAACCTTGCGTTTATTTTGAATAATTAACGCTTGCTAATTATATCATTAAAAAATAATTATCCCAATGAAATATAATAACACTATTTTTCGCAGGAATATATATACCTTTTTTTCTTCTCACTCTCATCAGTCTCTCATTCCTTTGCTTTTTTAAAGTCTGCAATTACAGCAATGCGGTAACTGCCATAATAACTCTCGTATAATTTAGTGAGACGTATTGGCTGCCACTTTCTTCTGTTCAACTTAGGGACTTTTTTTCTCCTCTGTACACTCCTCATCTCTCGCTATGGGAACGAAAATAAATTATCCTCCCAAGTGAATGCTTGTTCCTCAAGCAATTCTTTTTAGTGTTTTTTTCCTGTGCGATCACAGGTGGCAGTGCTCTAATTTTTTTTTTTTTTTTTGAAAGTATGAACCAAATGCGAAGGGGGTGTTGCAGGGGGGAAAGCCTTTTGTTCAAGCCCCAAGCTGTTCATTACATTTTTTAGCCCGCTAATCTTTTTTATCATCCTTTTTAACTTAAAAATAATGTGCCATTATTTTTGGAATGTTCAGGTTAAAGTATACAACAGAGAAGAAAATAAAATTTCCACCTGCGTTGGCACCTTAAATGATGAAACAGTTGTCTTAATCATCTGCGTGTATTTTCAGCACGTTTGCAGTAGTCCAGTTCTTATTGATGTGTATAAAATATTACATGCAACATAATTTATGAATTAACATTATGAAGCTCTAGAATTCCCCCCTGTAATTTATAAAATACGTTTGTTTTTCAATAATATACTCTTTTAAAAGTTATTATCAAGTTGAATGTAAATCACAAACGATTCCTAAGTTGTTTATTCAATATTGAATTCGATTATCTATTCCATTTTAATTTAAAATTAATGTTTTAGTTTTTGGAATACTCTTGTTAAAGTTTTATTTTCTAAAATTTTCAATAGAATTAATGAAATCTGTTTGCCTTATAATGTGAAATACAGTTCAAAATGTTATTTTCAACTATGTGTAAACTGGTATTATCAATTAATATATGAACTCAACCTATTCTTTATGAAGAACTGAACACTAAGTTTCCTTTGTGTTTGAATGTTTGTATCCTTTTTTTAATCATTCTTTTGAACTTAAAAATAATGTGGCACTTCTTTTGGAAATATTCAGATTAAAGCATACATAAGAGAAGAAACAATTTACAATTACTTGCTATTGCGTTGGTCATTTAAAAGTTGAGCCAGTTGTCATAGTATGCAGCACGGGGTTCATGCATTTTTTAAATAATTTAGTCCTTAACGATGTACTCAAAATATCCAATGCAATATAATTTAAAAAATTCTCCAATTTAAAAATCTAAAATTCCCAATCTTAATTATGAAACACTTTTTAATTTACTTAAAAATTTACGGTTTAAAGTCTTAGTATCAACCGTGTGAATTATTACTCACAATTTATACTAAAGGCGTTCAAAAAGTAAGTTACATTGGAACATTGTAAGACAAAAAAACACTTTACTTATAAGTGCGCTGTTAATATAATATGACAAATTTACAACACATAATTTCTCTACGCAATCTAAAAGTCACTGCAGACATTTCTGGGAACGTAACACTAATTGCTCGATGACCTGATGATATATGAAATCGCTCCTTTGTCCTTGAGCTAAATCAGAACAGCTGTATGAACTTGGCCATCCTTGGAAAATTGCCTCCTATATAAATGTTTTTTAAGTTTGCAAAACAAATGAAAGTCACCAAGCGCAAGATCGAGACTGTATAGTGAATGCTTCCAGACCTCCAACCAAAAACTGCTATGCAAATTCATTGTGTTGTGAGCACCTTCTGAGGTCTTGCGTTGTTGTACAACAGGACAACGTCTTTACTTAACTTTCTGCATCTCTTATTTTTTCAGCCTTGCGCCAAGCTTTAAGTGTTTCGCTATAGGACACGGCAATAAAAGCTGTGCCCTTCCACATAAACTCGGTACAGACAACTTCTTCACAGTAAAAAAGCCAAATTTTTAACCGCTGATGGAGATTGGATTTTGTTCTAACGGGTGATGTTGTGTGTCTCCATTTCAAGGACACTTGCTTTGATTCTAGATTGAAGTAATGCAAACATGCCTCATCAGCCATAATGAAAAGGTTTAAGAAATAATTGCCTTCTGCAGAATAACGTTGAAGAATTTCCAACGAAGATACAAACTTTATCCCTTTGTTTTCAGAACTCAAAGATTAAAGAAGCCAAAGTGAAAACAATTTGCGATAATCCCGTTAGTAGGACATGATGAATGAGTGCTGCCAACAGATATTTCCTGCTGCTGCGCAATGTGTGCGACGCACATTCTACGATTGGTAAGAACAATGCCTTTCACTTGCTCCACTATGTCCAAAGTGCTCACCATTGTTAGCCTTCCTTGGCTTTCCACATCAGTTACGTTTGTGCAACCATCTTAGAACTGATGGCACAATTTCTTAATGTGAACGTGACATTGCATGTAACATATACACAGCCAATACTTCAAGATGAATCTCATATTTGTTAAAAATTTTCTCCACAATAAACGTGCTGTTCCTCAGACTTCAATGTTGGAGTAAGTTTCTTGTGCTGATGCACTTCTCATACTAGGCAGTAACGGTTCAAACATTCCGAATGAAATTGCTTCAGTTGGAAGCAGTGGAACTCAATTACCGTCTATGCAAACTTCGCTCTACTTTCGTAATGATATCATCTCTCGTGGAACAAGTGTAACATACCTTTCTGAACCACATAAATACATATATATATTAATAGTAACCGAGCTCAAAGTTATTTTTTGCAATTTCAATGCCCTTAACGATTTTATCATCTTTCTCTACTTAAAAGTATTGCATTAGCTTAGAGATCAGTAGATCACTCTATAGAGTTAAGAAACTTATTAAACTTCCATTTTACCACTGTTATACATATTATCTGGGTTTCCGGGCGAATGGTTTGTGTTCAGGCCTTCTCTACAGTAGTTCGTGGACTAAATATCACATTGGGCATAGATGTTTGCTGCGGTTTGTTAATGTATAAACAATAAAATTGCTTAAAGAGGTTCGTAGTCAATTTTAATTTATAAATACTACTCTAACTAGCTTTCATTTGTGACACCTAAACTTTGAGCAGCAAATAAACCAACTCCTATTATATTGGTACTTTAAATGATGGAATATCTGTCTTTATCAACTGAAGAGCATCTTAAAAACTCTCGCAGTAGCTGAATTCTTCCAGATGTGTTTGAACTATCACTTAAAATGCAATCATTTAAAAATCCAATATTTTAATTTTTAAAGATTTCAACTGCAGGTAATTATTTATTAAAGTTTAGTTAAAATCAAAACTTTATGAATGTGATAATTTATAACAAATTTATTTAAACAAGTCTATCATTATGTACATTATATTATAGAAAAAGTTAATTCTTTAAGATTAATGAAAATATTATGAATTTTAAAAAAAATATTGATTTCCGTTAATTAATACTTAAGATATAAATTTATTAAGGCTATTTTTATAATGTGTAATTTCTTTAATGGAAATAATTTTTAATACATTTATTTGCTAGCATTCACTGAAACTCTATTCTGAGAATGTAATCTTTTAATATTAATACAATAAAAAACATTTGAAGTAGTTTTCTTTATAACAAAACGATGAATATCTATTTTCTCAGGATAAAGATTGAAAAGTTGCAAATGATGAATGTTATGCATTTTGATATAAAATATTCATTTTTTTCTGGAAATATAATTAAGATATTATCATCATAAATATAATCTCTTGAATGAATACAAGAATATCTCCTAAGATTTCCATGCATTTAAATTATTGATCGTTAATTTCAAAACTTTTTTTTTTCATTAAGAAAATGTGAAAAGCAATGTTTGCACACTACAAAACGTCGGCTGAAATTCAAGTTCTTACCAAAGTTGTGCTTTTTAATATCAATATGGATGCTCAGTCACACATGGTTTGAATATAACTACCTCTTAAGATAATATTTCAATTCTTTTGCAATTAAAATCTCTGACAAAATAAGAAGCAAAACAAAATTGCCTTGTAATTTTTAACTAAATGAAAAGGAGAAATCTACACTGAGCTTATAAACTCTCTTCTAACGAGATATCAGATAATACAAAACTTTTAACGTTAATTAATCCACCTTACATGGAATTCTTCAGCATGATTAATTATAGGGAGAGAATTTTGTTACTCTTCACTCGAACATTCCGATGTTCAAAATTATAGATTTCGCTCCACTAAAAAAATGGAGAATCCAGAAACATTTTAATAATAATTTTTTAAATTTTTAATGTAAAAGCATTTACACAAATATGATTAAAAAACCAATCCATAGATGAAAGAATCTGTGAAAAAACGTTTATCGAAAATGTGAAATGTGATGAATCACTATTGATAATACATTGGTTTGAAACTATCATAAAAATAGTTGTTTACATAAGTATTGTTGATACTTACTTCTTTAATAAATTACAAATGACGATAAGTTTACAATAGTTGCTCAAAGAAAAAGCAATTCTTTAATTTCAAACACAAATATTTATCATTTCTTATACTATTCAAAATAATTAAAGATCAAGGAATTATAATTTTAAAAATAAAATTTAATCAAATCATATTGATCATAATGATCATGATTAGGTTCTCGTGTTTGTAATTCAGCATATCTGGGTATTAAAAATTTTGTTGAGTGAAAAATAAAAACTATAATATACTTGTTATGAACAATAAACAACTTGTGTACTTGATACATTATTCCTTATGTGATGCATGCGTAGATTAAAGCTGTTTGCTACCGCTCTAATACTACTATATCCTAATACTAATAATTCTGTATCTGTCATAAGAAATTACTTGGATGCATTTCGCTATTTTTATGATACAACTATTTTATTTTATTTTATTTATTTTTTTTTTTTTGCATTTTACCCTATATACCATTTATTGCAATGTTTATAGTTATAATTCATTTTTACTAGTCTAGATAATTCTAACAAACACATTTAGGAAATTCATTTCTGATATAATATTACAAACAAAGAGAAATATTCTGAGATATTTATCTAGCGTATATAAAAATCAAACAATGTATGGTTAAAACATGATAAATGAAATTATACATCATGGTTAGTAGTAAAAAAAAAATGGAATAGCCATTAAAATATATATATCATTGTGTTAACAAACAATATTAAGAACTGTGTAAACAAACACTTTGAAAGAATTTTATAGCTTCTACAGATTGAATTAACTAATTTTCTGTTGAACTTACAATTAGCAAAAGTTATTTATTTCTTTATTTCTGATACCAGTTTATTCACATTTTGTAAAATGCATGGAAAGCATAAATATTTTCAAGCATTTTGTACATAAGAAAAGATTTTATACATAACAATATATATTATGCATAAAATATTTTTAATTATCGTGAAAACTCTTTAGTTTTTTAATCAAAAATTGTCAATAAATAATTTTTACTGAAAATGTTTGATTCATATAAGTAGCTTAAACTGAAATAAAGTTTTTTTTATTGTTATACAATAAGCATTAATGCAAAAATCGCAAATATGAAGCTTATGCGTAAGTTTTCCACAAAAAATTTAATAAACTAAGAAAAAAATCATGAAATCAGCACCTCGAATTAATAGTAATCACCATCCAAATCTATGATTTTCCATCAACGTTTTAATGGATGCTTTAAAGACATTGGCTTTGAAACTTGGTAGCCACGAGTCCAAAAATAGATCAATCTCATTGTAAGGAATTTAAGATAGCACTAGCAAAATATAACTGCTGGTTTAATAAAAAAAATCGAAAACCACAGACGAGAATTTTCGAAGCTATATGGTGAGTTTGGTAAAACATCTAGTTTTAATATATAAAAAGTTTAGCTAGGTAATGCGAGGTCTTGCATGATCTTGATGGAACAGTATCTTCTTGCACAGGAACTCAATTTTATATTTAGATTTTATACCATCTTCAACAAGGTTTATCATCGCTCTGTACACCTTACTGCAGACTGTTTTATCTTTTTTCAGATACACTTTGTGGATAATACCATGACAATCCCACCAGATAGCAAGTTTAATGCTTATGTTGGTCTAACAACGATATGCGGCACTATCAAAATGCTAACTATGCGCAAACTAATCGTTTTTTAAAATTTTGTTTTGAAGTAAGACTTTTTATTATCAGAAATAACGACCCAGTATAGAATTTTATCCTTTCATTGACATTCATGCAGTTTACTGCAAGTCTGAACATGTCTGTGTTTTTCTTCTTACGTCAGTTTCTGCGAAACGCAGCGATTGTATGTCAAGTTCATATGATGCATAGTTGACTAGTGGACATAGAACAGATGAGTAACTCCTTAATTAGCTCTGAAGTGGTTAAATATAGATTTTTATCCTCATGTTTCAGCAGGTGGTCCTCATCAACATTTTAGGCTTTCCAATGTGTTCTACTTCTTAAATGTCAAAATCTATAATTTTGAATCTTCTGTACCAAATATCTCTTCACAGTAGCATATGATAATAAAATATCAGTTAAAGCTGTACACATGATCATTTGACATTTTATTGCTGAATGTTTCCGATGGAAATAGAAGTAAATGATGGTTCTAATCATGTAGAATAATAATTCTATTTCAGAAACCTTGTACTTAAGGATCACAGTTCACTAAAGCAATTCTTCTTTAAAATGACAAAAATTGCTTAACGAAATATAAAAGAACAAGCCAATGCAAATTGTTTGAGTGGACAAAACTAGCTGCGGTAAAAACTATCGTTATATATTCACCTAAATATGAATTATTTTGAAAATACAAAAATGCGACTATTGCGAAGATAGTTTGTCTGGATTTCCCTGATTTTCCCTAACTGGGAAACATTACTCTCTATAACAGATCAATCTTCTCGGAACATAAAGCACATCAGATGCACAGATTTCTTATAATGACTTTAGGGTTACACGTTATATCTCATGTCAATAATTATTAAAATAATTATAATTCCAAAAGTGGTATTAATACTAATCAATATAATTTAGATTCTACATTTTTCGAGTAAATATTTAACTATTCATCAATTTGACTATTATAAGTAACTATTTTTTCCTCAATTAAACTTAAGAAATTATTATAACGGAATTAATATCTGGCATCATGAAGTGAAAATTTAGTACCTCATATTTATTAAGCTATTCGTTACACTGTTGTAGATGTTAAAAAGGAATATTCTATTGAAGAGGTTGTATAACTGAATACTCTGTTCTTACTAAATGATCGCATCAGAGGAGTCCCACTCATACATATATTTCTTTTCAATGTTATGTGTCTAATAATTTCTTCATGTTATGTCGCATTGATCATAACGTTTTTTTTTTCATTTAACATACTTTTGAGCAGCAATCAGTGAGGACCATTAATCCATTGGAAAAAGATCTGCAGCGCTGTCTAATTCAGCTAAAATAATATCTTCCAAATAAAACAAGAACTACATATTGCGAATATTTTGGCTTTGTCAATACATTTCTATATTTTCTTTATATTTATCTGAAGAATTGATAAATTGATATAATTTATATTGATTTTGTTAATTAGTTAGATACTTTTTACTTATTTTATTCAATTATAAATATATTGAAACATAATTTTAATGATAATGTTTAATTTGTTTGATTACATATTTTAAATATCAGAGTAAGTAATTCCTTATCATTATCTTCATTTACTCATTTAATGTAACAATTTAAATAATAAAAATATTTATAAATAATGAGCTTTTAAATTGCACTGTCCCGTCACATGAATGTGATCACTACTTACATTCGACGTCAAAGCTGAATAGCTAATCACAGAAGGCAGACAGCAGATCAGTGCAGTTGGACGTATATAAAGGGTACGTGAGGGCTTCGAAAAAAATTGCAATCACTGATGTAATGCATAAACAAATTGATTTATCTGACGTCTAGAACAGCAGGATCACTGGCTTTCGGGCCCTACTTGGAAGCATTTTGAAAACGGCTAAGTTTGTGAACTGTTCATATGCCACCGTGGTATAAGTGTACCAGATATGACAATAGGGGACTGTCCAAAATCAGCGATGTGGCAAATTTGGTGATACACAGGCCAAAGATGACAGAGGTGAATCACGGCTGAGATAGGTGGCGTTCGGGTGAATAGACGTGCTGAATAGAATATCTGAGGTGAATAGAACATCTGAGTGCCCAGATAAACAAAGGAGCTACCAGCATTGTCTCCCAAACTACAGTTTAATGATCGTTACTGCATCTAGACCATTGAGGCAGGCTCCTGATTTATGGACTTGCGTTTGCTGATGTTCATCGTCAACGAAAACTGGAATTTACAAGCGAGTACTTTTTTGGATGTCCAGTGAGTAGCGACAAGTTGCGTTTTCCAATGAATCATATTTTATGCTCCATCTAACAGATAGACGTTGGCGTATACAACGTGAAACCTCTAAAAGTAAACAATCTGAAACCATTTCCGCAACGATTAAAGCGGGGGCATTATGGTCGGGTGAATGTTTTCCTGAAACTTCCTGTGTTGACTCAACATTATGGAAGGTACAATGGATCAGTACAAGTATGCATCTGTCCTTGTGCACAAAGTACACCCTATTTGTGCATTGTTTTCCTCAAGATGAGGGCGTCTACTAGAAGGACAGTGTAAGGGGTCATACAGCTGGCAGAGTGCATGGTGGCATATCATCTGAATGATTTTACCGTTTACCCCGACAGAAAACTCGTTTGATTTAAACCCAATCAAGAATCTGTAGGACCATCTATATCAAGTTTTTTGTGGCATGAATTCCTCATAATCAAGCATAGCTGGCCACGGTACTAGTGTCGGTACAGTTCAACTTCACCTCGAGCACTTTCAGGAATATAACTGACACACTTCCTGTACATGTAGCAGTAGTGTGCTCTGAGAAAAGTAGTTATTTTGGCTTTTAACAAGTGGTCACATTAATATGACTAAACTGTGCATATTAGTATAACTTATCAATAAAAGTTCACTAAAAATTCATGTATTTTCATTCATTTACTTTATTTAATTGTAAATATAATAAAATAAAAAGTCTTATAAATAATTCATTAAATTTATAATTAAATATTAATAATGTAATAAAAATATTATTTTTAAGTTTTTCATATTATATAAAAAAATGTCGTGAATAATGAAAAAAATTTCTAAATTCACACACATTGTTTTCAAAAGGAAAAATTATTTTGACCAAATAGGTTATTTAACGTTTTTCATTAAGCTTAACCTTTTTAAAAGTACTACATATAAACGTATATTTTATTTAAAAGGAAAAGAAATGAAATGAATATATTTGATACTCAAGTTATATTTTCGACAACTAAATTCTTTTCATAAATTAATAGAAAAGAGCCAAAAATACTTTTAATATTCCTCGAAAAAATAAATTAAAAAATTTAAAAAAGAATTAAAGACCTAGTTCAAAATTTTAATTTAATGCATTGCTCAGAAATCTCATTTTCACTAATATTTGTGTAAGACATCCTATATCAAATCAATTACTGCATCAAAATTCAAATATTTGTAAAACAAGAAATAAAAGGCGAAATATTGCAGAAAGATGCAAGAATGTTGATTATAAGCAGTGTATAAAAAAGATTTTCCTAATATGCACTTAATTTTCACCAAAAATAATTTTCACCGTCAGGAAAAATAAATCGCCAAAATTTACCAGGTTTATGCCAGATTTTGCTTTCAGTTTTTCGTCGACGTTTCGTATGTTAAGTTTTAATATAAAGATTCAAAATACGCTCCCATATCGTATTTACATTAACTTAAATATCTTTTTATAAAAGTTCTAAATTCCAAATTTTTTTTTATTATTTTCGTAATTACCTTCTTAACAATATTATTAACAAAATGCTTCACATATATCATAATTTAATGATACACATTTAAATTTGCTTTAATTAATAACTTCCATGCATATCAACACATTACTCATAACATTAGAATGATAACAAATAAAATTCATTTTCTGGCTGGTCTTATCTTTCTTTAATATCGGTATGAAAAAGAAATTACTGGAATCGAAATGCATATTTCTGGTCATCAGCATATTTTTTCCGCTTCAAAAAATAACATGCGTGAATACCCTCATTAATGGGGTGATGTTGAATTGCAGAAAGTTGTGCTTTATCAAATACAAAAGCCTTCTCATTAGCATCTAAAAGCAATAGAGAAGCGGACAGTTTTGAATTTGGGATGGAACTTTTCATCAGCATAATCACAACCGAACCCTTAGACAAGCCATTTTGTCAGTTTGTTTTTCCTTACTTCCAAGAGATTCCAATTAAAGCGGGATATGTATTATTTTAATTTTTCAGAAAGTGGATAACTGCTTTTATTTGGAAGAACATTAATCATGTATTGGTTACTAAGAAAACAAGTACTTTTTTTTTACAATTCATTTCTTGAGAACTGAAGAAAAATGATATCTTTTCTTTGTAAAATCAAAACAGATTAATACCTAATAACTTTCATTTTGCATTAAAAAGTCTTTCGCTGATTTGGGTTTCAAAATAATTTATTCTATATTTAAAATAGATGAAACGAAAAAACAAAAGAACCAGATAATTGTCTAATAATTATTTTATCAAAAACAATTCAATTTGATAGAGATTTTAAATATTATTTTCAGTTTCAAAAAACACAAACGAGAAACAGATTTCTAACAATTTTTATGTGTTAAATCATTTTAACTTTATTTTAATTTTATATATATTTTTTTCTAATATCAGCCCAGAATTTCAAATTTGAAATTTCAAACTTATGTTGAAAATTTAAGATATTCCATACTAATTTGTATTTATATATATATACATTGCTTTATAATAATTCTAATTTACAGAAAATCTTAAAATGATAATTGAAAGACACTTTCCTAAATGTTCACAAAATAAAGCTTTTTATTTGGCATGGAAGTTATCTAATGTGCAAATGATTGAAAAGATGCTTCTCGTTTTCTTTTTAAACGAAAATTCAAAAAATAGGTAATGTTTCTTTATTAGAAAAACATATGTTTATATAAATCTCATTTTATGCTGTAATGACATATTTTGCTTTATATTTGAAAAGAAATATCTTAAATTTTATAATTGTGAAAGATATTTTGCTTATGTTGTAGAAATTCTCCCACATCAATATATTTTTAACATGTGTAATATGTTTAACATAAATATAAAAATATTTTACATAATAATTTACATAGAAATTTAATAATGAACTAAAAGTTTGATTTATTTTAACCCCTTTAAGTAAATTAGTAAATTCCCATATTATTCATTTATTAAAACATTTCAATAAGCAATAAAATTTTACCATTATAATTCTTAAAATTATTCGATATGTATTTTGAAAAAAAAATATTAGTATTTCATTAGATATAATAAAATTTCTACATTATTTAGGGTTATGTTTATGCTATAGATGAAATTAAAATACCAATAAAAACTGTGGTATACATATATATATATATATATATATATATGTATGTATGTATGTATATATATATATATATATATATATATATATATATATATATATATATATATATATATATATATATATATATATATATATATATATATATATACACACACACATATATATATGTATATTACGAACGTATTTAAGTGCATTACTTATCAGAATGATTTAAAACGATATATTGGTAAATTTATAAATCAAAAAAGGAAATATTTAAATTTTAAATTCTCATAGTAAATTAATAAATTCTTGCTTATTTTATTTGAAGAAAAATATTAATACTTTCCAACCGTAAACATGAAATTTCTTTTACGTTGTGTCAAAATATTTGGTCGAATTTATTCCAGCATTTATAAATTTTTATAAAAATATAAATTCATCATCCATCCCAAAAATGTAAATATGCTTATCGTATTTGACCTCAGAAAGTCAAACATTTTCATTACATTTTAAAATATAGAGTATGTAAACTGGCTTAAACTTTGATTTTCTTTTTTAGAGCAAACAAATAGAGTAATAAATGAGTATAAATAATGCAGATAACTGAAGAAATCTTTAAATTTACTACAATTTATGATAAGGAAACAATTTTTTAAATTTCCTTTTAATCAGTTATAGATGCTGAATTACAAATTTATAATATATTGTATGATTAAATTTCCAAAATACATTAATATCCCTATAACACGGTACTCTTACAAAAGTTTTTCATATAATGCTTTCTCATGTTCCCCCGTATAACACTTGTTTTCCCTCATATAATGGGGGGAATGTGACGCTATACTTTTGTACTGCGAAATTTATAATAATTTGTACAATTCACAATCCATTTCGCGTACGTTTGTACATGGTGTCAATTGTGTTCTTATAAAATGAAATGAAATTTATTTTATTAAATAGCTTTTCTTGGAATCATTTGCTTTATTTAAAAGTAACTTCTTTTTAGTCATATATGTATAAGTTTCTTTTTATATGTAGAATATTCTTAGTTTGATTTTTATAAAAACGCTCTCATTTTATTCATAACATAGACTTTCCTCAATGCTCTACTTAAATCCTTTGTAATGAGAAATGCTAAACTTGATTTCATTTAAACCCCATTTAACGAGAAGGTTAAACCTAGCGAGCACATTTCATTTGTACATAATGCGCTATACAAAATCATACGAGCGCGAACTACGAGATTGCTTGTACTACACGTTTCCCTATAATGCGGAACTAATGTACCGTGTTATAAGGGAGATTACAGTAATATTTAAGATGTGAGAGTTGTATTAATTACATTATTTGTTAGTTTACTAAAACACGTTTTATAAAAAGATTCATTATATAGTTCTGTTTTAAGTGTATCAGAATTGATTGCAATATATACATATTTTACTAATCAGTAAGTGAACGATACCGAAACAACCATCTGGGAAATAAAATCCTTTAATATTTTGTCTTTAAATTTTAATTATAACGACAAAAGATTAAAAAATAAATAAATATTGAGAAAATTTAAGATATCAATAAGAAATATAATACTTTTTCAGTAATCTCGATCCATAATTAAACAATTTTTATTTATTAAAATTTTTAAAATAATTGTTTATGGAGAGTAAAATTAATCGTAATTATATATATTTAAACATTAAATATTATACAAATTAAATAACTAAATTCTTACAATATGAAAAAAATTTAAATAGATATTTTTATTATTTATTTATTTGTTTGTTAATATTGAAAACTCTCTAATGTTTTAAAAACTGTGATGCAAAAATTTAATCACTAATTAATAATATTTGTTTCATATGAAATAAAAGTTTTATTTCCCCAAATTTCTTATTGAGTTGGATTTACAATCGTATAAAGTTAAAACGTATTATTCTTTAAGGGAGAGGATGTTATGATAGAAAACAACATAACTTATCATTGACAACGTGTTTTCTAATAAATTGTAAAACTCAGACTGTTTTTGGTCATTCATATTAAATTTTTCATAATAAATTTATATAATTCTCCATCACGTAATTTATAAAATGTGTGTAGCTGGAAAAATATAAATAAACTAATACTAATCGAAGAAAATATCCGTCATCACGTACTATTCATTAAATTCTGAAATATATATACTATAAAATGCAATATTTCAACCGATAGAGACGTTTATATTAAATCCATGAACTCCAGCTCAAAAATATATTATATAAGTATTCACGAACTTATGAATATATCTTAGAATATTGAATTATATTATAAATTCCCTTTCAATTTTAGAAGCCAAGATAAGATAAGTTTTCAGGCAGAAATACATTTCATGCAAATATTTTTGAAATTTAATATTTTTCTTCATTTTCTACAGTAAGTTGAATAAATTTAGTGCTCCCTTACATGATTTCATTTAATAGATGTGTCAATAGAGGAAATTCGGTTCTAGTCCACATTTATATAAAAATAATAGGATTGATTTAAACTCAATAAAATTTCATTTCATGTTTCGCCAATGTGATAACATAATATGTTTGTTGATTAATAATTTTTAAAATGCCTCAAGACTATGGACAAGGAACTTATTCTAAATTAATAGTTTAAGAGGGTAAAATTTTACCGTGCGATTATCCTTCGTGAAAATTTCAATGACTCATCAAGGGTGAACGCATGACGAATTTCCGGAAAAGACGGCGGGAGGAAATATTTCTGAAATAGTGCAAATATTTTATACATTGTTGGTATCTAACAATATGCTCAACTAATTTTATAAAATTAACAAACAGCGCAGATTTATAGATTTCAAATACCAATACTAAAATAATAAAGTTGATACGTTAACTTATCAATAAAATCTTTTGATTGATCTTTATATTAATGAATTTAAATTGGTAAGTATTCATTGAAAAATAATGACAAATGGGGTTGCCAAAATGCTAGTTTGCCCGGTTCCCAGTAAAAACATTCGCCAAATTTCGCATGAAATAAAAACACAGCAAGGATGACCGTACAGTAAATTTGATTCTTTAAAGTTAACTATCAGAAAAAAATTATCATGTAATGAAATAAATAATTTTAGACAAGAAATGTCACAAATATATATGATAACTTTATTTAAAGAATATTTTAATGATGGATAACTATTGAAATGACATAGATGAACTGTAGTCCACAAAAAGAATATATTGACATGAAAAATCAAAACGACAATATTTGGATAAAATATTAATGGTTGGCGAAAAGGTCTGAACTGTATCTAATGATATGTATAGTACATATCTAATGACAAACAAAGGCTAGTTAGAAATATATAAATTGTAGATCAAGAACACAGTTACAAATGATGGATTTTAAGGTATATCATTATAATATAACACTACCACACAATGGTCAATAATGATTTGCAATAAATAAAAGACAATAAAATAATCTAAAATTTAAATAAATATATCAAAAAATTTAAATGCCAAATAATTTTAAACTTACTTTTAGAGTGTGTCATATTCTAATCGAAAGACATCATTCTCTGGAGTTATATTCGGTATAATTCGGGCTCAATGCCAGTGAAACTTGAACAATGGAGATGAGTGTTCTCTTTCTTCTACATTGTCAGAGGGATTATGGGATTTTTTTGATTATCTTCTTTGTGAAAGCTCTGTGTGTGTTTTGCCTAGTATCTATGAAAAGTAATTAAAAAAAGACTGATATATGAATATTACGTAACTACCTAAAATTGCGTAACTATCTGCAATGTATAATCAAAATTATTTTATGTAATTTAAAAATTTCTATGAATTTTGTAATTTTAATGAAATTATTTTCATTAAATTAATTAATAGCTCAATATTCAATTCAATTCAATTCAATTCAGAGTTCCAAATAAAAGCAGACGTCTCATTCTTAATTACGAAGTGATCCTGTAACATTATTTTGAGATCATAATTGTCTAGAAATATCAGAATTAAGCCCACGAATATTTTACCAGAATTATGCGTAACTATTACATACAATTGTTTAGAAACTACTTTTATTCGTATTATCTACAAATTGGTACATAGCTGATAATTTTAGGTAAATTATTTTTATTAAAACTATTGTTTTCCTAGATATGAAAACACATATCTTATTAAATGGATTTAATTTCTTTTGTTTTTTTAATTATCTTAAATACTATTCTTTCAGATGTGCCTATCAGAGTTTTCATTTCTGTAATACTGATGATTATTGTTTCCTGAAACTTTTAAGTATTTTAAAAGCCTACTTCTTTTTACAATAATTTTATTTATTTTTTTATTTTTATTTTTTAGAGAACACTGAAAAATAATAATAAAAAATTTAAATATTTGGATACAAGAACAGAAAAAAGTAAATTTAAAATCCATTGAATTGGAATGATGGTAATTAAACTATTATTTTGCCAAAAAAATAAGGGTTATGTTTATTAATTTATTACCATAGAATTCATTCTAAATTAATATTTATAGAATTATGTATTATTGATAAGTATTTCATATTTTGAAATCATTAAGCAAATATAAATAAAATAATTTGATAATATTTATCATAAAAAAGCATTTAAACTAGTTTAAATTCATGAAAACTAGAATTTTTGGAAAACTTATATGGTGACTGGATGCAATAAAATGGAATTTATGTTCCAGACGAAAAAATGCAATGAAACTCAATTCAAAATTTGTGGATTTATAGTAAAATAGGAAACTTGTATGCAATTGATCTTCGGAAACATGTCTAGGGGGTACCTTTAGAAAGAAGAACCCCAGGCATCTTTGAGATATACTGTATTTTGAGTTTCCCTGCAAGTTTCGTTTGTTGAGCTTGGACAAGGTTGATTTAAAGTTAAGTCTACTTCTGTGTAAAGCAAATAATAATGTAAGGCAATCACATTTTTCAAAGTTTCTGTAAATAAAAGCAAACATTTTTAATGATTTCTTTGTAAATTAATTAAAATTTATATTAATATTTATCATCTGGAAGGTAACTTAATTTTTAAAATATTCATCAATTATTTCTCTAATAATATAAGAATAAGATTAAGTCAAGAGATAAATAATATTGAACGAGAGAGAGACTATAAATTCGATTGCACTTATTAATTAATTTTTAAATACTTTTCAATTTTGATTATTAGATAAAAAAATTCATAATCAGATAAGGTTTCGTACTTTAAATGAACTAAAATAATTTCTTAATGGCAAAATTCATGTATTTTATTAAAAATAAAGGTACTAAATCCATTAGGATATTACCACGCATCAACGTAGATAAATAGAAAAATAATGAGTAAGGGCTTGTTCAATAACATCTAGGTAATCACTTATCGTTATTCATTAATTACATTAAAGAAATCATTTTTTTAGCCCAAGTGATAAAAGGACTTTCAATTTAATAGATTAGTTGAATAAAAAGAGATTATTTTGTCTCCAGGACTCTGTATTTTTATTTTCATATTCATGTTTGACAAGTATACTTTTTAAAGTCTGGCTCACATTAAAGTGGGTTTTAAAATATGACAAAATTTTTTTTTTAATTTGCCTTTTTTAAATTCTTTACATGCTATGATTGATCACTTCAAAATATTTTTCAAGCAAATGAAAAAAAAAAAAAAAACTGAAACAGACATTCATGATCAAAATAAGTAATGTGACAATAAATGTTGACATTTTACTCATTATAGGTGATACAAAATGTCCAGTTTAATGCTCTCAGTTTTTACAACTACATACATTAGGTAATTAATCTATTAAAAAATGTGAAACTCATTAATCTTAGAAAACAAGTTGCCTTCTGGCAGGCAAGTGCTCATTGAAATGAAGTGTTCCGGGTGTGATTCAAGATATTTAACAACAAGTAGTTGGCAGAGGATTGGTCTAAGGCTGTTTTTTAAGAAGTTTTCATAGCCCCACTACATATATTGTTTTTTGATGATTGTTTTTAATTTTAGTGCTCCGCATTCACGTATTATATGAGTAAAAATGCACAAAACTTCCAAGCACCCGCCCTAACCGGCGTGTAAATAAGAAGGCAACAGCGTAACACTCTTTGTTCAGTAGTGGCTGACGTCAAACCCGTAACCTTTCACGCCCAGTAGCTCTTTGCTAAAACCAGTCCAGGATGAACCCCTGACAATAACAATAGCTAGTACAGACTATTTATAACAGTCTTCTGATACTTTGATGGTATATAGTTAAATGGCTGGAAGCCATAGTAAACAGTTTAAACCTATGCCCCATTTGTTGCTTCATGGGAATTTTCTACTTAGATAATGAAATTGTCTCCACTTACATACTCGGTAAACTTCACAGAACTCAAATCAGACAAATGTGCGTGTAGAAATCAGAAACGCGTAATCTGTTACAGGTTGCACTAGAGTAGGTGGATCGTACCCGTCCTCTTCCATTCCGAAGAGCTTGATCTTATTACTGTGCAACTGTTAGTTCAGATGGCATGCATTCATTTGCGCATTATGCATGCGCATTTTTAGGATATGTTCTTGAAACTTTTTCGGGTACCCGAACGGTGATGAGTGATTACAGCCTCAGTATGTATGAAAATTCTGTCCTTGAAAACAAAGACTCTACAAATGTTGAGACCTTTTACAATAGACTTCGATTGTTAAATATTCACCATCAGTTGTCAATTTTTTAAATAAAGTTCATATTTAATTTACCATCATTTATTTTTTAAATGCTCTGACACAATGAGTTTAATAGCTGTTTTAATACATCATTTAAATTCTATGTATACAATTTTGGATGCTTTAATTTAGAATTGCATTGAAATCTAAGTAAGTATCCGAGTATGAATATATTGGAATAAAAGGGAAAATTTATAAAATTCAACATAGAATTCAAAGAGAAATATTCATGTAGCAAGACAGCAGAAAATATTTTTCAACAGCAAATATTTCTTATAATAATACAGATATTATTGAACGTTTTACAAGATGAAATTCTAATGTTGAATGAACTTAAAAGTTTATGTTTGTATTTAAATCTTATATTCAAGTTATGCAACATTTGAAGTAATTTTCATAGTAAGTTTAGTGTTTTTTTAAATTCTATCAAATAATTAAATTTTAAATTAAATTTCCATACATTTTAATACCAAAAAATACTACTTATTGATGCCACGATTAAAAATCCTTCGCTTATATTTTGATATTCGGATGATGTTGAACATATATTTGTTCAATAATGTATTGAATGTGTTCAATGTAATGTATTGAATGTGATGATTTCACAGTTACTAGTTTAATAAATGTTATTCTAAACTATATATCATCTCACATATAAAAATATCAGTGTTTCTTAAGTTTACACTTGCTTAGAAACTATAAATATAAAAAAAAATTAAAAAAACAATTTTATACACGATTTCTCCTGGTTTTGTTCATACAAAATTAGGAGAAATTTTGCATAAAAAATTACTAGCTTCTCATTTTTATGTTCTTATTTTATTGAATATATACATGTATTTATATATGTTTTTACCTTTAATGTTTTCAAAATATTTTAATGCATTGTAATTTTTCTCTTTTTTCTTAAACATAGTAATTATTTTTTGTTGGATCTAGAATATAATGAAATAATATACTTTCGTAGTTTCAGATGACATTTATGAGACAAGTATATTTATTTTAATATCGATCAATATTAAAATAAATGTAACTACATTTCAAATAAATGCTTAAAATAAATGTACACGTTTCCTAATTTAAAAATTTGTTTTACCCTTTACAAAGTATTGATTTATATGACACATAAATACAGAAATCCATGCTGAGCTAGCAAATGACGAACTGAAACTGAATGAAGAATTGAATGCTGAGCTGGCAACTGAAGAACTCTGGTCTTTAGTTTAATATCGTACGTTTCAATTACCCTATTAGGGAGTATTTTTGGTATTTGTCAGGAAACCACATTCTGCATTATACAAATAATTCTGGCATGTAAAAACTGATAAAAAAAATATAAATAAACACCAAACGTCAATGTACTTAAAAGGAAAGAAAGAAATTCCCGTTTATCAATTCGTTTTTATCACAAAAATAAACATTTAAAATTGATTCACTTAAAAAACTTAAATGGCACAAATGAAATTTGATAGTTATAAATAAAAGATGCCATATGATTATTTAAATTAATGGATTTGATGTTATTCTTAATGAAATGTGTCTCAAATGAACTCATAAAAAATACGTAACAGAATATAAAAATATAGATATTTAAACAATTATGTATGTACTTAGTTTTTTATATTAATGATATTTAAAAAAAGTGGTCTCTAGGTTAGAACTTAATTAGTAACATAACGCAATCTGTGAAAAGAAATTTTCGTTATAGTATTTATATTCCATTTTTAAATAACAAGTTTGACACCTTATCTAACAAGTCTTTTCTGTACGCTGAATCAGTAGCTGCATACCACACGGGATTTCTAGCGTTAAAAGTTTCGTATTTTTGGTTCAGTGAAACTTAGATTCCGCTATATTGCTGTTCGAAAACGATGCAATTTATCTTCAGCCTTTCACGTTTTCAACGTATACGATTTTTATTTTCTGATTCTGTATATTATTAATAAAAATACTTTAATAGTTTCTAGATTATAATTGGTTTTGAAAAAATTCAAACACTTTTTTTAAATTAAAATCTTTATAACATGGGACTATAGTTTAACTTACTTTTTCTTACAAACAATCTTCTAGATAAGAATATTAAATTTACGAGAAAACAGTACATATTTTGCTAAAGTTACTAAATTCATTGCAGGAATAAGTTTATTGCTTTGAAAGTTTTTCTAGTTACTAAGTTATTCTTGTTTGAGAATATTGCTCTTTCTTGTATATTAAAGTTTCTAAATATACACATAAACTCTTAATTGATTTGTTTTCATAGAATTTTACCAAATAAGAATAATAAAATTTTGCAAGCAAACTGTACGGATTATGAAAAATATACTATAAAATATTTGAGGAATCAGTGAATCCCTTCTTAAATTTTATATAAACAATCACTAAATTTCCAAATTACTGAAAACCAAATTTCATATAAAAATTATTTTAGTTGTTCAAGAACAACTACATCATTTTGTTTTTGCTTCACTTTTCTATTAATATATATATAAATAGCTAAATTTAACTATTGAATATTAGTATATATATTCTACAAATTCTAACATTTAGTTTGAACAATAAAAATACGTTCTGGATGACGAGGAGTTTATAATAAAGTGATTAAATAAAAAGTGTAGTGATTAAAAGAAACATTATTTCTTTATACAAAATTGCTACAATTCACATTGTATCTCACACAATCAAACGTAATGCAAAAAGTAGCGAGATTATTTATGTCATTTTGAACATGCAAAAAAAGACTAAATATGTATGTATTTTACCAAATTTAATCCTTTTACTTATGAAAGTTGAAAATAACATTGCAACCCAATATGCAGCTAAAATTTATCATTTAAAAAAAATCAGGTAATATTGCCAAATATGTAAGATGTAACAATACATAAACTGAATTTTTTTCAATAAAGTAAATACTATTCTATATACTTTAACTTATCTTAGAAAAAAATATAATAGTGAAATTCTATAAAATCATTGTGTTGTAAATGTGATTTATTTTACACTCAAAAATGTTTTATGACAATACCTTTATTGCAATGCACATATTTTATTAATTTGCAGGAAATAATACAAGTTTATGAAACATTTGCATATTAAATTAAGAGAATATTATACAAACGTTATAAATAGAGTATAACTGTTCTTTACTTTTTTTTCAACAAAATGTTTAAAATATATTGTACTTAAAACGAGTTAAGATATCTTTTAACTGTAGTAAAATTTTAAATTTCCAAAATTGTAAGCCATCACAATTTTTATCAGATTAATGAAATTTTGAAAACTTCCTTTTGAAAAATGCAGGTAACTTAAATAAGTTGTGTTTTTTCTATGCTAATATTTATTATATTTTTATTCATAAAAGCTTTCCAAAATTTCATAAACTAACAAAATTTTATATAATTTTCGCACTCATATAAGTACAGTAGACATAGAATATTTTCATATATAGCAATTTAAAAATTATTTATACACAACGTGTACTGGTACATCATCATCCACTTACAAATATGGTATTACTTTTGACGGAAAGTAAGGCACTCAATACAATTTACTACCCAGAAATTTTCAACGCCCTTTTCGATTTGCGTACTTTTAGGTGTTTCCAGAAATGCTATGACTTTCCACTTAAAAACATTAACCCCTTTCTTTGTAACTGTCTATGTAATAAAATATTTTGGTAATTCCATCTGCATTACCAAAACATTTTATTACACAGACAGTTACTAAGAACTGCTTCTACCCAGGTTAGTTTTAATATTATGTGAAGTACATTACTAGGATAATTTAGCTTGTAAATTCTCTTGGCCTAAAATGCTGAAATTTGATTTGTTACTGAGTAATTTATATTATTACATTTTGTGATTACAATATGATGTGAATACATTGCTGAAACAAATACAGCCACCTGGAATCATTGTCACGTCATTAAAGAATCCCACATCTCTAAATAAAACTTCATAGTTTTATGCCCTGGCACCATTGAACAAGGAGGAAGATTCAGCTTTTGCTCTCTGTGTAAAGAAGAAGACTTAGTGTATGGACTTAAAGTTACATTATTTGTTACTGATTTGTTTAATCCAAAAGAAGAAGGTAAATTTTTCTTGGGACTCCATTCTTTTGAAACTACCTAGGTCTATAATTATATTTGGGTACACTCTGCTATTCAATGGTCCGTTTGGAATATTAGTTTAATTTATCATTTATGGTTTTTTTGATTACTTTAAAACTGAGGAAAGAGGGACTGAGGATTGATTCTAATGGGAACCTACAGTTAAAAAGAAATTTGGAACTAAAACATTTATTCACACTTCTAAGGATCAAACTAACAAGCCATAGAGTGGTCATTGTGCTGATTATATGTAAAGAATAGCAGTCATCAGAGAATCTGAATTGCATTAATATTATGACTGTAAAATATCTTACTCAATGTCTCATTCAACAACAACATCAACAGATAGTATATATTTATTTAGTTTTGTATTAATTCAATTTGCAATAAATTTTCTGGTAAAGCTAAATCATAGACCCAGACATTTGGCACTTTGATAAAGTTTTTCTTCTGTTCAGTTTAACTGGATAGAGAAATTATTGAAAACAAGATTCCTAATAGGAAACTTTTTTAAACAAAACACACAATTTATTGGGCAGTATAAAAAGACGAATGATTACAAAAATTGAAAATTACAAGATCTAAATTAGCTTTCTTATCATCATAAATGTGCCAATTACAACCCTCAAATAAGGTACCAATTAAAGTATGATATAAAATATCATAACAAAATGTTTATTTAAAATACTTGCTTCTATTTAAAGAAAAATTATTACTAAATAAAAATATTTTTCAATTAAATGACTCACAAATATTTGATCAGATTATATTGAAATTTTAATTTCAATTAATTAAATGGTTAAATGCTTATAACTTAGTAAATCACCACACGTAGCTGGGATCATATTCGTTTTTATCTTTTTCATTTCATATAAAGTAAAACTTATATACATATTTTATATAGTTTTAACAAATAATTTTGTTTGATTAATATAAAAATGTATAAATCAAACAAAATTATATGATTCTCCTTTTTTTCATTTTTTTTGTAGATATCAAATTATAATAACAATGCACTAAATTTTAGAAAGCACTTAATAAAAAAGTATATTTTATTAATAATAAAATAAATATGTTTTATTAGGAATTTACAGACAAGTTTTCTTATTTATTAAGCGTGTTTATGTTTGGTAATTTAATGACAATTTATTTAATCACTAAAGATAAGTATTTCTACCTGATTACATGAGCAAGGTGGGAATTACGTTTAACTTTTAATTGTTAACTGTACGAAAAGATTGTAGGTGTAAAATTGTCTAAGAATGTTTTACATTAATTTCCTTTTACAAAACTGGACAATATTATGGTAAGGTTTAATAATAGCGTCTCTATATTCGACATGTGTGCAACGGTGTGCGTAGGAGGATGCCAACTCAGATTTCTATCTCGTTGCTTAATGAAGGTATAGTATTGCGCGGTGTTGGATGTTTGTAGGTTTATAAATACATGTTCTCTCTGCAATGAAATAACTATTTATAATACTATTTTATTAAATATTATTAATTTCCTTAATGATGATACTTTAGCTGTTAATAAAATAAGAAAATGAAATTTATTTTAAATAAATTGACAAATTAAAATCTCTTGTCATAAAGTAAATCACATTATTATAAATAACTACATCAAAATCTAAAAATCGGAAATCAATTCAGAAAAAATATATCAAGTAAATCAATATTGCGAAAATAATAATTAGCGAAAAAGGACCATCTTTGCATTATCAAAAATCATATAAATATCCATTAAAACATGCTCTCTGTCACTTAAATTCTTAATCTAAATTAAGATACTAATTAGTGTGAATATCATTGTGATAAAAAAATAAAAGTTATGCTTCAGTTTGATGTAGATATTCTTGAAAATATATACACACACACGCGCAAACATATATTATAAAAATGTGTCACATTGGAGAACATTCATTCTGTATTGAATGTTCTAAAGTAGACCATGCCGCCTTAATTGAATTCAAATCGGGAAACTGTGTGGGATGAGCTAGATATTAATTATTCATGGCTACATGATTATTTTTGTGTTCATGAAACCATGAATGAACAGATGCTGCTGTATGAATAGATGCATTATCATCTTAGAAAAATCATTTTCCTGTAGGAAGCAATGTTTGCATAATAAAGTGAACCTGTTCAGCTGAAGTTCCTTCATACTTCTTTCCAGTGATTCTTCTTTGTAGGTTTCCTATTGGAACAAGCAATCTTGATTCAAATGCACATATTATAGACATGATAGTCAGCCGCAAAGGCGAAATAGCAGACAGGTGCTTATACTGGAGTCTTGCAAATGTGCAACCGTTTTGCTGCAGAGAAAAATGTGAAAGGTGATAAGTCATATTTAGATTTTGTTCTCTTCCTTTCACTTATCAACTGATTAAGTTTTCTGACTGTGATGCTACCGTAGCCGATGTTTATCATTAAAACTTTAACACCTAATACAGATGGCTAGGAAATTGTTGCGTTGACGTGCGTGTTTTATTTATGGAAGTGCATCTAACTGCAATTATTCACACAAGAGAATACAGATACTTATTTATTGCGTTTGCTGCAGCTGTAAGCGTTTTAGGTTTTAGAGCCAACTTAAATATCTATCGGTCTCTTTCACTGAGTTTCTCTTCCGTGTTTGCTTTGCAATACCAGCATCATGTATAAGTTTAAGCACTGCACTTCTAGCTTAAACGTTGGGATGTGACTATCCAACTTGTTTTAGATGAATGGAGACCTACAATACAAGGCCTATTGAAAATCAAACAGGTTTAATATTTTACCATTTTGAAAGAGAATCGAAGACTTACATGGCTTCCTTAAAGCTTTCTCATGCTAGTGAAATATATATATTTCTCTTAAAAAAAAACTGGACGCTATTGTATCATATTTCTATGCTTATATATATATACATATGTATATATATATATATATATATATATATATATATATATATATATATATATATATATATATATATATATATATATATATATATATATATATATATATATATATATATATATATATATATATATATATATATATATATATATATATATATATATATATATATATATATATATATATATATATATATATATACATATGTATATATATATGACAAAAGTGAGATAGTAAATGTATAATATTGATCTGTTGACAGGATAAAACATAATTATTTAGCTGTCTGAGATTCGAATAATATTTAGAATGTTAAATATGCATTCGGGAAACATCATTTTTAAATCAAAAATTTCATTTTAGAATCAACATTGAAAGATAAATCGAAAGTATTGAAACAAACGTATTTTCTATTTTAAAAACCACAAGCAGCAGATTAATATACATTTAAGAAAGATTTGATTAATTTTGTGTTTCATAAATCATTTTTTCTGCACTAGACTTAATTAGAATACGATTTGCAATTTAATGTTTTTTCCGAGCTCCTGAATAGCTTCAGCTAACAATCTAATCAATCGAAAACTTTAACTCGAAAAATTTAGTTAGCAGATTGTGCATTAAAACAAGTTAAAATACATCTCAATCAAATTTGATTTGGGAGTAGTGGTGAATGTACAAATTTATGCTTATCACAATTTTGCTGGATTTATGTTTATCAATAATAAATTCATTATAAATGTATCGTCCTAATTCAACTTTTTATTATAATTTATCTGAATGAATAAGTAATTGTTATGTAATTATATAAACAATAGATTAATATAAGCAAATTTTGAAATAAATTTTATTTGAAATATTAAGCAGATTCAAATTTGAAAATCTGGTGTTACAACCTATACTGCAAAAATTATTATTAATTCCATGAGATTTACATAATATATGAATTCAGAGATTAAAATTAAGTCAGTGATATTTATATAAATATCTAAAACTTTAAACGCAATCGAAATGTTCTAAAATAATAGAAATAAATAAAAAATTTTAAACAAATTTTTCTCCAGTTCAGAAACTTAGGCAGAAGAAAGAAATTTATAGCTAAAAATCTGTCGAAAGTCTTACGTTATGTTTATTATATATCATATGTTAGGACTTGTCAATAAAATTTGAAAAAATGCAGCTTCGAATGTCAAACTAAATGATAAATAATATATTTAGTTTTGGAAACAAAATGTTGTGACAAATCAATAATCAAATAGTATTATAAACAGTTCCATTTATATTAAAAGAATTTGTTACGAAACTGCTGTGCATTCTCCAAAAAAGTTATGAACGTTTTTAAATGGTAAAAATACTTTATTTTGCTCTATTTACGTTATAGGGAAGAAATTCGATAATCCGTTATGCTGTTGTAAATAGCATGATGATATTATTGTGCTTAATTATTTACCCTCTCTAGAATCTATCTGAAAATATGTCATTTCAAAAGTCAGTAGTGTAAATCAAGGTTATATTTTTTCTAATTAATTCAACTTTAAAACAATAATTAAAATATTTATTAATTGCTCTGAAGTTATGAAGTTAAATGAATTATTTAAGATAAAAATAATCATTAGATTGAAAAGTTATATATATATATATATATATATATATATATATATATGTATATGTATAAATATGGTGTGTGTGTGTGTATGTATAACTTTTCAATCTAATGATTATTTTTATCGTAAATAATACTATTTATCGATGAAATGGATTAAATAGTATTACTTGTGCTAATGTTACAAATATCAACTATCTTACAAACACAAAATTTACTCCACCAATCAAATAATATTATTTACTTCTAAGTACTTCTACGATTTTTATTATTAAATCCATTTCATTTATGAAATGGAAGAGGTTTTGATTATTTTTGACAGTGTTGTAAATATGAACTGTCTTAAAAACAATTGCTACAGATATCAGTAGGGCTGTCTTCGGGGATATTCAGGGTTTTTCCATGCACTCAATGAACACGATATCATCATCATCTTACAACACAAAGTTTATATACCACCAATCAAGTAATATTGTCTATTTCTATTTTATATTAGAAATTTTCACAGAATAACGAGGGATTCAAAAAATAAGTTTAAGAACATTTTTAAACAGTCAAAATACTGTTTTTTTGACTGTTTCGCCATGATATCACTATGCTTAAACATTTACCAACTTAAAATACGTTTGAAAATAAATCATTTTTAAAAATAAATTCTGCTAACCAAAACCAAGATTTGCTTCTGGATAGTTTAATTACTATTTATATATTAGAAATGTTTAAGAAAACATTAATTTTTGTTACTCAGAAGTTAAATTATTTATTTTGAATACTACCTGCCCTTTTTAGTCTCTATGGTCTGAATAATACTAAATATTAAGTAAAAATTAAATATGTATTTTTAAATAAGCATAATAATAATTATGTATACGTTATTCATGTTTTGTAATAAGATTGTAAGTACTATGATAATTATGTGCTTATTCATGTATTCACACACATTTCATATCGGAATATTTTAACATCAGTGGTTTTTTAACAATGAAGTAAATGACCATTGTTAAGCATAAAAAGTATGGCATTGGTTCATATTATAATTACAATAATTTTCCTTTTCTGTTGAGCATATTTCATACAATAATCTCTTAAATACCTATTTAAAATTAAATAAGGAAGAAAAAAATACACTTAACTATGCTAAATAACTTTATATCAGTAATATTTTTAAAGAGTTCTTAATAAATGCTTGTAACATCATCTAAAAATAAGAAACTGTTTTCCTTATAAATTTAAATATTTAAGCCAATGCGTATATTTTATTCAATTGAAATTATTATAGATGTCTGAATAATTATGTGTATATTAATCCTGTGTATTTTTTTAATTGAAGTAAACATTTTATTTTGTATACAAGCAGGGTATTTTATATTTGTTTTAAAGTATACAAATATGTTAAAGTCTCTTAAATTATGAAGCAAAATTTAAATTTACTTTTAATAATTTTTTTTTTATTTTAATTCTTATGCAATACAGTGGTGGTTTTAATTTAACTCCAAAGTATGAAAAAAATCACATTTTTATATGTGTGGATAATGTGTTTATGAGGGTGTCACTTTCCTACATAAACTATAAATCGACGAAACCCAATAAAAATATTTATCATATACATAAAGTATTTTCTGATATTTATGAAAATATTAACCATAAAGTGGTTGTTTCTTTTGTTTCCGTTGAGATCATGATTACATCAATTATATACAATTCTCATTGGCACCCAAGAAGTCATATAACGTTGCATCTGTGTCATATCGTATTGAAAGGGCGTCGTAAATTCGTCTTGTGTTGCTGCCAGGGATCAAATAGCATCTTTCGAGCAGCAGAAAACAAGGCGAAGTTCACCATAGAATATCTAAGAGGTCGAGGGCGAGAAAAAATCCTTTCATGATTTACACCAGTATTACAGAAGTATTTTTAACTGTAATATTTTCCGTTTGTGAAAGTTTTCGAAATTATGAAAAATACCTGTAATTCTCAATAATTTACTTTTTCAAATTTTCTGATCGTTAATTTTTAAACTTGAACGCATTGAAAACATAACAGAAGAAAAAACAAAATAAAAAGACAAAATATCCACTTTATAATTAATTTAAATCGGCAAGGATGATTTAATTTTTTTTTAATTTTTAATTTTAAATTTAATAATATTTATCATCAAATGCGCACTAATTAGGAATTTTTGCTTCAATTATTTTCTAATACCTTGAATGCTATAATAGTAAAAATATTGCAAATTGTTATAAATTCATTGAATATTCCATTATTAATTTTATATGAATAAAAAATGATAATTCTTTAATTTTATTTCTCATAATTTTTTCAATGTTTTTTCAGCTAAAATTATTATTCAAAGGCAACGTAATCAATAAGGGATTTCATAGGATTTTTATGAATTAGTTTTTTAGTTTTAACTTGTTGTATCAATCTAAATATTCCATGAAATAATTAACAATTTATAATTATAGAAAATAACTTTGAAATTTCTTAGTCAAGAGATGGCGGCACATTAGTTCTGATAAGTACCACATATAAGACCAAAGGTGGATAGTGAGTCTTTTTCAAAGTAGATGGCGTAAGCAGGTGAGAGAAAATTTGGATAAATACAATATGTCGTGTTCTTATATGTAAAATATTTTTTCACTATCAATCTAATATCTATATATTATAAAAGCATGAGACAAAGTTTCACCAAAATCACTTAAATGCAAAGTGTAAATATTTATAAACTTAAAATAAAAATTATAATCATTTAAAAATAACAAAAGTTGATAACAAATTGGGTTTCCAAAGTTTTCTAATCAACCAAATTAGACCAATTGTTATTTTTGCCATTCTGAAATTCGTTTGATTTTGCATAGATAAATCAATATAAATTTCAGAAAAATAATTGTTTTCTCGGAATAATGAGGCAAAAATTTTTATAATTTAAGCAACCACTTTATATTTTGATGAGACATTCAATTACACATGGAAATATTTATTATTTTATGAAACAATAATTTAAAATACAAATCGACATTTAAATTAAAATTATACTGATATGTGCGCATTTGGTAACTGCTGCCATCTATGTATAATATGGATTAAGCAAAGATTATGAAAATATTATTTTTAAATGTTTTTCAAAAACAATTATTTTGCTCTTTTTTTTCTGAGGCTAAATATATTTCAGTGGGAAAAAAAAAAGATTTATTGATTATAAATATGCTTATTTTTTTAAAATCACATCATTAAAAATCTTACTATTTCTTGTATATTTGCAGTACTCAAAATTGAATCACTGAAATGAAAATTAGAAATTAAAGAAACTAAGCTTTATAGCTTTAACTGAATTCTAAAAAGATTTCTTTCTATCAAATTTTAACATATCAGAGATTTATGTACTTCATATTGAATGAGAAGAAATTCAAAATTTAAAGTGATTTGACAACTACGATTGTAAATTCCTAAAGTAAAGTTTCAGTTTTTTGTGAACGATAAAAATAAATTTCATTTTAAACTATGGCCAATACATCAAAATTTAAAAAAAAATCTAATATTTATGGATTTCATGTATTAAAGATTTGATTTTTATACTATATTTTGCAAACTAAAAATATATATTACGATGATAAATGAGGAACAATATGATACATTGTATACATGAGTAAATAATTAATATAAAAAGTTTATTTTTACAAATAAAAAAATTAAAATATTTTGAAATTAAAAATGGTAACTCTAAAATGAGAAGTGACTATTTTAAAATAAAAAATATTTTTAAAAATAATATAGAAAAATATTTTTACTTCATAATTTTTTAAAAATTAAAAATATTTTTAAATTAAATTTTAATAAAATAGCTTCTAAATTTTTACTGAAATGTTAACAAAATAAAAGATAATATTTAAAATTATACTTAATTTTTAAATGAGTAGCTGTATGAAATACCAAACAGGCTGCCCAACAGTATTTGAGAGACAATTCAATTTTCAAATAGTAAAGGCAATGCGTGAAAAAATATCCATTAAAAGACGTTTTCACAAATCGTTCAATTTATTTCATAAAAGAAGTTTTAAAAAAGTGACATATCTTTTTTTAAAAATTTTTGAAAATTTAAAATATATATATATATATATATATATATATATATATATATATATATATATATACATATATATATATATATATATATATATATATATATATATATATATATATATATATATATATATATATATATATATATATATATATATATATATATATATATATATATATATATATATATATAATTATATATATATATATATATATATATATATATATATATATATATATATATATTAGTTAATAAAGATAACACATTTTGTCAAAAATTATTGAAAAAAATATTTTTAACTCCATTTATTCTATATGCTTAAAAGAAACTGAAAATATTATTCTAATTAATTACGTGTATAGGAAAAAATTAAGTAAAAGAAAAGTCACTATTTTATTTTAAAAAAAGGCTTTAGTTATATTATAAACACATCTTTTTTAAATCATTTTGAGAAACATTTTAACATAACATAGTTTTTTACATCATATACTTTTGGTGCCAAATCCACATTTATTTTTTCTATAAATATTGTTAGTTAAGATCCTGTCAGCAAAAATAATATTTTGAAAAAAAAAATCTCAGTAAGATTTTGTGAAATTTTTTGAAAAAGTGTTGTTAACGTGAAAAACTAAACATTTCATAAATTTATAAACAGCTTTTGATAAAATATGCACAAAATTTTGTATAAAAATGCAACCTGAGTTTGTCGGATATTTGAATTTTCTACATTATTTCTCAAGGGAATGAAAAAAAAGCAAACTTCTTCTGGAATAGACTGAAAAGAAAAAAATGAAGTTGTTTATTTTTACACTATGCATCTTTGAATAAAAGATCATGAAATCAATGATAGAGATTTAAAATTAACATTATTTTGCTGCTCAACAATATACTTTATTAAATGCCAAACTTGTTTTTAAATTTAATATTTAAATGCATTTACAAACATTTAGTTTAATGGTATTATAGAAATGGAATGCAATTTTATTTTTCCAAATATTTTAAATTACAGGAAATTTCTAAGATTCTGTGCTTGTATAGTTCCAAAAATATTCATAGAGAAAATGAGCAATGTAACCAAATAACAGATGCTAGTGTCTTACAATTAAATTATATTAGAAAAATTATCTTTTATATAAAAATTATTTTTTCAATATATTAATGTGAAGTAAAACGATTAAAATGTTAATTAATAATCATTCTGTATGTCATAACGTATGACAGAAGGAAAATTTAATCAAATACAATTTTAATTTAAAACGTTATTGAAGCAAAGGTAATAGATAAATGGAAGAATGTGTGATAAATGGATATAAATGTAGGAAAGATAAATGTATGTGCCATTGATATTGTAGATATATATTTTTAAATAAGTAAAGGAAAACTGTTTGATAATGTTTTTGTATATGGTGAAAATTTACGAAGATATTTCGTGATCAAAACTATATAATTCCTATTTCTGTTAAAATTATATGATTTAGAATTTCTATTTCTATTAAAATTAGATGCTTTAGAATTCCTATTTCTATTAAAATTAGATGGCTTAGAATTTCTATTTTTATTAAAATTATACAGAATTAAATTATATGGAATTTTGAAAAACTTTTTTTAAAAAAAAAAAGTTCACATTGTATATCTCATAATGTAACGTTATAAGTTTTAAGACTTACTAAGTGTTTTGTTAATTCCATATGATTATTATTATTTGTACAGTGCTAAGCAAAAATACAATATTTTTCAAAGCCTAAATTTACAAAACTGAGACTGTTAATACATTTATAGGCTATTTTTTCAGATCTATTTGAATAGCATTTTATGTTAAATTGCTTATAATGAAAAACACTTCATTCTAAATGACTTGGCAAGGGAAATTAATCAAGCATATGATAATTATCTTTTAAAACTCTTTCCTCATGATGAAAAATTCCTTTTAAAAATATCTAATTTAATGACTGACTAAACTTCAGGAATAGTTAAAAGGAATAATTTATAAGTTAACAAGATTTAAGGTATGAAAAATTAAAATTTTTTTTGTTTTATTTATTTAATTTTTTGACAATTTATTTTAAAAGATGTCGGAATAATATACTAAGAATTTGATTCAAGAAATTCAATTTTTTTTCATACTCTCTAGTATATTTTATTTCAGCATTGCATGCTGTGTAAGAATAATATGTAAAATATGTCCTCGTTGAAGATTAATTACCTATGGAAGAAAAAATAGTTTCCTTTTTGTTTTACTAAACATTTTTAAAAACTTTATATTTTTGTACAAGAGTTGTTTTCAATAATTTTTTTCAATTTTTAACTAGGAATAGTTTTGTGAAATAACAGAATTTTTGAATTTTACTTAAAATTTCAGATAAAAATTTGTTTAATTTTGCCTTATTTTTATCGTTTTTGATGTGAAAGATATTTTCATGTATTATTATATTACTTTATTACGGAGAAAATAGTGAACTGAAAGAAATGCTTACACAATATTGTATTCCTAAGTATATAAGCTTGAATAAATTCAAGCATATATTTAGAAATATTATGTATTATATAAAATGGCCTTAATTATTTGAGTTGCTAAAAAAACTTAATTCGTAGAAAAGTATTAATTGTACTAATATCTTAATGCTATTAAAGTCCGATAAAATTATAATATCATTAGAATTCAATATACTCTAAATATAAGCCGGAAACTGTAAACCACATAACTTATCTCACCTTATAATATTAAAAGAAGAATTTTTATTGATCTTTGAGTGATTAGAGTTCTGATTCCTAAATTGTTGGTCCTGGGTTTGAATCCCGGTTTGGGCATGAATGCTCTTTTCTCTCTGTTTTTCAATATTTTCTCTTAAGGTGATGGATATAATACGGAAACTTCTGGTTTGTCGTAGTCTGACGTGTGACAGCATCTCGTCTGCGTGGTATGATTCACAAGTGTCGGGTAATGATAAATGAGTAGCACTTTCCTCCAGGTCTTGTTATGGAGAAGAGTTTCCTACCCAATTTTCAGTGTAAGACAAGGAAAGGAAATTTTGATATTTATGTGTATAAATTTCGTATTCGCCACCCCATAAGACGCGCTGGCACATAAAATTCACCACCCACCTCTTATATGCTTATTTTTAAGAGATAAAACTTTATTACTGAGCATTATAATAAATTTACAGTATTTTAAATGTAAACTAATAATACACGTACAAACTAATATTTCCTTCAATACCCAATCTACCTAAGGAAGAAAGCTTTTCATTTTTTTTTCATCAAAACCCAGAATTCATTTCCAGAGCTAAAGGAAGGATCACTTGATCTTCAATAACATCTGAGTCTTCTTACAACAAATTGTCCTTTGTACCATCCAGTGCTTTATTCACACTTCTTAAAAAAAGATATAACCTCTGTCTCTGTAGGTTATACTTACTGGATTTTTTTTCCTAGATATTCTTCCTAATTTCCCCAAGTTCTTTTCATTTTCTTAGTTGAGTGTGTCACGAAATCTCTTTCCACAGCTCTGTTTACATAATTTTTAGTATGAGCAGTCACATTTGCAGTTTGTATACTATGTTATAACAGTGTTGAAGCCATAACTTGCAAACAAATTTACGACAATCTAACAAAAGAAGTTTCGTGCATTTAAAAGGTATTTACAAAGAGTTTGGAAGGTTTATAAAAGAATACAACGGTGATCGCCAATAATAGAAAATGCGCCTTCACTGGATTCTTCATACTTGTAATATTTCCTCACTCTCCAAATAAATATATATATATATATATATATATATATATATATATATATATATATATATATATATATATATATATATATATATATATATATATATATATATATATATATATATATATATATATATATATATATATATATATATATATATATATATATATATATATATATATATATATATATATATATATATATATATATATATATATATATATATATATATATATATATATATATATATATATATATATATATATATATATTTATATATATATAATTAATCGCTTAGCTACAAAATGAAAACATTTCCAAAAATAATTGCAATCGAAATCTGAGTATAGATTTATAATCGTATCGACGCACTTGCTTTTGCAGATTTATTTTTAAAAAGAAAAAATTCGTCTTACATACCTACAAATATGAATTCATTATTAATCAATCAATAAAAAAGTTGCAATTTATCATAAATCCATTAATAATTTAAAATAAATAAATAATGAATTTATGATTAAGGCCATGATTTTAAAGTATCGTGCTAAGGCATGTGAATCCTTGACTTTTGAAAATTTGTTTTGAAATTAGATTTTTTTCATTTTCTTAAAGAGGTCACACTTTATAAAAATGAAGCCTTTGCACATATTGGAACAAATTAACAAAATTCTATTAATAAATATCAAAAAGAAATTACATTTTATGTTTGTAAATACATATTTAGTATTAATTGAACTTAAAATTTGTTCATATTTCTATTTCATAGTTTTCAAAACAAACAAATAATACAAATTTGTAAAAACTGCAACGATTTAATTGAGCTTACATTCTACTAATCACACGGCAAATAATGTATGTAAATTTTACTAAAATATTCTAAATGTTTAATTTTCTTTCTATTAGTTGCAAAATAATGCAATTTATAAAATGACAATTTATAGAAGGGTAATTAATAGGGCTAAACCTCAGTTTTTAAGGTTGAAATATCGAAATGAGAGAAGTGTTCAATTAGACTGTCTTCGAAACAATGTCTCATTCCATTAATTTCTTCGCATCGATGGAAAGACATTTTTAAATCGTAAATCTGATCTTACTAATAAAAACAATGTTAACGTAAGATCTTTTTAGGATTAGAAAATAGTTAAAAATCATAATTGTTAGATCAGCTGAATAGAATGGATGCTTAAAACATTTATATTGCTCCAGAGACTAGCCGTCGGTCTTGATGTCTTTTATTGTCGTGGTGCACTTTGAATCTTCTTGAATTTGTTCATTTCTTAATGATTTTCAAAAGATATTTTGTAGTGTAGTTGTTACGTGTCCTTGTGTCCTTACAGCTATGAATTTAAGTTTTCTATATTTTTGAGAAATGGAAAAAGGAAAGCTTTCTTTTGCATTTTCACATTTTCTCTCAACATTTAGGATTACAATTTTTACCCATCAGAACTCGAATTTAAGTGTAAGAAGATAATTGACACGCTCCTGAACAGTGGAAATTAGGTCGTCTTTCAGTGAATCCATTCCCATTGCGGTATACATGGCAAGAGACAAGCCGACAAGTTGGCAAAAGATATGTTGACACTCCATCCACTTTTTCACCAGATTCCCCTTAAAAATACCAAGTTATTTCCCATCAACAAAATTCTCAATAAAAAAAAATATTTTTTACCCTTACTCGTTTGGTAGATTGTAAATATTAGGTGTACCTACTCTACAGCCAGAGACGGGTTTTTTTTCCATTCTAGTTTGAAAAGAATGACGTGTTTTAGAATTACTACCAGAAATGATGACCTACAAGTCCATCTTTTCTAAACTATCCAGACCGATTCTTCTCTCTGTGATGCTATATAAATGATTGCGGAAAATCTTCTTAATAGCTCCCCCCCCTTTTTCCTATTCGAACTCAAAATTGCTTTGGTTTCCTTCCTCTACAAGCTGTATTCATTATTATACTCGTCTGCAATAAGCTATTTGTCTAAGACGGTAGCGGGCCTTATTTAAAAGAAATCTCTTCATCATTGTGTTCACGGAAATATCTTTAAACGCGTACTTTATCTTCTTGATTAGTTGAGGTGTTAGATAATGATATCTGAATTCAATCACCAAATGCGATGTGGGAAAATATTTTGTTGCAACCCTCTTTAAGAAATATAAGGATATTATTTACAGAATCTGATATATTCATTTCCATGATTACTCAATTATGGGGAAAAGGCGAACTGTTTTTATAAGCAAATTTTTGCATATCATTTAAAGCATGGAGGTGAATATGTAATATGTTAAGTTCTATCTTCTCATTTCTATACTTAAAATCTGCATTATTTCATCCGTGGGACTTAATGTAGAGATTGTTGGCGTTCTTTTTGGTTTAATTTAAACATAATATCACCTAAAAATTTAAGCAAAATTAACGTAATTTCTTACGTCATTTCATCTTTTCTTCAGAATTTAATTTATTTTATTCTGAATTATTTTCTATTAATGCTTTAGCATGTTTTCTTGTACCTAGACCAGAGTAGGATTCCACCAATAAGCGGAAGCCAAAATCAATAAAAAAATCCCAAATACTTGACCTGCAACACCCAGAGGCATCATTTCACTTAGAGGACATTGTGACCACAATACACTTAACATAATCAACCCGCCTTCATTGAACACGACGGATCTACGGTTAAGACGTGATGTGAAGTCCCTATTTTTGAATAATGAGAATGATGGCCTAACCAACCAAGTCATGGTAGCCGCAAACAATTGTCTAACAAAATGTAGCCTTCAAGAATAAGTTATTTCATATTTTTAAAACTAACCATCTATTTCTTTTCCAATTCTCATCTTCGTCTAGCTCAAAATTTTTTAATTACGCTTGTTGTCAGAGTAGTTTGATTCAAATTCATTTGACAAAATTCCTAGATTTTTGCTCCTTGAAGCTGATTCAAAACAATGTCATTTTCTTAAGAAATAAAACGAGACATATACCTTCATGTTTTTAAAGTTTATACTTGGAACCAAAATTTTATTTTAGATATAAATTTGGGAAAATTACTTTAAAACGTTTTAGAATGAAATTAGACATTTTAAGCATTAGAGATTTTTTATTTTCAATAATTTCTTATTGAAAAAATCTGATTATTTCTGTTTTATCCACAATAATTTAATTTTAATCTTATTTAGGTAATTTTTATATTTCAAAATAGAATGGTGATAATAAGAAATTTAATATTTTAATAATTTTTTCAATATTTAAAACATTAGAATGTACCATACTTGTGTAAGATATAACAGCCAATAAATAAAAAATTTTACTAAGTTATTTCTGAAAAAGCGCTCAAAATAATCTAGTTAAAAAGTAACAAAAATTTTATTCAATCAAAATCAATATTTATATAATACTGAAACTGACATGTAATTTAACTTTTCATTTTTACATTTCACCTACAATAATGAAGAAATGAGCATTATATCATTTCACCCATGAAAAATGTGAAATAATATTAAGATGGAGAAATGTTATATATTGATATTATACTAATTTTAGTTATTCCTTAACGATAAATGAAATTTTTCGTGATATTTTTTGTTGAAAGTGTTTTGAATCGATTCTACAAATATTCATTTCCTATGAATAATATATTTATAAAATATTTTCTACCAAATTTGGATCACACATATCGTGTTTATGTGCTCAATGTAAAAAATTATAAAATATATGATAATACTAATTTTTTTTTAAATATTTTGAGATTTTGCTGCGAAAATAAAAAGAATATTTATTTAACATATTTTTGTTATCAAAGAAATTAAAAATAATGGCGGTGTAAGCATATAGTAGATTCAATACAATCACATTTTATATTAATTTTTTATTTACTTATATCGGTAATTGCGTTTATGATAAATTATATGAATTTATATAATAAAAATTACTGAAAATATGCTTTATATAAATTTATTGAAACCTGATTTAATTCTTAAAATGTTTTGATCTCGAATATTATGTTTCTATGATTGGGTGAGAAAAAGTCTTTTACAAAACTCAAATTTAAAAATTTTTGTCATTACTATATATCTTGTCCCACATTCCTTATGAAATAATATTTTCAAAAATATCTGCAGAAGTGCTACTATCTCGCGGATACTTTTCTCAAACATTATCAAATGTTATAAATAACAATTAAAACTTATTTATTAAGTTACTGTAAATAAACAAAATATTTTAGGATATAAAGCTTTTTGTGTAAATTTTCCAATGCAAATAATTGCACAATAAATATGTTTGATTTGGTTTTGTACATATTTTTCGAAGGACGGATAAAATAACGATAATTTCCCAAGAATTTGTTTATACTGTAACTTCTAAAACGAGTAAAAATAAAATACTTCGGATGTTTATATATTTGAATGTTTTCAGTATTAAAAACTTGAAATTCAGAACTGTCCAACTTGAAATTTTATCGTATTGCTTTAAAATCTGTAAATATGAATTTCATTGATTCAGAATTTAAAATCAATGTATTACATCAAGCGACATTTTTGAGCATATAAGTTAAAAGTAAAATTAGCTTTAATCACTATAAATCCTATCAAACACGAGTATGAAATAAAATTTTTTCAAGAATTGTGTGTTGATATTTTTGGTCTTTTGAAACTCAGTAAATGCTATAAATTTTTCAAAATTACAAATGTTTACTTTCCATCTTAAACTAATTGAAGCTTTTACTAAGGTGAATACAATCCGATTGAAGGTTAAAAGAAAAAGAAACCCAGAAAACGATTAAAATATGAATGGATAAAATAAATCGAAAAAAAAAGATTTAACATAATATAATCAAGATGTGAAATATATTTAAATATTAGCATGTATATATATATATATATATATATATATATATATATATATATATATATATATATATATATACATGTTAATATTTAAATATATTTCACATCTTGATTATAGTATGTTAAATCTTTTTTTTTAATTTAATATATATATATATATATATATATATATATATATAGTAACATCTAATTTTGGAAAAGCTATAGAAAAAATGTATCTAATAAATAGCAAAAACTTGAGACAATTAATATTGAAATATAAAATCTGAGGCATAGGACATAAAATTTTAATCTTTAATGATAATGTATTAATATTTGTGCCGAAGACTCTCTTGTAAGGTACATTTAAATCCTTTGTGTCTTTCCATGATGTTGCAAATATTTTACAGATTGTGAGCCCTATTCAAACG